>JASVER010000036.1:2203217-2614556 GCA_030449065.1 Oceanodroma leucorhoa
TAGCTGGGTGAAATGAAAGACTGTTTTCTTTAGGTTGTGCTTTATGTGTTTCGGTGGTGCTGGAAGCTGTCCAGGTGACCTGCTGGGATTATCTTAATACTTCGCATGAAATACCTGTGCAGGACTAGATATATATAGTCCAAGATGGTAGTATATATAAACACGTTTTTGTTTTTTACAGGAGGCTTGCCCKCTTTGGAAGGAGATTTTTTATTTTTTTTTTAATATTCTTGAATTTAGTTTCTTAAAATTGCTGTGGTGGTACTTATTGCATAGCCCAATAGATCCCAAATAGATCCCCTTCTAAATAGTACAGGAGACAATATGCAGAAATACTTGTGCTCCCTGCTTACAGGTGGGATTGAGCTGAGGAGAAGTTAAATGTTTGGTTATGCTGCAGGGGGCCTAATAGCCAGGACAGGAGTTACTGACTCCAGGGCCTCTTCTAGTCCAACGCACTCCATCGTGCTGGGAGCTCGTAATGCTACTGGGATGTGAAATAGTCTCCTCTTTTCCTGGAAAATGCAATGACCGAACAGTAAGATTACTCAAAGCGGATTGATTTGTTACAGTGCTAAAAGCCATGACACATGGTAATTAGAGCTTAGGAGCTATAGTGTCTGGGAACCTATCTTGGTAATTGTTGATATCTTTGGTTGAACCAAAGTTATGTGCTCCCTCGCTCTTCACATTGAGTATATGTGCACATTATCACTTTATCTGTGGGCTTCCGAGCATTTGATGTATTTAGCTGCACAATAGCTCTGGAGAAAAACCTCTTCAAAATAGACTGCAGGATTTGTTTCCATTTTAGAAATAGAGCTGGGGGGAGTGCAGAGGCTGAGAGACCTGCCTCCAGCACCCCGGCTCTCTGCAGGGATCTGGGTCTGAGATGGTGTTGAAATGACTGTACACGTCTTCCCCTCGTGGCTTGGAGGAGACCAGAGTGATGTCCAAACTGACCTCGTTCCTCCTGAAAGGAGCGCAGTCCAGATGTACATAAGCTGAGTGGAAAGTCTGACGCATAAAGAAGTTTTTCAGTCTCTCTTTTCTTTTTTTTGATGAGAAAAGAGGCTAGAGATGCAAACCAAATCACATCTTTCATTGCGATGAGTGAGTTAGATATCTCTTTCGGCTTCAGCCCTGATCTTAGCTGAGGGGCATGGGTGGAGCCCTTTATTTCTTGGCACTTCTTTGTAATGGCACAAGCAGTGCGCCTACATCGGGTATTGTATCAGCTGCCTTCTGAGCAACTGGCAAAGCTGTGCAGTCTTGCAGTCAGCAGTATCTTGATTAATAATTATGATAGAAGCACCTCTGTTGAGCTTAAGCGCTTTATTTCCACCTATGAAAATCCTTTGCTAGGAAGGTTTGAAAAACTAGGTTGATCTAAATCTTTCTTGATACATTTGAGGTGTCTGTCTTCTGATTTGGATAAGCATGGAGCACTCTGGAAAACATCTATCCTGCTGCCCTTAAGAGAACTGTTCTCCAATACGAGTCCGAATCTTTACCTGGTCCAGCACTGAAATATCGCTGTAAGCTGGTTTCTGCTAGTCCTGCAACTGTTAGCCCTGGTGCATCAGTTGTGGTGCAGTTAAGGACAAAGCACAGAATTAGCAAAGTGCCTTGCAAAATCTTATTGCTAACAGCCATGGTAGCTTACTGTATTAGTTTCATCATCTCACATCTTTGGAGAATAAGCAGCAGTTGTGGTGTTTTGCAAAGCTTTTTGAGTAGCTGGACAATGTTCTTTAGCTGCATAGATCGGGCGGTAAAAATTAAAATTTTGTCTGTATGTGTGCATGATGTAGGTGCATGTGCTTTTGGAGATATGGAGAAGGGTTTTGATAGGGGTGGAGGCATCTAGGTGTTCTACACCTGAATATGGTAACATTTTCTTTATTTTCTCAAGTGGAGAAACTCTCAAAACTTTCTCTGAAATGTTGATATCTGGGTAATTAATAGCTGGAGGTGTGTATTTTAGGGGATTTTTGGTGTGGAAGTCCCCTTGAGAACTTTTCTTCACTTGCGTTACTTCCTTCGTGCTTTCATACTGGGGGCCTCTTTGCAGATCTGTCTCATAACTTTATCAATTAACATGATGGGCTTAAGAACCGGGRGTGGCTTCTGGATGCAGAGCAGGGTGAGAAGGGCCCCAGTTTGGGTGGGTTGGGGAATCTTCCCCGGCACATCAGCTCTGCCCTGTGCGGTGGAGCATTTGCATTGCCCTCTTGTGGCAAGTGCCCTTGAGCCGCTGGGGTCAGGAGGCTTTCTGCCTTACATTGTCCATGGCATTCCTTAGGAAGACCTGTCCTCCCAGCAGCAGAACTGTGATTAAACAATTCTGCAGTTTTCAGTCTGTTTTTTTAATTCAGCAGCCTCTCCAGTGAAACCATGGCTCTCTTAATCTGAAAGCATGAGTTAGCATGAAAACCTGAAAGCGAAGCTGATGGGATGTAGGAAGAGAAACTGATAGTTCAAGATACGTTATTGAAACTATTTTCCAAAATACGTAGACTAAGATCTAATGGTAGCTCTCTAATTATTTGGAGTTAAACTCGCCTGAAGGTTTTTGTAATGCCTCAGTGATATTAATAGTTTCAGAAACTTGATGGAGGGAACAAAATAGAGAACAAAAGCACTGAAAATTAGATAATCCATTCTTTCAGCTTTGCATGCATTTCTCTTCTTTCCACCAAATAGCATTCGCCTTCTGCCAGGAATCAGTGGTGGGATTAGATCCTGCAGTTGTTTAAAACAACCCTGCAGCAAAACACGAGCATGTGCTAAAATCTGGGCTACCAACCTAGCAAGAATTAATTTCTGAATTAAATGCTGTCATCTTTCTGTAAATGGTGAAGGGAGGCTGTGTGTGTGCAAACACACACCCTGCAGGCCCCTCCTGGAGGGCGATGCCTTGCAGACATGCCTGCAGCCCCTTACTCTCTTTGTTCTCGCCATCCGCAGCGTGGCTGGGGCGAAGGGGTTTTATTGCGGCTGCGGCGGGTGAATTCCTGCGTGCGCCTTCCCCGGGCCTGCTGCCCCTCTAATTGTTGTGTTGTCAGAAGGCGTGTGCCTCCGAAAGCCTTATCTGATTCCTCCAAAAGCCTTGCAAGCAATTCAGATGTTGACCCCTTGAGCGCAAACAACTCTCCGCCTGCCTTGGGGCATAGCTTCGAGACGAGGTTTAGTGCTCCTGTGTCTGTGCAAACCCCGCGGCTGGCTTTGTCACCGGGGATGGAGCACCTGCCCGGGGAGGGGAGCAAGGGGCCAGGGAAGGTGAAAGGCTGGTGGGACTCGGATGGGGAGAAGGGGAGTCCAACAGCTGCTTGTGTCAGCGCGGGGATAAGTGCAAGGAGATTAATAGTTATTTAAAGAGCAAATGGGGACATGGCATTCAGCTGTGGCATGTGAGTGCTTAAATGTGGTGGAATGGCTGCTCCACTGGTAACATTTAGACAGATGGTCCCTGGACTGAAAGGAATGAAAAGGATCTTTGATTCTCTTAAGGATATCTTAAATTTTAATGGGGCACTTTTTTTTTTTTTTAATTGACTTCCAGGCAGCACCTTCAGCGTTTCCAGACTGTACTGTCTTGTTAACGCCGACTGCCCGTTTGGCCATCTTTCTCCGTCATCTTAAGCAACCTGGGATTAGAGGGAATAGTTTTTAAGTGAAAGCTGAAACACTGTTGTTTTGCTGTCTGTATGTCTGAGTTGGTTTAGGAGACTGTTTTCATCACAGCCGTCTTTTCATCATTCTGCTGGTTAGGGAGTGTGTCTGATGCTAATCTCCATGAGAAATGAAACAACTGAGTGATACTTCTATATTTTTGAGACATTTTCAGGTCTTACTAGGGTATTCTGGGGCAGGAGGGCAGGGAGGTTTGTTTTTTGATTAAATACAAAATTATTGAGCAGGAAAAAGACTGTTCCTGGTGCAGTACACCAGCATTCTGGCTCCTTCCATACAGAATTAGCCTTAAGGGAAAACACGTACCAAATGTCCGTTAAATAGGTCTTGGTTGGCTGAATAGCCTGCAGGAGATGAGACACAACTGTCATTTGCAATGCCAAAGCTGCCATCTCCTTTTGGAGAAGAAGAACCAGTCTGGATCGCTTTCTCCTGCACCAACTATTTAGCATGCTTTGAGTCCAATCGCAGATACTTGCTTGCCCATCTAACAGGGGTGCTGGGCATCTGTAACATCCCCGCTGTTATAGATGGGGAAACTGAGGTAGGGAGGGCAAATGACTAACCTGAGGCAACACAGTCACTGGTTCACCCAGGATTAGGACTCAATATGTAATTGCTTTTATTACTCTGCTGCCTGAAGGCCTCAGACAAAACAGAGGCCCATTAAGCGGAATGCCTTTTACGGAGCGAGGAGCAGTCCTTGCCCTGCAGACCTTGCTGCCTGGAGTAGGCTGAGGGTGGAGGGGGAGGCGAGGTGGCTTGCCCAAGGACACAACGTGTCACTGGCAGAGCAAGGGAGGGAACCCGCTCTCCCTTCTCTGTGCAGACCATCCCAGCTCCCAGAATGAAGTCCCCTATGCCGTTCCCCACCAGACCTTCTCTTCCTCGCCACAGCTCGTATTAGCAAGCTGATCCATCTCTGGAAAGTCTGACGTGCCTTGCTGAAAACCCAACAGCACCGGGCTCACCTTGAGCATTTAATTAAAACCCCTTAAAATATCAGCCTCTTCCAGTGAAACAGAGACAGAAACCTAAGGAAGAGCTCTATTTGGTGGCTCAAATTTCTCTACCTCCTCCTCTTCTGGAAAGATAGCTGAGAGCACGAAGTGCTTGGGTGTAGGGAGGGCACTTCAACCTTGCAAAGGGACCAGCCTGTTTTCCTCCATGGCTGAAATGATTGGAGAAACTGGGTTGGTTTATCCAAGGTCCCTGGGAAGCTCAGCAGGTACCTTGTGCCATTCCCTTTCAGGTCCTTGGAAGAGCGGTGATGTGCTTGAAGCTTCCTTAGGGCTGGTGGGATTCCCAGTATGGGGAAAGCTTTTCGTTGTGGGTCTTGCTGTTGGTGCTCTGACTCGGGGAGCCTTTGGTGCTTGGCTAATCATACAGAATTGTCTCTGGAAAAGGAGCAACTGTTGGAAAGAAGAGGGAAGTCTGGAGCAGGCTGGCTGAAGTACTGAGAGATATGTGAGCTTGATGGCTCTGGATGGGCTTGAAGACGTAGGATGTGGAGGGGCATGAGGTGCTTGGACCCTTGAACAAGGGGAAGAGCCTGAGTCCCTTCTGCCATGTCAGCTGCTAACTGCAGAACCAGGTGTGTGTATTGCTGCGTATTTCTGGGTGATCCCAGAGCTGTCGGGGGTGGGTATCACAAACTTTTTGGATGCTGCTCTCCCTAAGCTGGGCACAATCAATGCCCTTTGGACACACACAAGGGTGAGACTATGTGTACCTTGCTGAACCCCATGTACCGCTCACCTGCTGCCCTTTCTCCGTGGCCAACGTTGGGTCCTTTGGAGGAATAAAATGTCGGGGTAGTTGTGTAACTCTCTCTCCCCAGAGTACTTTCCYAGCTTCCAACTGTTTGTGGTTCAGAGTTTTAAAATCAAATACGCTGCCTTGATGGATTTTTCTCCAGCAGAAATTGTTTGATGCCTTTTTGAACATAGGCAGGCTTTTAGTATCCACAGCATTTTGCAGCAGAAAATCCATGTTTATTTGTGGGCTTTGTGAAGAACCACTCTGTGTTAAATCAAAATCCTGCTCAAGATGGTTTTTTGTCCCCTAATTCCTCTATTAAGAAAGCATGAAAATTAATTTCCTATTTGCCTTTTTTCCATATTGTTTAGGAATTTATCCACTTCTGTCCACTGTGTTCCACCTCTCTCCTCATTGTCTCTTTTCCAGGCTGAAAAGTTGTCATCTACTGCTGCATTACAGGAAGRCGTTGAAAGAGTTTGCTCATTGTCATCACCTTTCTCTGAAATTTGTTCCCCTCATCTCTTTGAGATGGGGGACCAGGGCTGCACATAGAATTTAGGGCATTAAGCATGTGATTCTTCTGCTAACCTCTCCCTGATCTAACCTTTACCTTTCTGTATTCCATTATCTAGCCTTTGTTTTTGATGTCTTCAATTGTTTCATATGTGATTTGTATCTGGAGGCTACTTTTGGGGCACAATCATGTCTGCTCATTTAAGTGCTACACAGTGTAACTGCTGCTGCTTAAGTATGTGGGGAAGCCATGCTATGAGCTACCATGCTGCTTGATGAGACCTTTAATTCTTCTCTACTACTGTCTGTGACCGGTCACTGGGAATTGAGTGCATGRTGCAGTTACTACCTGAGTTAGAGTTCCTAAATGTCATTGTGCATAGCAGGATCGGATCCACGAGAAGAGGAGCCGTGTTTGTGTAGAGTGAGACCATCAGAGACGATATAGCCTTGTACAAGCTAGAGCCAATTGCACTGTAATGAACCTGGTGACTGATTTATATCAGGTTATAGCAGTCTCTTCAAAAGGGTCTCGGTCTGGGTGTTGCTAGACATAGGGAGCCTGTCTCCTCATGATGGCTTGCTGCTCTGCGAATCACCTCCTTGTTAAGGGCAAGCTCTTTTCCCAGCTCGGCTGTTGATCTACTGTATGGCTGTGAGAAGCTTTACTTTTTTCTCTTTCAGTCACTGATGTAAAATGGGGTATATCCTTTGCAAATCTCCCTCCTCTTGGTGTGACACATGTTCGATAGTGCTGAGATCATGCTGTGCATCCTCCATCATGAACGCCATGCCATGGCTAGCCAGCCTGTGCTAACGTTGCCTCTGTAACGCTTCTGTGCATCTCTTTGCCTCTAGCCGCAGTACACAAACCTGGGGCTCCTGAACAGCATGGACCAGCAGATCCAGAATGGCTCTTCTTCCACCAGCCCCTACAACACGGAGCACGCACAGAACAGCGTCACGGCCCCCTCGCCTTACGCCCAGCCCAGCTCGACTTTTGATGCCCTCTCGCCCTCCCCAGCCATCCCTTCCAACACAGACTACCCAGGACCTCACAGCTTCGATGTATCATTTCAACAGTCCAGCACAGCAAAGTCAGCAACGTGGACGGTAAGGACGCAGCATCGCTTTGCTCCTTCTCTGGCTTTGGTCCTGATGCTACTAGTGACATTATCTGTATGATACATATCCAGCTTGTGCAAGAACAGAGTGACCCATGTCATCTTCAGTCCATGACATGTCACACAGAAGGGAGAGATTTATCTTGGCTGCTCTGGGAGGGTGTGGTGGGAATTTAACTCTCAATAATATCACTAAATCCCAGGTGAATAAAATGCCTTGCAAAAAGACAGTCACCTAAAGACTGTATGTGATGAAACAGTGGCTCTCCATTTGGGTCTAGCAGGTGTGCTGGAGTAAAACATGGGGTGGGCGTAAGCATGGCTTCAGCGCTTCCCTTCGCTTTCTTCAGCCTCCGTGGGTTTGCGTAAGGTTTGGCATGCGGGACTGTGCCAGCAGGATGGAGGTGGTGCTCCCCCCACTCTGACCCACGGAGTGCAGGCTTTCTCTTTCTTCATGTCTTTCCCCCCCTCGCAGATTGTGTGGGAACCCCAGTGTCACCAGCTCGGGTCAGCTCTGTGGTATTTGGCTTATTTGTGTGTAATATATATATATATTTGTGGATGTATATATAAAACTTTTTTTTTTTTTTTTACTTAACACTCTGCTCTTGCTGTCAGAATAGACCTTTTCTTATTAAAAAAAGATATGGAGCTTGAAACTTGAAGCCCAGCTCTTGATTTTTGGTGGAGCTGGCTTGATTGTTCAGGCTCTAGAAACTTTGCAGCCCAGGACACAGCACTGCTGGAGCTGTATGTCCTGTTGTGGTTTAGGGCTCTAGAGTAGAGATGTTTGCAGTGGAGAATATTGCTGTCTTAATGATATTCAATATTTGCCTGCCTCTCCTTCAGGCACTTGGAGTAGGTGCAGTGAATAATGCCGTACCTCACGCTACCTGAATAAAAGCAGGGACTCAATTTTTTTTTTTTTACTTTTTTTTTAAAAAGAAAAAAAGATACACTTTTTACCAAAAGCTAAGAGCATTAACAGTGTGGTGGTTTGTTTTTTTGTTTKTTTGTTTGTTTGKTTTTTTTAATCTGAGGAACTATTTTGGTGCCAAATTTAAATACAATCTAGCAGGAGTTGCAACTAGCAAACACCCAGTCACTGCTGCCAGCAAAGCAGCGGAGCCCGTGTGCCCCACTGTGGAAAAAGATACCAGATAACAGTAAATCACTAAGTTTTCATCCTTTGTATTTTAAAAGCCTTTTCCATTAAAATTTGTCTAAAACTGGTAAAAATAACTTTGTCCAGGAAATTGTGTTTCGTGGGGTTAATATGTGATAGGTCTGCTGAAGACCAAATTTTTCATTTGTTTATGCATAAAAGGGTGAAGGATTTCTAAGTGAGGTTGAAATTGCACCTTTTCCTTATCTGCATTGGGAGTGATGCCCTGCTGTAGTTCACGCTTATTTTCATGTCCAGGTTTCTTCACTTACGCTACACACACTATTTATTTTCACTTCCCTTTAAGTAAGGAAATTGACAGTCAGATATACTTTCCATTTCTCGGAGCAAGAAAATGCTGCCCTTCGATTTTTGCAGACTGCTCTGGAGAGGGTCCTTTGAAGGAGATATGAAAAGACGTTCTCTTTTGATACGTATGGTACAAAGAAYTATCTAACGCAGCTGCAGGGAACCAGCGCGTTTGATGCTGTCCTTTCAACTACAAAAAGTGGTCTTTTGAAATGAGGTTTGAACGTATGTAGTAGGCTGTTCCAGCAGAGCGAAGACGTGCGAGCTACTTGCGAGCTTAAAGTTAAGCAAGCACTTGAGATGTTTCACTCTAGTGATAGTGGCTTACTGGGGTGGAAGTGGAGGCTGAGTTTTAATGTAGATCTGGGTAGTAGTCAAAGATCAGATTACATGCTGGCTTTAAAAAAAGTTAAGTAAAATTGCTCCTTGGTGACTACAGTTGCCAAACTTCTGCAGCCTGGGGGCAGGCACGTTTAGCTTCCCCTCCTTTTCTTTTGCCCTGATGTGGACTGTGCTACCAACAGATGATGTGCTCCCTTTACCTGTTGCAGTCTGTCTAGGGGTAAGTCCGTGTATTTTGCTAAAGGAATGGGGTCCCAAACAGCTCTCTGGTCAGGGAGGAGTGAGCACAGTCCAGGTGTCCCTGCGCTGAGCCAAGTGACCTAGATTTAGCTGCTCGTGCAGGAGCTGGCAGCGTGCTCTATGTTCGCAGTGGATGATGACAGTCTTGCGGTGGTGGCTGGGGACCTTCAATCAATACGCCTTTCACAGCAGAGCATCTTTCCATCTTCGGAGCTCTGCCCTTCTGCTAATTAATCCACCAACTCGTTTCACATGGGCTCTTGAGCAGTTGGTAATATGCCTTCGACAGCTTTATCAGTGGGGTGGGCGGGGAAGGCCGAGAAGGCTCTCTTTCCTGCTGCCTTCCTGAGAAATGTGGAAACATGCGTGAAATGTTGATGAAAGGAGGAGTGATTGCCCCATCCTCTCAGCAAGAGCAAGTTCTCGGAGTTGCTCATCCCCCCTCCATGTGACTTCATACGCTTTGATTAATGCCTGTCGTCTTTTTTTTTAATGATGGATTAGGAACTTACCCGACTGGAAGAGTTTCTTCCACTGCAGTGACCTATTAAAAGTTTAATTACTTGATGGCTCCACCCTTATTAAGAGTCCAAAACTTGAAAGCCTTGTTTCTTAGTTCTTTTTTTCCCCTCTTGCTGTTCCTCAGGGCAACAGTATTAAGTAAGGAAATCCATTGTATCGCATTTTCCCCTGTTTGGGAGAGGACGAGCCAGGCTGACCCACCTTGCCCTGCTGGGAAGGCTCGGTGATGACTGGCAGGGGATCTGCTGTCCTGGCTGACAGCACACTTCAGCAGAGCTCCTCTGAGCTTCTGGGCTGCGTCATGTTAGACTAGGTCATGGGAGCGAAGGCTGTGGGCTTTGTAAGAGGACTGAGTTATTTCTCTAAAAAGCAAGAGCTGCTTTCATGGGAGGGTTGGAGACCTGTGAAGATGCTTCAGATTTCTCGTCCACTTCGTGCATTTAGCTCCCAATCTGTGTGCTTTGGAGGCAATAATCTGGAATCACGTGTAGATCCCAAGGTTACTTCTTTTGGAGGTGGGGGAAAGGAGAGAGAGTACTCGCTGAGTACCTAAATGCTGTGTCTCTGAAAACGGCCCTGGAATAATATCTTTTCCTAAAATTGTTTGGGGAACAAGCTCTGCAGACTCGTTCTATGGGGCAGGTTTATTGTCCTGGGACAGTGGGCACCCTTTGCCAAATCAGCAGTATTTGTATAGGATAGGCTGGGAGGGAGATGAGTGTAACATCAGGATTGCTTCTCTGCTCAGGTTTGTGATGGGCTCCAAATCAAAGGGAGGAAAAAGAAAAAAAAAAAAACTGGCTAAAAATTGCAGAGAGAAACACTAGCTGCTGCTAGGTGTGAGGGTGACTTCATATGTATGAGCAGTTCACTTTGAAAATAGTACAGATTTTCTCTCTGAAGTCCTTCGTGACCTTAAGTAGGAATTCCAGTAAAACATGCTGTCTAATCAGGTTAGCTCTTCATTTGTATGCAATGTTGAACTAATTAATGATGACAAATTGAGATTGGATTGCAGAGGACTTTATAAGCATCCTTGATTATTTTTTTTAATTAATGACCTGAGAACACAAGTAAGAATATAAGCAGGTTAATCAGCCTTTTCAGAAGGAAAATCTTTAACAATTGAAACTCTACTGAAGTGTTTAAAAACAAAAGCCTTAACAGTCTGAATTGAACAAAGTTTCTCACATGCATACTCATGGTACAATAAAACCTTCTTGAAAACCACGCTGCAAAGGAACAAGCAGATATCATTTTGTAATGCTGAGATAGAGAGTAGGTCATTGAGGTTGAGCGAGAAGACCTATGAATTGGGTGAAGTAAGAACTTACCCAGAACTGTGTGTCATTTATTGTGGGATATTTCCTCCACGAGAATTATTCCCATGCCTTGCGATATCTCTTCCCCTTTCTGCAGCAGAAGAAAACAAGGCATTTCAAAAGTGTGCCACCTCAAAATTTTTTCTTTGTGGAAGTAAGTTGCGTGCCAATCTTCCCCACCCACTCTGAGTGCAAATAAATAAATAAACAACTGCACTGGCTTTTCCCCCTAAAAAAAAGATTTGGCAATCACCTGTCACTAGCAGAACCTGTTACATGGGGAAGAACATGATTGTAAGTAGGAAAGTAAAAATTAAAATTGTATGTCAAGGTAAGTAAAAGTTAACATTACTGCCAAATGCGAGCTATCAAAAAATGAATCAGATCCACCCATCCCCATAAGCAAGATACCACCTTATAAGTCATAAGACTCCTTTTTAAAAGACAAACAGGTTCTTCTTATTCTCCCCCAGGTTTTTGAGCCTTTAGGGTGCATCTACTAAATCTTTTAAAGCTTTTCTTGGTGGTCATGAGGGTTAAGGAAAAAGAAAGCAGAAATAGCTTTAAGTTTTTAAATGAAAACTGAAATTTATTTGCAAGTTTTTGATTCTGCTGAAGACAGACACCCAGCCCTGCAAGACTTGCATAACTCAAGTGTTGGCAATACCTGAGTTTAGCAGTTTATTCTCATGCCCTGCAGTAGGTTGGAGCTGAGCTGGGTTGGTCCTTAACAGGGCTTTGTTATGAAACACGAAGCTCTGTAAAGCTGCAATCCGTGTTCCAGTCGAGCTCACTGGTTCTCCTGTTCTCAGTAAACTCAGCTATACCTACAGCTATAAGAAAATGCTCAGATTTCTGGACTGTCTCTGCTAGCAGAGCTGGAGAACAACCTGTGCAACACGCATGAAAGCAAGTAAATGGATTGTGCTGGCTGGGGTTAGTGGATTTGGAAAAGCTGCATTTTAAGGAAGGTGAAAGGAATGCACTTAAATTAGTTCACGCGAGCAATAACAGGTTTCTGTGGTTAAGAGTTACAGATTCCTTGGCTGGGCTATCTCAGTCTTTTTATTTCAGAYTGATTAATTCAATTTTCATTTTAAATATATTCCGTGTCCTGAACCACCTGGTAAAATTGGGAAATCTTTTTCCCAATCTCTATAAAATGAAATAGAGGACCGTGCACAAGCATAATGAAGCAGTGAGAGGGCAATTAGATGTGCACATCGCCTTGACTCAACAATCCTTAATTATGTGTTCAGTGTTCTCTTAAATAATCTGTTCAAATAGCGCATTGTTTCAATAACACTGGTAATGTCCAGTATTGTCCTGGCTGCTGATTATCTCTCTGCATCATACATGAAAACTTTTTTTTAAAGGCTGGTGACTCTCCCAATGAACATACATGTGGCGCTGTGCTAAGTGTTCATGTGAAATCCTAGCTTTGCTATTGCTTGGTGGTGTGTTGGTCAGTGCAATTTGAGCTTTCCAATTTTACCTTTTAGTATTAGTTTTAAAGCTGCCAGGAGAAGGGGAGTGGAAGTGGTCTTGTTACAGGATTTTGAATTTCCCTGTCATCAGAGGCTCCTAGTCAGCAATGATGTAGGCTTTAGCTGTTTGCACAGGGCAGCTGAGAAGGGTCCTTGTAAAAGAGAGACTCATTTGTGCAGAGGGTCTACAGACCTGGCCAAGCACTGAAATTGGTCACCTCCTGGCCACTCTGCTAATCCTTTCATGCCTCTAAATGTAGGCTTTCTCTTCAGCCCAGCTGGTCACCCAGCAAAGTTAATTTTGCTGGTGATAACCCCCCTTGTTACAGCAGGAGAGAGGAAGGGAAGCAATGCCTGTAATCCAAAGGGAGAGAAGCAATCTGGAAGGAGAAGACACCAGAGAAGGAGATGGCGTTGCAGCCTTTGGATGCGCATGCTGTAGGCTGCGAGAGCTGATGCAATGGTGTGAGCTAAGGGCTTGGCTCCCTGCTGATGTCAGCAAAGCGGGAGTGCTTCCATATTTGGGCATTTGTCTTGGGTGAGAAGTGGTTAGGATTTGGCTTCCTCAAGCTCTCTGCAGCCGTGCCTGCCTGAAGAGGCTGTTTCCAGCGCACACTGCCTCTTGGCATGGAGCAGGCAGGGCGGGCGCTGATCGCCACCATCGTTCTCGTGCACAGAGAGGTGGTGATCACGCTTTCCTGCTTGAAGAGCTTGTCAAGTGTGTTTCCCTCTGTGTGATATTACAGGGCCTAACGCTAAGGCTGTTGAGGCATATGTAACTTGTCCTAGGTCATCTACCTGGAAAGAGAGGAGCCGGGCTTGTTGTCTTTGAAGGAGGTGCCTTTCTCACGGCAGGGAGGTGTTTTCAAGCTAGCAAAGCTGGGAAGAACCAGTTCACCTGTGAGAACCAGCCAGGAGGGGCCTGCTGGCTTCTGTTTGGGTTTTTATGCTTGAGTAGAAGGAGATCTGAGTGCATTAGGTTCCCATTAGAATGTAATTGTGCTTTTTCCCCCTAATCTCTTTGTCATGTATATTTTGTTTTTAATAGCAGTTATCATCTTCTGTTACTCCTTACAAGCAGCTCTACAGATCTGTGTAATAGTTTCCAGAAAATGTCTTGTGATGTGAGCTGTCTTGGTTTTTTCTTCTCCTTTTTGTATCCTTTATTGTTTTCTAAAGCCTACCAGGGGAAGGTAGCTTCCCTATATGAACTGTTATCATTGTAGTGAGGAGTTTTGCTATATGCTCTCTGTTAGACCAGGGCCCTCCCTCCGTGATGACAGAGCTGTGCTGTGGTGTAAGAGCACGCTGTAAGGGGCAGTCTGTACCCCACGCAGCTAGCGATGCCCAGGAAGATGAAGAGAAGTAATTTACTTTCTGATTATATGCAGTGGTACCTGTCAGCACTGGGAACAGAAAATTTGGGTYGCCTGACCTGCAATGGTGTGTGCTCTGCTCTTCCAACAGCACAGTTAGTGTTGGGCACCAGCCCGCCCGACCTGCTGAGAGAAAGCAGGCTTCAGGTGGTGTGAAAGTCCTTCTCTTTCAACTAGGATTTAGCCTCTTGGTTGCTATGTTTGTGGCCGATTGTCTCCCAGTGTAACAGGAGACCAGTTAGAGCTCGCTACGGGTCTCCCAGGATCTGCAAGTGAAAAACACTGAGACATTAGAGTCAGACATACTAGGATGGAGAAAGTAGTCACGGGGAGGGGGGTTTGTGTCTTCCACAGGGCAGAAGATACTCTGCTGTTTTGCGCAAGCAATTTCTGGTTGTATTGGCATCACACTTCTTTATTTTCTTTTTTTTTTTTTCCCCTTCAGAAAATTTGCTTTAAGGTTTTAATTATTTTTGAAGAAAAAATCAGAGGGACAGAATTAAGTGCAAGAAACTTTTTTTGGTTCTTAATGAGAATTTTTTTTGTCTATGTGGAGAGGAAAAAGTGTTAATTAAACATAATTTTCATCAATGCAACTTGCACAAAAAAGCCCCACCTACTTTCATGAGAAAGGAATAAAGAGAATCATAATCCTGGATTAGGTATCTTTCACTACATATATATAAAAACAACACCGTGTGAAAAGGGGGAAAATATATATGTATACACACACACACACACACACACACACACACCAAACATACCAATGCGCCTCCAGCAGTATTACCAAAGGAATTAACTTTACAAGAAACAGCCACAGCCTGGAAAGAAGCCATTTTTCAAAAAAAAGCTGAATGAGACTTGTGGTTTCTGAGAACTATGAGAAGGAAGGGTTAAAAAAACATTTACAGATAAGAGTAGCTGATGTTGGGAGATGAGTGAACATCTTGAAGTAGGGGAGGGTCACTATTTAAATCACCTTTTCTTTTTTTTTTCCTCCTCTTAGTTAAAAATTGGCTTCTACTAAGAACAACATGTAGGATTAATGTAGTACTTTAAATCTTCAAAGTGCTGCACAAACATTACTTCCCTAATCAGCAAACACCTTTGCTTCGTAGGCAAATAAGGAGCGTAGTCGCCATTTTAGAAAGGGGGAACCAAGGCGCCAGAAGTGCCAAAATTTCCAAATTAGCAGTTTTCTGGAGTGGGGTTTTTTGCCCTTTTTTTTTAATGCCTTTTTTTTTTTTTTTTTTTTGGTTTTGCTCAGCATGGGGATGTCTAAAAGCTGCTGAGCTCCCCTGGATTTCACAAGGGCTAAGCATGCAAAGCAGCGCGGAAGAGCTCAAACGAGGCATCGGCAGTCGCCTCCTTACCTTTCCAGAGGTCACGGCAAGCTGGGCCAAAAGGAAGGCAGCCCACTCAGGGGCAAGGAGGGTTTCCTAAAAAGTTGCCAGTTTCCCCCATACCATTGGGTTGTATAACTTAAACTGCATCAATGGAGTGCTGTTAGAAGATATTTCAACCCCACAAAAAACTTTGTGCAAAAAAAATACTTGTGTGACTGTTTAATAAGTTACTTGTGGGTAAAGGCTTTCAGGTAGGCTGGTGCAAGAGGTATTGCTCACCTTGCAGACAAAGACCGCCCTTGGAGATGATCTTTCCTTTCCTTAGGTCAGCTGAAATATCGTAGTTGTCATAGATATTTTTKCCCTGCCAACTTGATACAGAGCAAGCAGCAGTTTGGCAGTGTGCTGAAGCAAAGATAATTTTGTGTGTGTTGCATTGGTGGTGTGCTGTACACTGAGGGTTCAGCTCCAGTGCTTGGCAGACCATATGAGATGAAGAAATGTCCTACTTTGTTTAAAAAAGAAGTGTCCCAGGTAGGGATGGCTTCTGTATAGAAAGAGCATGAACTTTATTATGCAATGGAAATCTTTTCATGAGGTTTTGTTATGTACAGGCGTGTCAGACTTGTTATTGTAAACACAATAGGATAGCTACCCAAATAAGAGCTTCGATCCTCTTGCAAATAGAGCTGAGTATTGATACAAACTTTATCGTTTCCAGTTGTTAAAGATAACACTTAAGCTTTGGAGCAAAACTTGGTGGAGCCACAGGAGGAAAGTGCTACTTCTCCCTTGTTTTTTCAGATGTATTCCATGAGAGCTTTTTTTTTTTTTTTTTTGAGAGCAAAATATTACTTGCCTGATAAAAAGGAGTGTTTTATGATCTGCTGATAMGTGTACGTGTTAGCTGCTGAAATTCATCTAAATTCAGCTTTACAGAATGCTGAAAACTGTGCTAGAGGAAATGCAGGAAAGTAGCACTCGAAGGCTGACCTGTCTTTCCTGAAMAAATGAGACAGGACTTGGGTCTAAATTTTCTGGCTCTGTTGTTTTCCCCGTTAGCCGTGATGGTCATGCTGCCTCGCAGCACTGGGGAGGGCCATGCCCTCCCTTCTTCCTTCAGGAAGATGCTCCTGCTTTCAGGAGCATCCCTGCAGGGGCCATTACTCAGGGCTCTCCTCCCTGCCTGTTGTGTGTCCYGGGGTGCACCACGCTTTCCTCCTGGGGAGAGAAGCCGTGCCGCCCGGAGATGCCCTGCTAGGGAGCAGCATCGACGAGCAGCGGATTTGACTCCGAGCCCAGCCTCAGAGCTGCTCCTGCCCTGTGATTTAGATGTAATCTGGGTAACATTGTGCAAGTCATTCCCTCTGCCTCTGTTCCCCCTCTTCCCCCTTTCCACACACCCACCCCCGAATTTGGGACTGTGTCACCATGATCCAGTGTTGTAAAGCACTTAGACCTCTGATGTGAAATGCCCGGGGGGGACAGCTGGGGACTGCTGTTTGCTGTGCATCCCGTATCACTAGCCTTAGCTTTCAGGACTCTTCTTTTGACTTATTTACAGGACACTAAAGTCTTTTCACAAACTAACTTTTGAAGGAACCAAAACGTGTCTCCAGGCTAAAGCTTGAAGCTGCCCAAGTGCTGGTTGGGTTATTGCTTCCCCAGCTTGCTATCTTGAGCTTTACCAGTGTCAGGCCCAYCAGGTGTGAAAATTACTGATGCAGAGGCTGTTTGAGGGCTATGGCATGAAGGAAAGCCTCTTCCTGTTATGTAGCCAGAGCACGATGCTGTACCAGCACTGCTACGYTAGCTGCGGTGCCGAGCCTCGGCAAACTCGCCCTGCCACTTGTCGGGGCTTATTAGTTCAACCGCGTGAGCTGTGGCTGGGAGCTGACTTCCTCCTGACCTTGCAACGGGAGCAGTGTGAGCCCAGGTTTGCTATCAAACCTGCACCCAGAGCTCCTTGGACCCCCCCTTAAAATGCGGGGCTGGGAGGGATTCCCGTGGGGAAGGGAYGGGAGCGGTGCCACTGGGCTGGGTGCCCAGCCTGGAGGGTGTTCACGGGGCAGGCAGCACACCAGCTCTCTTTGCATTTGAGCATTAGCATCACCATGGGTGGGAAGGAAAAAGTCTTCCTGCGAGATGTTTGTCAGGTGGCCGAGCACTGAATGACACCTGTTCATTAATCAGCGAGGTGGTGCCTGGTTTTGCCATGAGTTGCTTGTCTCCTGTCTCTTCTGCTGCAAACTGCTCATGTTACTCGTACTTAGTAATTTTTTTTTTTTTTTTTTTTGACCCATCCTTGGTGGGTTCTTGTAGGCGTATGAGCAAAGGAGACTCCAACAAAAAACAGCCTGTGCATTTCTAGGTATCTTACTGAAATCTTTTACAGTACTGGCACCCATAAAGGAAGTAGTGAGGCCCCTGGGAAAGGCTTCAGAAGAGTCATCGTTAGTTCTGTAAGGTTTGACGAAGACAAAGCATGTGGACTGATTGCTTTGCAGTACAGTTTCTATAAGGAATTAATAAAATTGACTTTTATTTGGCATCCCCTTTGTGTGCTGACTTCTCTGATGAGTCATTTTTGCCTATTTCCTTTGCCATGCCTCTCAAAAGGGCTACAGAAGTTGGAGTCTGTCTTTCAACAGACTGATCCGTGCAAAATACAAATGGGGAGAACTGGGTTGCTCTGGTGCTGCTGGCGTTCAGAGGGAGCGCTGCAGCATGGTCCCTGGCTGATGAGAATTGCAGCTCCGCAGGCAAGCTGGGTTCCAGGTTGAATTTGCAGGGACACGCACTGGAAGAAAACCATTTCCATGCTGCCCGTCTGATGTCACGAGCGCAAAAACGCTCTTTTTTGCCACCGTGCTGATTGCAGTCAGTTTAATAGGGCTATTTTGTTTCGATACACTGATATTCTGATTCATGTTGTGCAACTTATTTCGGGGAAGCTTCCTAAACATAGAACTCATGGAGTCTTTCTATTAAGTGAGGTAGCTTGGTAGCATTTTAAGGGTTGATAAAGCACGTGGCCAAGATTGACTCTGGTTAGTGATTGGGAATGACTAACTTGTGACCACTTYCCTCTCCGCCACACAGGTCTGAGCTCTTGCCAACCACCCCCTTGCCTCTGAAAGTCTAACTCCTGGGGTGCGCCTTACCCTGGACCCCCTGGATCGTGCCGCATCTGCAGTGTGACCCCAGCGCAACCTGCTCACTGGGGAAGTCAGCATTTCTCTGCTCCTGCGAGGAGCAGGGCTGAGCATGCAGGCAGGCGCTGGCTGCCAGGGAGTGGTGCAGGACGGTCAGGTATTCCTGCGTGCTGGGGGCTCTCTGGCTCTGCGCAGCGTGCTGCCTTCAGCCTGCCTGGCATGGCTCAGCAAGGGTGTAACAGTTCACTCAGCTTTTTTTTTTWWTWWTTTTTWWTTTTTTTATTTTTCCACTGGCCATACCAATCTGATTACACCTTCGAGGGATCATCTGCCCCTAAAGCTTAATTAAGGAGCTCTTGTCTGACTCGTCACTGACTCACCTGCCACTGTATGAGGTCATGTCTGACTTGTCCTAGGAAGATAGTGAAATATGTCAGGCTTCTCTGAAATATAGCAGGGTTTTGTTTTATTGCACCCCTGACATCGCTGTTGGCTGCTGCAGAGGTGAACAGAAAGATGACTGCCCCAACTTGGTTACATTTATCTAAACTTAGTTGCTCGCCTCTTTGTGCCTTGAAAAACCAGATGGGGTTTTGCTTGCACAGCTGTAGGTATGTTAGAGTTAATAAAAAAAAAAAATTAAAAATTAAATAACCTTTGAGTTTTGGCTTCAGGCAAAGTAGGTGAAATGATGTGTTTTGGAGATGAATGCTCTTGCAGGAGGCAAGATGTAGCTTGCAGGAGAACATCTGCAACCAATCCATTCTGTATGAGATGGGGCCAAGACTTGTTTGTATCTCAGTACCTGTTCAAACATGTTGTAGCACAGCAAAAAGAGGTTTTGAATGCATTGAGGAAGGGTGGGTAAGAAGGGAAAGAGACATCAAGCTGAATGTTTGCTTAATAGCTTTGATTTCTTCATTAAACTTTTAAGCACTTTAATAATTTGATTAGCTGCTTTCAGAGCACCGTAGAATCCTTTTTTTTTTTTTTTTTCCCTCTCCTTTCTTTCTTGAAAGAAAAGAGAAAAAACCCTACTCATCTTGGTGCTGCAAAATGAGCTTGCTTTCTGGCCTGGAGCGAATCTGGTAACCGTTCGCTACCTTTGTGTACCTACCCTGAGGACTGTCGGAAGGATGTTCTGTAATACATTGATCAAAGAGTGTGCAGAGATTCAGTTACCAGGCTGACTGCCTGGACACCAGAATGCAGCTTCCCAGTCAAATGCTCCTTGCCAGCTACTCCCATCCTCTTTGTTCTGTAAGAACTGAATGTAGAATGAACATCCAGCAACTGCAGTTTGCAGAGCTCGTTTGCCTGCCTTTAATTGTGCACTTGAAATGCCTCTTTCTCAAAGCCTGTGGCAGCGTAGAACAGTTATATGACTCAGGAGCAGCTGAAGTGGTGAGGTTGGTAATAGAGGTTCTTATATCATCATACTGATGCTTCTCATCATCATACTGAGCTCTGCAGGTTTTGTGTGGGGTTTTTTTGCTTGATTTTTTTTTTAGACCGACCCCCGAGATGTACATGCAGCTATGTTTCTGGTTTGCACATAWAACTAATGTAGAGTTTTGAATGTGCAGACTGCATGTGACTGGGATCTGTTGTCACTGGAGTGTAGCAACTGTTGCTCCGATCTTTTTCCTTGTCTTATGGGCTGGATTCCTTGCTGGGGAGCTGGGGGGAACTGATTTGGGCTGAATAAGGTGGAGAATGTGAACATAGTGCCTCTAAAATTCTATCAGAGGAAAGGGGCATGCATTCAAAGTGCTGTGTTCTACACAGATGGGGTTGTAATACTGCCTGGGTAGTGTTTTGCCAGTGCTTAAAACCAGCAGGCTACAATTATTTTTTTTACTATATTTTTTTTTTCCCCCCTTGCCTCACACCAAATTCTGCTGTGACTTTGCCAAAAGTGCTTGCTTAAGCAAGGCAGCCCTGGTCATGTGCTAATGTTCTTCAAGGCCTCAACGCACAAGTGAATTAAGGAACTGCAAGATGCAGAAATGCCTGTCCTCTGCCTTTGATGTAGACAGGACTCCTCCATTGTGCATTTGCTCATCAGAGTGAGGTTACTCTTACTCCTGTGTTTGCATGCATCTGTCAAGTCCCTAGTGACTGTCAGTGCTGTTGTTCACCTGTGTTCCCTGGCTGGCTACCAGGAAGGCCTCCTACGGCTTGTCCATGCTCGGCAGGTGGACACCTATGCTAGGGATAGCCTTAGGCTCCACGCCACGCCATGGGCTTGCCAGGCTGCACCTAGAAAGAGAACTGTCGTGTCTGTGTGGTGCTGCAGCAACGGGTTGGGTTCACTAGCTCTGTCACGTTGCAACTTGAGCATGACAGTCTGGGGGCTGTGCAGAGATGGTTTGGCCACGTCTGAACTCCTTTCTCCTGCATGTCACACACTGGGTTASCATGTGGGAAGTCAGCAGTCCCTGCAGTTGTACTATGGGCATGCCTTCAGCAGGACTTGAGCAAGAGCACTGGTTGCTTTTGCCTTGCCCTRCAAGGAGCATCCTGACCTAGAGAGGCAGTCAGGGCTGTGTTCGGGTGAAGATTGTACCTCACACTCCATGCTTAGGGCTTCAGACAAGAGGGCTTTAGGTGGCCCTCGTGTCCTTCCTTGAGTTTGCTGTGCTGGACTGCATGAAAAGCCTGATGTGTAATTCAAGTTGCCTGAATGGGTCTCTGTCCTGATGCACTGGTGACTCATGCAGTCTTCCTCTTCTGCCTTCAGAGCTGTGCTGCCATGACAATCTTGAGCAATAGCAGAGCTTATCTGTGGAGAAATCTTCTTTTGGAGAGAGTTTTCAAAATGGCTGGCTATCCAGAGTATTCTTTGCTTGCTTTGGAGCTCCCATCCCAAAGTCACCGAGGAAGGTGGCCAAAGCTACATGGTGGGAATGACACTCTCTTACTCAAGCATGGGCTTAGCTTTCCAATTTTATCCCTCTCCTGTGCAAAYGTTGCCTTGTCCCCAGATTCCTCCAGCCAACCCTCTACCACACATTGAATCCTCTGCTCGCTCTTTCTCTGAATTGYGTGATGTAATTATGCCTCCCAGCCCACTACTGCAATGTGAAAATGAGTCCCTCTTGCTTTTGCGAGGACTTTTCAAGGAGCTTGCTCTTTGGAGAGGCAGCACATGGAGAAGCATACATCAGCCTGTGTGGGAATGGGGTGGGGGGGGTTGTTTTTTGTGGTTTTTTTCCCCTTGGCTACATGAGCAGCTAAAACCTGTAACCTACAGGAGTTGGAAGCTCCATGCAGAAAATTAGCTTAGGTTGGTGGAAGAGTTGCGATCGCATTTTTCTTGGCTAATTAAAGGATTAAAAGTGCAGAGATTTAGAGGGAACTGTCAGTGTGCTACAGAAGAGAGCCTTTGATGGTTGAATCCAACTTGAGATTAAACAAATTGCATTTAAATAAGAAATATGTGGCAACAGTTACAGCCTAGCTGGGCCCCTATCACTTGCTGTTCTCCAGGGTCAGGTAGCTGGTGTGCTGTGACTAGGGCTTCTCCTCCCTCATCAGCTTGCTTCTTCCCAAGTGTCTCCCTCTGGATTGTTTCTGTCCGTTGCCTCCATGCTTTGTAAAATTGGGCTTATTTCTTCTCACCCAGTGCATTGTGCAGTGGAACCTAGCATGCTACCTTACATGATGATGATCTTGCTGCCCATCATAGCAGTAACATGGTCACATCCTTGTGGTGTGTTTTGTCATACCTCTGATTTTATTTAGGGTCTTTTTTTCCATCCTGGTGCTTTGCTGTCTGTAACTGGAGAGCTAAATACTTGTTTCCCTGTGAACTCTTTTCTGCTGTTCAGTTGCGCAACTGGTGGATGGAAAGGTCTTTTGCGTTATGCTGACAGTTGAATGTGTCTTCCTCTACGTAGTGGTGGCTGATAAAATTCTGGAGGGGTAGTTAGCTTCTGCAGGTTCAAAGTCCTTGCTTTCTTTGGTGCCGGTTGATTGTCTTCAATAGGCTATACTTGTAAATGGCTTGTCAGTGTTGGTCCCAACCCTCTTCCCACCTTCTCGTTTGGACAGCATTAAATTCAGAGTTGCTAAGGTGCTGTTTTTAAGTCTTACCCTTGGTAGCACTTGCAGTCGTGCAAGCTCATGAGATTCGTGGTAGCTATCTCGGGACAGAGCTTGCTCTCTGCAAGGGCAGGAACTCATCTGCACAGCATTGTGCAGGGCAACAGCACGTTCTGTCCATGGAGGCTTTGCACCTTTCTCTGATGCATCATGTATGAGCTGTAAGGAAAACGGGAGTGCCGGCCTGTGTGAGCCAATAACTTCTTCTGATGTTGCAACTCTGTCTTGTTTTGCTCCATTTTGTTTTATTTCTTTTTAGGGAGAAAGGGGCTTGCCTTTGTTACCTTCAACCCATATAAGATTGTGAGGGGTTTTTGTTTGCTTTTTTTGTTGGGAAGTTGGAGGAAGTCACAAAATTGAAACTGGTGAAAAATCTGCTGGGATTCCATAATCACTCAAAAACATGGCATTACTTACTAATTGGGTGTGGTTAATTGGGAAATCTGACTTTAAAATTATGTTTCCCAGGGAACTATTCCTGTTCTCATTGTTATCCAGTAACAAAGACTGTTTTTTGTTTGGGACAGCAGTCTTGCTTTGAATGGGATAAGTCGTCTTCTCACAAAGCATCCATGGCTTGGGGTCTTCAGATCTTGCAGTTTGCAAATGGAGCAGCGCAGAGGTAGCGAGGTCTGCAAGGACAAAGAGTTGTTTGGTGTTTTTCTTGGAAAGCCATCTTCAGATTGTGGTCATGAGGATTTGCATCCAAATCCACATTCATTCCTGTTAAGTTTCCAGTTAGGTCATGCAGATAACATGATTATCTTTCAGTTACAAAGTGAAATAAATCAATTGCTAGGTATTGAGAGACTTGCCGTAATCTGTTTCCAATAACTTATAGATCTCTGTCATGGAGTGTTTGGGCAATTATTCCTGACGAGTTTACCTAGCAGGCTTTTAGATTTGCCTGTAAAGTGCATCCAGGTCCATGCAAGCTTGCTTTATGCACTTGTGCATTCTTGCTGAGGTCATAAAGCAACCTAAGAATCGGCTAAAACAAGTGTGGCCTATGCTGTGTTCAAGCCTTCCATTTCTCCTGCGACATGTAACTGCACATCTTCCTTTAGCTTGCATGTCAACTGGGATGTGGTTTTCCATTCTTCTTTTGGGGGGTAGGAGATGCAAAACTGAAGATTTTGATTTCTATAAGAGGGATAGGAAGGACTGCTCATAACATTTCCCAAACTCATTGCAAACCTTCCTCCCTTTCTAAATGTTGCTCTGCAGAATGGCTGTCTTCCCTTAGCCGCTGCAGTTGTGTAGCTTCAGGGCTGCTGGCGAGCATGAGAAAAACTGGAGGAATACCCCAAGACTGGGATGGGCTTGTTGCTCTTCCTAGCAGAGAAGATGCCATAGCATTGACCTCACTAGCTGCCTGGGGGTGAGGTGCTGCACTCTGGAGCTGGGGATGTCTCAACGGCCTGATGGCTGCAGCAGCAACACTGCTATGTTCCTCAACATGAACAACCCGTTTCCCACGGTACGTAGGAAAAATCAAAGTCCCAGTTCAGTAAGGCACTCGAGCGAGTGCATAACCTCTAGCACGTGAATATTCCCTGTGAAATCTATTGGGTTCTGTTGGAGTCAGCAAGGCTGCTCCCATCCTTAAAGGTAGGCATCTGCTTAAACACCTTGCTGAATCATGTCTTGACTTTGAAAGTAGGCTCAGGAGAAACCACATCAGTTGACTCAAGGACTGTGCTTAGCTAGGTCATTGAGGATGGAAGGAGAGGGCTGGGAGAGAGGAGGATCTGGGTAAAATACAGATCCCAGAACCTTACAAATGCTGGTAATAGCTCGTGACTGTGTTCTTGTCTGACTTTCTTGCCATTTATCCAAAAGCATAATTGTATGAATAAAAGATTTAAAGGTTTGACTTAGTCACCATTCATCCTAAGTGTGCTAGAGCTGCTGTCATGCTTTATTGATCTAGCTTAGATCTGAGTTACTGCATCCTTATGTTCTCGGTAAAACTATGACTTGCTCAGTTAGGTGTCATTTTTATCTTTCCTAATCCTTATGTTTTCTCTGTGACTCAGAACTAGAGTATGGCCTCATTGGGTCGGCAAATCCAGAAAACAGAAGGACACTTGTAGAAATGGTTTGGTTCAGTTTGGATTCCCTGTCTTCTAGGAGGAGGAGAGGACCCTTATCAGATGGTCTTCATACGGAGGAAGAAAATTTGTCCCTGCTTGGTGTCTGCATGTTAGTTTGTTGCCTCACTCACCATCTTGGCCAGAAAAGCTTTGCTGGCTTTTCACTTTAATTATCAATGAAATGCTCTGCAAGCAGGAGAACAATATTTGCATAGATGTAATTCTGGAAATTGAGCGTAATGTGATCAGGAAATGGGACAGGCCCTGGCTGTTATCATGGAAGAGACTTGCTGGTACCTGCACTTTGTTTCGAATGTAATAAGATCTGACTCAGGAAAGTTTCCTGGATGTTAATAGAGAAAACTCAATGCCCTTTTGGCAAGGGACTCGCGTTAACCTTTCTGCACGGGAACAAAAGAGATTTCTTGCAAATTTGTAAATCTGTTCTGAAAGGGCTGCCCACAGTACACTGAAGATGTAGAGGGAAATGGTCTCCCTCGGAGCAGAAAGGCAGGGGCGTGTGTGTGTGTGTGTGTGTTCAGGACTTTCTGAGATAGAAGCCAAGGAACAAGGCGCTTGTGTGCGCTGCCAGTGAAATCTCAGTGGGAAGACATGATGCTACTTGCAAGGTATGCACAAGACAAGACCAGAGGCGCCGCAGTGCTTGATTACTGTCAAGGGCTCAGTTGGAACTTGCCTTTGCTCTTTGGCCTGCAGCATTTATGTAGAAATTGGGGACGCTGCTGCTTGCTTCCAAAGCTTTGCCTTGATGGGTCCTGCCCACATCTTAGGCGGGGAGGAAGGGGGGGGAGCTCCAAGCCTATGAAGTAAACAGGAAAATTACTCACCTTAATGATGCATTTCACTGGCACTGCTGCTTTGAGAGCCTGTCACATTTAATACTTTCCGTCTTTCCTCCCATCGCCTCCCATAGGTGTGATTAATACTTTATTAGAAGGATGAAATGAAGAGGTATCTGTACTTTCCCTCAGGTGGAATAAACAGGGGGGTAAAGGAAGGCGAGTAGGAGAGAAAGGGGATCACCTTTTTCCATCGGAGCCATTCAGTTTTTGTTGAGAGCTCACATACAGAAGAGTGCTCACTGACTGACTTGGCTGGTGGCCCCTTATTCTGTCAGAGCGTTCAAGTTCACAGCTGAGATCCTTGGCCTCCTGGTTAGCTGCCAGCCCTGCTCCATGGCGTGCAGTGGCCGGTTCCCCACCCGAGGGACAGCCAGGGAGCAGTCCTGCACCTGGTCACAGCACAACATTGAAGCAGGCATGCCCAGCCAAGGAACTACCCACACGGTCATCAACCTGCTCAAACTGCTTAGTCCATTGTAGAGGCAGAGTGTCCTGCTCTCTGCTCAGGAAAGACCTAATGTGTTTTGGCTGTGGATTTTAGTATAGGTAATAAAACCCATGTTTCACAGGGGGTGGCCTCAGATGTTTTCATGTTTTCCAAGCTGGACTGGGCTCTGGTGTCCCAGAGCTCTCACACTGGCTCTGTCTGACCTGTGCCTTCGGATGGGAACTTTGGATGAAGAAAAGAACTACAGAGGGCTACTGTGGGAGAGCCCTGAGCTGTCACGTGCACAAATTCAGGATCTGAAGGTGTGTGTTGCACCATGTGAGGAGACAGGAGTGCTCAGCCAGACCTGCCAGCTTTCCCTCTGGACGAACATTGCTGAAAACTGCCCCCTTTGAAATAAATSTGGCATCCCTTGCTTGTGTTGAACTATGCTGTCTGGAGATGTCCTGTAGTTTGTGTCGGTAATGCGCTCACCAGCAGGATGGTTGTTTCTGGGCCATCTGGAATGAGTAGGGAAGCTGATCATCCTCCACATGGGTTATGGGGGAACAAAAGAGGGATCTCTTATGGCCATGTGCACAAGGCTTAATAGGTAACAGAATTCCAACTATGTCTTCATTAGCACTTTAGGAAGGTAAGGAAAAAAAACAAATAATTTCTACGTGAACTTTGTCAGAGGTTATTTGTCCTTAAAGTAGAGTCCATTGAATCTAAACCCTAAGTCAAGAAAGAATAAACAGGAAAGAAAATGTATCTGGGCAAAGGTGTTAAGTATGAGAGGTCAGAAGACATTAAACCTGGTTTTAGCTTTGAATCGCTTGAATTTTCTCTCCTGTAGCCGCCTATCAGAATGAGAGTGTGCAAAGACGACCAGCTTGCATCTCCTCTGAGCCTGTCCGTGACCCACCTAGGAAGATGGGCTCATATTTGACACATACTCTTATCCTTGCAATATGCTGACCCTGTGGCATTTTGCAAGTAGGTCAGCCCTTTGGCATGAGACAGAATTTGGGTGGAAATCTGTCACCATCTAGCAAAGTGCCCTGCTTTCCAGGGTGTTGAATGGCTGGTGCAGTCTGTGGCGGAGTGCCTGATACCTCTGGGTCTGACTGCCCCTAAATTGCAGGCTTGGCATGTTGCTGATTGAAATGACTATGTTGCCAGAACAACTTCATTGTGTTCTCCCCCCACCCCACCCCACCCCACCCCAGCTTCCCTCTGCTGTAACAGATATTGCACTAACAACTCCTTTACTTTCCTCTGAAATATTAATGAAATCCCCTTATTTGCAGGTGAGGGAACTAAAAAGAGTTTTGGAGTTAGGTCTTACATCTGGCGTTGCCTTGTACCCTGCTTCCTCCCCTTGATCTTCAGCTGGTGTGGAGCTATCTGAACCTGTGACTGTATCTCAAATTGCTGAGGACCCAAAGCATACATCTACTCTCTAGAGGGCTGTAAGGCTTAATCTGCTTGTCTGGGACTCTCACAGCTGACTCACACTGATGAAGCCAGGCTGGATTTGGTGGAAGTAGGCTTGTTTTGGAGAGCTTTAGGATTTTTGCTTTGCTATTTGCTTATCTTAATTGAGCATGCACAGCAACAATCAGTAGGGACAGCCTCTGTGTGCTGCTGTGGTTCTTCCCTCCTTATGGTTGAGTTCATCACCCTTTGACTTTCAGAAGGGGACAAAAGTGACTGGGAGATGCACTAAAAGTTGGTGTCTGATTACTCCGGACAATGTTTCCTCTGGCTGGTTAGAGTTTTTGGAGTTTGGCTGGTAGGATGGAGCATGCTGGAACATGTGGACTTGAAATAAATGAGATCTGGGAGGCTAATAGGAAGCAAACAGCAGCCTTCCTCTTTGGCTGAACCTGAGACAGGTGATTGTAAGAAGGTTTAATCCCCCACGCCAAGCTAGCAGGAGGTTTGAAATGGCTAACCTAGCTTTACTTAAAGCAGTCCGTGAGCAAAATAGGTTCTGGTGCTCAGTATCTGAGGCTGATGTTGTGCACGCAAGTCAGCCGCAGTATGTGGTGGGGTGGGTTTGCAGTCGGGAGCCTGGATATGTTCTTTCCAGTTAATTTCTGGAGTCCTTTATAAGAAAAATCTGGTTTGCTTTAAAATACAAATTGAATCAGACTTTTCTTAAGTCCAGGTTTGGCTTCACAAATGCCCTTACACAGAGGCATACCGGCTTAAGGAGGTGGTAGTTAACAGTGCTGTCAAAAGTTAAGCATATACTGAAGTTTTTTTGCTAAATCAAGTTTTGGAGGTTTTTACCTGCAGCTTTGGTGAAAATGTTCTGGTGTAATGAGTAGAATTGTCTGAAAGGATTGCTGTTGGTTATATCACTGTCACAGTCTCTAGCTGGTGTGACACTTGGTGTCATACTAATCAACTTAGTTTCATGTGGTCATATATGTACACTCGCTTGCATTACCTGCAAGCAGGTGCATGTATTTTATATAGATGCAAATACTTGTACCTTCAGTGTAGCACTTTATTTGCAGTGGGCTCTCTTCCTGCTAGGAGGGTGTGAAGCAGCTGAGTGTTTTTGAAGATAGTGGAGCTGTGAAAGGAGGGAAGAAATATGATGAAGTTGTCTATGGAGCTTCTTCTGCATTCACTGTAGTGATTAAAAATCTTGCTGTCGCGTATTTGACTTGCTAATTAATATTCAATAATTGAAGTTGATGTTTTTCAATTCCAATTTTAACTAATATTTTAGTCTAACTTTGTTTACTCCTCACTATTCTGCCAAACGTTAATGCTTCATACCCTTTACGTGAATTTGGGTAGTATGAGAGTGGGCTTCCCACAGTGTATGTTTCTTAGTGTTGTATCTTCTTTGGTAGTCAAACGGGTTGCTTATGTTGCTGTGCATTTGTAATACAGAAGACACTGGGAGACCTAGATATCAACTTGACAGTCTGAGAGCTGAACAGGATAAAAAGAGCCTGTGCCCAGCCGTCCCCCACCCCCAAAAACAACACCCCAAAAACCAAACAAAAAAACAATGCTTGAAGTATAACAATGCAGCATGAGGCCCCATGCATGGGAGGCTTTATTTGCAAAATCATCCTAATGAAAAGTCCTTCAAGGAAGGAGATACCACACAGTTAGTGTTTTATTGATGGCCTGTAAATTGACCACGTTAATGTCAGTTAGTCGGCAGAGCCTATGAAAATAGCATCACAGGGATGTGCAGAGTCACGAGCTGGGAGACACTCTGATTCTATGGAAATCAGAGCAGCGTTCAGAGCCTGGTACGCTTGCAAAGCGCATGTGCTTTGGCCTGTCACATTGCATCAGAGGAAACCATGCTATGGTTGGGATAATTCTTGGGTGTTTTGTGTATGTGTGTAAACTTGTGTTTGCACGAAGGTATCCGAGAGTGTACCTCGGATTTTTGGGTAATAATGTAAAATAAATGCTCTCTGTGGAAGCTACTTCAGTCAGTGAAAATTCCCACGTTATTTTGTAATGTGGGATCCCACTGTCAGTGGGCACTTACTGTGACCCACAGGGGAAGATGTTGTTCAGCACTGGCTCAGCTTTGGCTTTCAGCACATTCACTCTCATTTCATACCTTCACCTCACTTGCAAAATTTCCTGTGCGAAGTAGCCTATCAGAAATGCAAATTACTAGACACTGTTAGCATCTGGAACTTATTTGGTACTGCTAAAGTTTCAGTTTAGAAACCGGTAGAGAAGCTGGATACGATACACAAGCAGACTGTGAGCTGAGTACACAAGGTAAGGTCATTTGACTGCAGAAGCCTTATGATTTTGGTTTTTAAAGACATTAATTTCAAAAAGATTTTTAAAAAAATATAGACTAGCAAAGGAAGAGAACTTAAGTAGCAAAATCAAATTGTAAGGCCTTCTTTTACAGCCATCACTTTGTATCAAAAAACATGCATAAAATAATTCCCAGCTTGCTTCTGAAGTTTTCCATCAGTTTTTTTCTCTTGAAACAGGATAATTTTTTTAATGAACAACAAAAAAAGAATTAACTGAAAAGTGTTTTCAAGCCAAACCTCAAGAGGTCTTCATCTGTTGACGAAATAAGTCTGTAGATATGAAACTGAAATGTAAAAGCCCTCAGATGTGAAGTTTTCAAAGTGGCAACTGTTTCACAGTGCAAAAGTAGTATGGGAAAATATCAGTGTTATTTCTGTTACCATTGTGGCTTTGCTGGCAACATTAGGTAGGGGTATTCCTAAAGCAGATAATACATCCTGATCAAGGTAGTTTTGAATTAAAATCTCTGGGGAGCCTCAAGCGAGATGCTGAAGTACTGTCGCATGAATGAACGATCTCATTTTCCTAAAGACGGGAGAATCTAGCGGATGCTCCTAATTCTCCTATGGGGAATTTCAGGGGGTCTCTTACAGCATGATCACTTGTGCATGTCCCTGTGCACACTCTTCTCAGCCTGCTTCAGCACTGTCCTCTGAGATGGGGTGCGTGGCTGGGGATGGGTGTTTGTGGGGTGGTGGTAGGGGACTGGACGGCAGTGCCGTGCAGAGGAAATCGAAAGGTTTGTACCGGGAGGGGGGAACACGGAGCTGGCGCTCTCTGCCAAGGCGAGTAAGTGGTTGTGTACACAGCTCCGCATTTGCCAGGGAGGAAAACACTGCTTTTCTCTCCGCTTGCATCGGGCGGTAGCACAACGCAGGAGCCGTGCCAGCTCAGCCGAGCGCAAGCGTCCCTTTTCAGCGGCTTGGTGGGCAGCACCGTTTCTCCCAAATCCCTGCCCGTGGGCTGAGCCCGGCGGCTAGCCACAGCCGGTGGGGAGAGGGCGAGCGGCTCCCCCCGCGGGGCTGCAGGGCAAGGAGGGGATCCGGCACACCGGGCACCGTCCCGCTGAATCCTTGTCCGCAGGCTACGTTTCTCCGTTCTCCTCCCTGCCACCCCTCCCCTYCCCCGTTTACCTAAGCAGGTCAACACACACACACACATATATATAAAAAATTATTTTTTTTTTTTCCCCCCACTCTAAGGTTTCCAAGGTGCAGCGCCAGCTGCCACCGGCGTCCGGTCCGGCGTTGGGAGCGCCGCCTGCCCCGGGGCAGCGCGGGGCTGCACCGACCCGCTCCTGCCGCTTCTCCCCTTTCGCTTGCGGCTTCCGCGGCGCTGGCGCTGCCCGTCCCCGCGCGGCTCGTGGGTCGCGTCCCCCCCTCCGCTGTCCCCTCCGCGCTGCCGGCCGGGGGGACGCGGGGCCCACCTGCCTGATGTCAACATCTCGGAGGGTGAGGCCGGGGAGGAATGTGCCGCTCCCAGCCCGGCGCAGGTAATTAATCCCTGCGACTGACAGGTGGCAACAGGCGGCCTTTGGCTGCGGCTCCTGGGGAAAAGCGCTCGGAGGAAGGATTTTAATAGCTCATCAGCACCGTTCGTGCGCGCCTGGCGAGGCGCGGGACGCGCGGCGGCAGGGACGGGGAGGGGGCAGAGGAGCTCAAGGGAAAAATGAAGTTTAAGTCTCCGCAAAGGCGGGCGCCCTTGGGTGAATCGCTGCCCTTCCCCAAGGGGGAAAAGAGGGTGACATGGTTTTTCCTTTGCCCTGGGGCGGAGAATTTTGGTAAATGTCTGCAAAGCGCTTGTGGGGCTGCGTCAGCATCCCCTCCCGCTCCCGTTCTCCCCGGCCGTCGCATGGTGGTTTCCCCTTCAGGCAGGGGATGCTCACAGGTGCGTCTCGCTGGTGTGGTGGGCTGTGAGTCTGTGGATTGTCATCACACGTGGTGGATCTGTAGGCACGTCGGGGCTGATGATCTCTGGACCTATCTGTCGTGCCTGTGGTTTGAATGTCTGCTACGTCTGCTAGCAGCAAGCTGTCCACTTTTCTCTGGAGCCTGATGAGATAGAGGACCTCAAACTGGAGCTGCAACAAGTCAGCTAGTAAGTGGTGGGGTTAAGGTTATGCTGAGCCAAAGGTTAAATCTGGCAGGAGACGTCCACGTCCGCAGCACTCCTGGTAGAGCTCTTCTTGGGCTTCCCTGCTGAGCATCCTCTGGGTACAAGTCAGTTCCTAAGAGCGTGTGTGCGTATGCACACACGTGTATCTGGTGTCCCCCCCATGTCCTCAACAGTGTTTTGTGAATGAAAAGTTAAATCACTGTTCATCAAAGCAAAAACGTTTAAAGCCCATGGGTAAATCTCAGTTTTTATTTTTACTAGGTAACTTCCTTTCTTCCCACTACCTTTTTTCTCCTAAATGAATAAACCTTATGCAGGTGACTTTCTATTTCTTTGCGACTCCTTGTTCTCATCTGCAAATTCTCTGGTGCAAGTAAATGTTGCTTTCTCACTCTTCTAACCTGGTCTTTTTTCCTCTTCTTGGAGTTTCTTTGATAGGGGAGAAAGCACAGCTGACCAACGGCTTTGAAAACGTCAAGTAAAATGAATCTAGTGTTTAACTGAGTTGAACTAAAACGTGACTTCTTGAAAGAAGTTTGCAAAAGATTTAAAAGACCTGTTGATCTGAGCAGAAGGCACTCAGGGAGCTGTCACGCCATAAGCCAGCCTCTGGGATCACCTTCAAGTTGACATCCGTCAGCATTCGCAGAGCTGGCTGAACCCTGCTCCTTTTAAAGACTTAAGGGCCGTAATCCCTCGGCTAGATCAGATGGTAAGACCAATATTAGAGGTAGATTTCCAAAGTAGTGCTTGGGGGATTTTGCTGCATCAGAGTTTTGCAGGGGAATTGAACGCTCAGTGAAAAGCCATTGCAGCTTGTATTGCACCCAGCACTTACTTCCAGGAGACTTCCATCCTTTCTAGCAAAAATTCTTCATTTGAGAGGTGAAAAGTGTTATGTTTTCTCCTTTAAACCCTTTGTTGACACACCTTCTGGAGAAGGGGCTTGCTGAGAAATCAGACAGGTGTTGCCTGATGGTAGCTGGCGTGTGTGTATTGTGATACTGAATTACCAGCCAGGGTGCCAAGAGTGGGTAATACAGTATGTCTGCACAGGCAGGTGGGGAGGGCAGGGCTGCAGGCACTGGAATGTTTTCTTCTTTCCTTTTAAAACATATTATTAAGCAAAAAGCTAAATTCACTGTTGTTCTTAACAATCTCTTGCAGTCTGCTTATTTGGGCATGACGTGCAGCACTCAAACCCCAAAGAAAAGTCCGAGCCAAAGGTCTTTCCCTCTTGAACAGATAACACGTCGCCAAGCTCTGCTCTTTTGTTTTAAATAACTTTCTGGTCTGTAAGTTCGGTGGAAGTGGTGGTACTCCTCAGGCTGTTGGTGCAGCTTTTGTTTCTGCTGCTAGATCATGCCTGCTGTCATCTTGCTAAAGGACAGGCTTGTTGATTGGGTACAGCTCATTTTTGGTATTTTTGCTCCTAATTAATTTTAATTTTCCTACACTAGGAAGTATCAAAAGTACATTGACTAACAGTCATGCTCTGGATTTCTGGGAATTGCTGGTCTCATGATCTCACCCTTCATACAGTGAGCSTCTGTCAGTTCCCTTAGCAAAATGGTGCGCAGGGGGACCGTCGCCTTCTGCGAGGTAGGGCGGTTTGGGGACTGCTGGGGAGAGGCACCTGTGCTGAGAGGGGTGACCCTTACTTGCAGGCACTCTCTGAATGCACAGACAGCTCCTGCCTCAGGGTTTTTTTCTGATGCTTATTTGCTTTGAAATCTATATACAATAACCTGTCTTACTCCATGGATATAGCGATTATCACCGATCCAATATGAAGTCACCGTGACCTAGTTGTTCACATCTATTTACGCCAATAGATGGCTGGGCATCAGGTTACCCACGGTTGCGGCAAAGTTGGCAGGGTGGGAAACTCAAGCCCCTTACTGTCTGACAGCAGGTACCCCGTGGACAGATTTACACCGGTGTTAAATGACCAACCGCTCAGCAATTGCACGCTCACAGGCGGCTGTGCCTGAGGTAGATGTGAAATCATGGCCATGTGCCACGGCTCCGAGCCTTGTGTAGTGCCCATGAAGCTTGAATTCCTCTTGCAATCRGGTAACAAAAATGTGGCGCAGCCCTCCTACTGTCTCATCCACCCCTGCTGGGTGCTGCTGCTTGCCTCCCTGTGCTCTGACCGTGTCCTGAAGCAGAGGTGGGCTCCTGGCCACCCTCCTTCTCTGACATGCCAAGTTCAAGGTGTTAGCTAGAGCCTGGAGCTCTTGAGTCTGCTCTGTGTTTTCGGGACATATATATATATACATATATATATATTTCTTTGTGGACAGGCTTGTTCATCATAACCCATTAGCCCTTGGCTGTTTGCTTTCTGTGAATTTAAGCTGCAGGTCTGATGCCTCCCTTGCTGGTTGTAGCCAAAGGGGTTTGACAGTTGGGGTGCTGAAGGGTGGGCGAGGAGCAGATCCCTTCCTTTGCTGGCAGAGGGGCCACACTGTTTGACCTGGAGCCTCGGTATTCATGCTGGTGTTGGGCACCTCTCCTGTCCTTCTGAAAGCAGTGGTGGGGTTTTTTTTTTTCCCTTCTTGTAATCCCAGATTTCTGTCTTTGAAGATATTATACATAAAATTACAGTCAACACCAACACTCCTGATCCATGACTGAGGGATGTGTATCTCCTTCCATTTGTTCAATTCTCCGAATGCCTGCAGACACCAGACATGTTGGCTCCCAGCGTGTGCTGTGCCTTCCCTGTGCCATCGCACTTCCATATTTATGCTTTCATTTCGGTCCATCGCTTTTGGGTGCCCAATTTCTTTACACTTCGATGATGTTAAGGCATCCAAGCGATTAGATGGCTTTTTGAGATTTTTGAGGCTTTCTGTCCTTGAAACCATAACGCTATTAGCAACTGATGTTTTGAGGGCAACAATGCTTTCTAAATTTTCTTCCTCTTTCAAATATAAGTGATTCTTTTTCCTCCTCTTGAGATGAAAAGACAACATAGTGAGCTCACTCTTACCTTCAGTAAGGAATTGCTTTTTAATTAAAAAACAATAAGGAATTTCAGGTTAAAAAGATGTACGATATAAATCACCATCTAGATCTGTTTCGCAACTTCTTTTTTGTAATTGTTTGGCATGTTCCCCGTTTCCGCGGGCTGGCTAAATCCTTTGTGGGTTTAATCTCTAGCCTGAAGGCACATAAAATACATTGCACAATTTGGCCTTTGCATTTTAAAGAATTTTTTTTCTTAGCTTAAATATCTGTAGCATCTTCTCTGCCATATGGCAGGGTGGCGTTGAGTGAGGAGGGAAGGGACCAGCTTGGCTTATTTTTAATCCCTCTCTCCTCCCCAGTGTCTCTCCCAACTTTGTTTTTTCCTATGTTAGCAATGTGTACACTTTGAAATGCAAATAATCCCTGAATATCGCTGGCTAATCCTTCTGTTGCCACGTCACCCGCCACCCACCCATGCATGCGCCGGCTCTTCCCATCCCGGCAGGGCGGACGGCCACGTCGTGCTCTTGACCTGTATGAACCTGTTGGTGCTCTGTTCGAACAGTTGGGACCGGGGCTATATCAGCCATGGCTGCTAGAGACGTTTTTTGAGAAAACAACAACCTTGGGGCTTTCACTTTTCTTTCTCTGCAAGAACCAAAGAGATGGAAGTGGGGAAATGCCAGCAATTCCTGTGGGTTACGTGGTTAGAGTTACTGGGAGAGCTCTGCGCTCGCGAATGTCTGAGCACCAGGAGAAAACTGAATGCCTCTGGAGTGGGGTACTGATGAAAACTGCCATGTTTTAAATGAACCTTGTACAGCAGAGGAGACTGGAGAGTCTCCCAGAAAAATGGGTTCAGGTTACAGTGTACTGAACCACATAAGAGTTTCCTTGCAACCGTTCCTGTTAAGCACATGCTCTTATTTCAGTGATGGTTTTTGAACAGAAACCAATGACTTCAGCCCATGCCTCGCTGTTTTGCTGAGTAAAGGTTTCCAGATGTGAACACACTTCAAGAAAATGCTGCATCAGCGTTACTGCTTTAGTGGGGAACATCTTAAAAGAGGCAATCTAATATGCTCCAAATCAGCACAGTGAATAAGAGCACCTTGTTCTACTCCAGGTGTTCATTGCACACCCCAGGATGGTCACAACCTCCCTTTCGGAGCCAGCTCCTGGGTTGCGCTCTAGGTCCCATCATGGACCTGGTCTTTGGACTGTTCAACTCTTCTGAGCTTGATGATTTAAAAAAAAAAAAAAGAAAAAAATTCTTTATTATTTTATTTTTTACCTCGCTCGTGAATATAATGCTTTGAATTTAGAAGTGTGGTGATTCCTACAGAGGTGGTCATCAGAGGTGTGAGATGCTTTTAAAAGATGACTGAAACATCAGGTTTGTTACAACTCCCAAATTGGTCAGGGTCTTGCTTTCAAGTACTGTTCGATTCCAAGGTTCATATTTTTATTTCGCCCCTCTGTAAAAGTAGGAGGGCTTCTTACAAAACAGGATGAAACACTTTGTGTGTGGTTTCCAGGGCTTCCAGGATTACACTGTGTTGTGAAAAGAATAGTGTCTATTTTGTTAGGTGGGAAGAGGGGGGTATGTGCCCAAGAGAAATAAAGACTGTATTTGTTCATGTAAAAGCAGTGCTCTTTATCTGAAGATTTTTGCCTTCTGGAAAACGAAGCTATACATTTATACTTTGCTATTCTAAAGCAAGTAAAGGTTTAGGGGGTTTTGCCGCTTGTCTGGAAGTGTGGCTGTTGTGTGACCAAATGCAATGCACATGCAGTTGCTGGTGCATTCAGCTATGTGTGCAAACCCATCTCCATCCTCATGGCATGCCTCCACCTCTAGCTGAACATCCTGACTCTCTCTTGCTCTTTTTCCCCGTCCAGTATTCCACCGAACTGAAAAAGCTGTACTGCCAGATTGCCAAGACATGTCCCATCCAGATCAAAGTGATGACCCCGCCGCCTCAGGGAGCTGTCATCAGGGCTATGCCAGTCTACAAGAAAGCTGAACATGTCACCGAAGTGGTCAAACGCTGCCCGAACCATGAGCTGAGCCGGGAGTTCAACGAGGGTAAGGAGGCAGTGCTTTGGTGGCAGTCCCTCTCAAAGCTGCTTGGCTGATGAGCGGCCGGTGCGGGGATTTGGCGGCAGGTTCCCAGCAAACCGCTGGAAGCAGACCTCCCTGCAACGTCTTGTGCAGCTTTTTATTTCCCGTGCTTAGCAGGAAGCTTCATACTATGCTTTAGCTGTCCCTGTGCAAGCACGTCCTTGGGAAGAAAGTACCAAAATAAACCTCATGCCCGCCCAGGTTGGATGGATGTCTGTCCCCATGGCAGGCAGTGCCCTTCTGGCAGCCTTTCCCTGCTCCGCTTTTGCTCCCGCGATGAGAAGCAGCTGTTCTTGTGCTCAGGAATGAGCTTCCATGTCGCTGGGACAGGGATCTAGTAACAGGATGCAATATCATCTCCAGTCCTTAATCCACGCCTCAAAGACGGAGGGGCTGTTTATCTCTAGCAGGATAACGCTGAGCGCGTTACTGTAGGCATCAACTGTAGGCAACCTTCCTGTACATTTAACACTATCGGTTCAGTATTAATATTTTAATCTTTTACTTGCTTCTCTTCATGTTAGTGAAGTAGCAGCTGTTTTAAAAAATGTCCTGGGGTTTTCTGCAAACTCATGGGCTGGGCTCCATTTTGCCTTGGCCGCTTAAACTCACATAAGTTTAGATGAGCATGTTTTATTCTACGTGCATTATTTATCTCCTACTGTAAAAAAACCCCGTTGGTGTCAGTTAGCAGGATGTCTCAGGAGCCTGGATCCCTTTGGTGGTTACGATGCAGCCAGCTAGACAAGCCCAAAAATAAGCAAGGACTTCAGAGTATAAAATCAGAGTGGAGTGAAACAGTTCACTGAAATAGTTTTTCATATTAGAAAATGCTTTTCTGACAGAACTGGATTTTTTTGAGGGCTGATACCTGGTTCAGTGATGGAGTTTTAAGAAAGAAATAACTAAATCTATAATTTCTTATTCTGAAATAATTATTTCTCTAGAAATATGCTGCATTTCAAGTAAGAAATGAACAGTTCAAACACAAAACAAATTATTTGGATGAACCTGTAACAGGCTTCTCTCCTCAGAATTTAATTGTACGTTGTAGAAACACTGAAGAAAATTTGCAGGAAGGAAACTGTTTTCTAAAATTATTGGAAAGGGGCCTAGAAACAAAGAAGATCATGTTCCCTTCTGCTGCTGTAAGCAAGCGTGATTTTTCAAGCTGACCGTTAATTAAATGCATATTTCTCCTGCTGCTTGAATCTTTTTTAGCTCCTTAGGATCAAGACTGATGGGAGGGAACAGAAGAGGGCTAACAGTTGATGGGGGAAAAGAGTAGGGATTGAGACTTGAAGGAATTTGCTTTGTGGGGGAGGAAAAGAAAGGCTTTCAGCTGGTGTGAAAATCCACATGGAGTTATCTGCTCAAAGAGTTGCTGTGAGCTGCCATTCAGTTGATGCTTGGGCTCGCTTAGTCTGGGATCTTGAGAAGCCCATGTTCAAGTTTACTCACAAGTGTCCAGCGTGAGCTTGAGAAAAGTCTGCATTGCCTTTCATGTCTGTCAGTGGGCAGAAGGGATGCTTTAAGGGCCGGGAGGCACGTGTGTGCTCTGATAGACCTCTGGGGCCAGGTGCGGGGGTTTCCCTTGGTGGAAGATCTTGCTGCCCTGCACGTGAGCTTGCTTCACTGAATGGTGTCTCTTGTTTTTTTTGCCTCCTTGCCCTTGCAGGGCAGATTGCGCCTCCCAGCCACCTGATCAGGGTGGAAGGGAACAGCCATGCCCAGTATGTAGAAGACCCCATCACCGGGAGGCAGAGCGTGCTGGTCCCCTACGAGCCGCCCCAGGTACGTTGTGAGCTCAGGGTGGTGGCATCCCAGCACACAAAGGGGTGGGGGTTGTAACCCTAGTCAAAGGAGTCAGGTGCTTTCCCCATCCTCACCACAATGAAGCCCTTCTTCCTCTTTGTCAGAAATGAGCTTTTAAACACCTTCCTTATCCATTGAGAGCAGGAGTTCTTCATATATTTTAAGGAAGCCTTGTGGTGGGGCCTATTTCATGCTAGTCTGGTTGTAGCACAGCTGTGGGAATACAAGAAGAGGGCCTGGAAAAAGCAGAGCTTTCCGTCCACCATCTCTTCTGCTCATCCTCTTTGTCTCATCCAGGTGGGTACGGAGTTCACGACAGTCTTGTACAACTTCATGTGTAACAGTAGCTGCGTGGGAGGGATGAACCGTCGCCCGATCCTCATCATTGTGACACTGGAAACCAGAGAGTAAGCAGTGCATCACGAGTGTAGCCCTTTGCTTGAGAGGTGGCCTTCTGGCTCCTCTTCTGCTCAGGGCAGCGTTGCATATCCTTAGGGACAGTTTGATGCAAGGGGCCATAGGATATTTTTCAAATCTTCGCAAGTGGGAGTTGCCCAACACCTGGGACATCCTGACTGGGAAATGGGAGGTTTGGGTTTGTCTGTGCGTAGCCTGACATGAAGTTGAGGAATGCTGCTGGCCCCCATCTGAGCCAGCAGCTGACGTTTCCTCTCTCACCTCTCTTCCCAGTGGGCAAGTCTTGGGCCGCCGATGTTTCGAAGCCCGCATTTGCGCTTGCCCAGGCAGAGATCGCAAAGCGGACGAGGACAGCATCCGCAAGCAGCAAGTCTCCGACAGCACAAAGAATGGTGATGGTACGAAGCGCCGTAAGTAGCTGGCAGAGCTGGGCAGATCGCAGATCGTGCTGTCACCGGGCGCAGGTGCGACCTCGGCGCTTGTGCCGCGGGGACGGAGCGGTGCTGTGCATGGGCTTGGAGGCAGGAGGGCATTAGACGTCTGTTCTCCCAGGGTGAATCAGCCTGAAAAATGAGCTGGTGTTCGCAAAACGGCATTTGACAATCTGGGTGTGCGGGCTCCCTTGCAGTGCTGCCTGTGTTAGATTAACCCTGCCAGCAGTGGCTGGAGGGGGTGTTTATTTGCCACCCTCGAGGTACACGGTTGGGACCGTGTAACCACTTCTTGAACTTTTACTGCTTGTTTGGGACTGTGCTGTCATTCTCTGCTCCTTCTAGCCAGTGTCTCTGTGGCCTGTATCTTCCAGCCACAGGGATCTAGGTTAAGACTGCACATAAACCCTGCTGTGCATCGGAGGTGCTTTGGCAAGTGGCCTCTCTCTTTGCTCTAAGGATTGCAGCGTACTCATCAGACATGCAAGATGTGGAAACCCAGCTTTGGTTTTCCGCGTATGCTCAGTGATAGCACTAGGCTGAAGAGCAAGGCAGCAGGTTTTAACAGGAGGTAGACTGGAGTGGGGCTCCATTTTTGCAGTGAATTCTGCATGCTCCCTGCCTGTTGTCTCTCCTTTGTGGATCACTGATCCATCGACAGTTCGTGAGCGCCGTAATACCAAAGCTCTCAGTCTTTCCTGCAAAAAGCCAGTGCTTTTTCTAGGTACGGCTTGCTGGGGTTTTGCCATATACCCAGCGCTCCTTGGCTGATGTGTTTCCCCAAGCAGTAAAGTTGTGTCTGCCTTCTGGAGCCGGAGCTGCAAGCACAGTTCTGGAGTGGCTCAGGCAGAGACCCTTTCAGAGCGCTGTGGATTTGAGCTGGCCATGCACTTCATGTCTCTCTCTTGTATCTCTCTTTTCTTTTTCTTTTTCTTCCCCCCCCCCTCTTTTTTTTTTTTTAATGGGATGCTTTTGGGGTTTCTCTTCCAGCTTTTCGACAAGGAACTCATGGCATACAGATGACATCTATCAAAAAAAGACGTTCCCCAGATGATGAGCTCTTATACTTGCCGGTGAGTTCTCACTATCTTTGCATTTATCCTGTGTTTAGTATCTTCCTCAGTGCCCTGAGGCAAGTCAGCTGCTCACTCTAGACCTCAGAGAGAACTGAGTATGGGGATGGGATGTGGAATATTTTAATTTTTTTTAATCCCCAGAGCTATCTATTTTAAATAAATATTCCAAGGAAAAAAAAAAAAAAGAAAAAAAAAAAGGGGAAAAAAAAAATCCCATTAGCTGCTGACTGAGAGTGGCTTGTGCAAGGCATATGAGAATATCCCAAGGAATCTGTCTGTCCTGGTGGAAACATTGTTTTGGAGACCTAACTGGATCTCCTCCTCTATCATTTCTGGGTCTGTGGCACTTGAGCTTTCTCTAGAGCTAGAGAGTGTTGTCTTGCTGACAAAGGTGGATGTTTCTGTGGCTTTGATATGTATTACCATCATTATGGAGTGAGAGAAGTGAAATACACTGTATTAAGTGTAGGATCAGAAAGAGCAAGTAGTATCTGTAATTGGCCATTTAGCTGCCTCCCCATGAGCCACATTCAGCTGGATAAATCACAAACCACTATGTGCTTAGAGGAGAAGGGAGATCCAAACCCAACACCCAAATTCAAGTACTCTTTTTTTTTTTTCCTCAAGACATGTAAGATTCAGCACCAGATCTGTTTACATGTGAGGCAGGTAAAGACACTTTCTGTCTGATAGATTGGATCAGAATATCGCTTTTGGTGGGCAGAGATTTACATCAAGCCAGATGACAACCCCAAGATGTTCATTAGCCTGCAGTGTCAGATTATCACCTTCAACATTATCTGCTGTACCTCTAGCACAAGGCTTAGTACTAAACAGAGTATTTGCATAGAGTATAAACAGAGTATTTGCATCCTGCTCTGGTTGTTTTACATGACTTTATCTAAAACTCGCTAAGGTGACTGTCACTATAGATGCAGTCCTTTAAGGTTTTGCTTTTCCCTCTTTTCTTTTTCTCATGATCCAGGTGAGGGGACGGGAGACGTATGAAATGCTACTAAAGATCAAAGAGTCCCTGGAACTAATGCAGTACCTTCCCCAGCACACGATTGAGACCTACCGGCAGCAGCAGCAGCAGCAGCACCAGCACTTGCTCCAGAAGCAGTGAGTATGAGTGTGCTTGCGGTGACCTGTGCAGCGAGGACGGTGTGAAGGGAAGAGAGGAGAGAGACACAGAAGGCTTCTGTACAGTTGTTCGTAGGGATGTGGGGCTCAACCGAGGGCCAAGCACTCATAGAGTACTGTGTTGGCAAAATCCTTTCCAACAGCATAGCTGCTTGTTAACCCTCTGGTCAGAGCTGGTAGAAACTGATGCCAGGAGTTTGGCCAAAGTGAAGTTTCTGGACCAGAACTTGAGAGATTATGAGTTTGAGATTCAGATTTCACGACCTGCGCAATGGGACGAAGCAGTCCTCCTTCCCCAAGTGTACGTCCTGACTTCTTGCAAGCTCCCTCTGTAAGTCTCTCAACCCACACAATTCACCTTTTGGCCTTGGAGGGTGAACGAGGACAGGCTCAGTGCCTCGTTTCTGACTTTCAGCTGGAGCCCAAGGCACAGCAAGGCAGTGCTGTTGAACAGCCTGCAGACAGAAACCCAATGCACATGTGTGCCCGAGCTGGGGAGCGCAGGATGAGTGTGCTCTTCTCTTGTCTGCTCTGTGGGAACAGCAGCAAACGTGGAGCCAACTCCACACCTTCTGCAGGGTGTCCACCTGGGCATCTTGCCAAGAGCATGTGAAGCCGGGACTGTGAGCACCGGCATGGCCGAGCGCTTGGACCTCACTGCTGCGCATCTTTGGTGCTGTTGGAGGGCTGGTGTCTCAGTGGGTATAAATACTATAGGTTCCTCAGCTATAAAAAGGGAAGCTGAAAGTCCAGGAGCAAGGATGAAACACGTAAGAAATGCTTTGTGACCAGTGGGCACTTCAAAGAAAGACTCTACGTGTGCACTTTTGAAGTGTTTTTAAAAACTGTATTTTGTCACTGACTTTCCACACTGTGCATGAGAAACTTTCCACCCGGGCAGACGTAGTCCCTGTCTGAACTTGGCTGGCAGGCCTGCGCCAGGATTACTTTGGGTGGTGTAAGTGGCAGGAGGATGGGGAGAAGAAGGGTCAAATAAGTCCCTGGTTTCCATTTTCCTCTCCGTTCCCAAAGCTTTGCAGTTACAGAGACTGGGTCAGAGAATGACTTCCCAGACAGATCGTAAGCAGTGTCATTCATGGGCATTGCTTCACCTGCTGTATCGGGTGACAGAAAATAGCTGCTCGGGCTGTAGGTAGCCACCAGCGGTAGTGCTTAGGATCTCACGCGTTCCTGCTGGTAAGCTCACGCGTCAAGAGGCTGCGGGTATAACTCATTCCTCTGCAGAGGTTAGCACGAGGCCAAGGCACCACATAAGTCCCACTTGAGCCTGTAGGGATTTATTTCGGTGCCTTGGCCTTGTCTCAGGACTTCTGCAATACCACGGCTTTCTGCCAGATCTCTGCATGTGTTCACATTTCGACCTGTGTGTTTTTAGTGTCAGCTGGAGTCTTGTGGAGGTGTGAAAAAAGCCTTGTGCCAAAATGGCTGGAGCATCCAGGGGCCCTGGACTCTTTTTTTGAGGCACATAGTAGTAGTAGTAATAATAATAATAATAATGAGAATTTTATCAGTCATCTGCACTGTTTCTATGTACTATAGCTTGTATTTACTAGCTGCTGGGCATTGTGGCCTTTGTGTGCTCAGCTGCATGTCTTCAAAGCTCCACCTGAACTACAGCCATTTCAGTTGAGAAATGGTTTTATAAGCAGAAATGGACGGCAGCAGATGACAGCTTTCASTTGGTGCTGACAGTTGCTTTGCCATAATTACTGTTTTCATTCTTCCTATATCAATAAGATGGGTTCCTGGCAACTGAGGTTGGTATTTGTGTTACCTTTAAGACCAGCGTGTATGAGTCCAGACACTTAATTTAATGAAACTTCTTTCGGCATGTCTCCTGGCACTTGTCCAGTTATATACTAATTTTTCTCAGCTGCTGAGTGTGCTCAGACACTGGGGAGAAAGATTAAGAGCTTTTAAGAATGCCAGGAGTGGGGAGAAAAATAACTTTCAGTGTTTGTCCAGAGCTGCTGCAGTTGTCTCTGCCGACAGCCTGCCATCAAGCAGGGTCCTCTGTGCTGAAATGCATGCTCAAGCAATAGCTTGTTAGGTGCAGTTGGGTTCTGGTGTTTTTTCCTTGATAATCCAGGGTATGACTTAATTTCTGAAGGAATGTGTTCAGGGCTAAGGGGCATCTAGGCTGAAAAGACTTATAGACACGATTGCACCCCAAAAAAGAATCATAAAGGAGCGTCAGGTCTCGATGTGAGAATGGGGGAAGAAGACGCTTTGTAGCAACTGGTTTGGGTGAGAGCAACCTTGCGTGTGAACTGCACGCTGGTGGGAGATGTTCTGCCGCTGCTTCCTTGCCAGGCTGGCCAAACTCAGCAGTACGGTGACTCCTTTGTGGGTCTGTTCTGGCTTTAAAAGAAAATGCCTCTCACTTTATAAGTAGGGATGTACTTTCAAAAGTCAGTCTCAGCTTGCTTTCATTCGAAGTGTATGTTAAAACTGTGAGGTGGGAAAGTGCATATGTAGTGACCTTGTTCTAATGTGTAGGAAGCTGTAGGTCCCAGCAGGGCTCTGTGAGGCCAGAATGTTTGTGAGTTGCCTTTGGGTTTTTATTCTCAAAAYGGAGCTGCATTCACATGTGCTCCATAGTCAAGCCTTGATGGAGGAATTGCTTGATTTTTCAGTTTACTTTTCTGAGCAATGGTTAATATAGAAAAGCTACCGAGGTGTGTAGGAAGAAGTTTCCCTCTAATTCCTACAACATGGAAAGCTTCATCATTTTTGAAGAGTAGGAAAAGCAAGGATGAGATTATCATGGTGAAAGGTAGCTTTAAAAAAATAAATCCGTCATCTTGGAAAACTGTATAATTGCTCTTGTGCACATACAGACCAGTATTGCATTTGGCAGGCCAGCAGATGCAACTGTCTTGCTGTTCTGGAATAAAAAGGACAAATCTGGTGACAAGCAGAAAGATTTGTGTACCACAAGATGACCAAAAATACTGCAATGCTCCACATTGTGCCAGACCACAATCTTTCTCTGTCTCATCTCCTCTCTCTGTTTGCTTCTTTGTGCATGGTTTTCTCTTATTTACTGTTATGCCAATACCTTCATGATCATAGGTGGGAAGTTTGTTTTCAGCTACAGTTTCTGTTCTTCCTTTTTCACTGCCAAATCCTGGGGCCCATATTTGAACAGCAGCACACACGTTTATTTAGAAGACTTCCTTTTCTTGGTCTGCCACCGTTGTTTAAAACATGGATTTGCCAGAGATACCAGAGGTGGCCTGTGCCTTGTTGGGGAGGGAAAGTTTCTTCAATACTCTACTGTGAAATACATTTACCATCGATATTCCCAGGGAGTATCTGCACAGTCTCTAAGGGTTTCACTGAAAAACACTTTTTCATATTCAACAAAATTTCCCATGATGGTTTTCACCCTGTTGAGAACTGTTTTCAGAACAGTCTCTATTTGAATTGACTGCAGCGTGATTGAAGGGATTCCAGTCTTCCAATGGCTTCCAAGAAGAGGGCTCTTATGTCCCAGCAAACATTTCTCTCATATCAGCAGGGCTGCAGCTACCTACTGGCTGCCTTTCAATCTAGTGAGCAGCACAGCTCGTTATCCAGATGAGAGGGAATTAACCTCGCAAGTGAGGTGTGACAGAGCCAAGCTATCCAGTGCCTGGAGTGCTACAGCTGAGATGGGAGCTGCAAGGATCCCAGCGCTTGCTCTCGTGGAGCGGGCTGGTGGGAAAGGTGTTCTTCATACCTCCACCTAATTATTCTCATTTTTAGTGTGGAAGCTAATAGTGGATTTTTGCATGGTTTGGTTTTGTAGTGCTGTGCTTGCATGTGTTGTGAACTCCAGGTACTTGGATAGCGTTCTCCCTAGAGAATTGCCAAGGTGAAAGTAAGCAAGAAGTAATGTGGGATTAGGTATATGAAGACGTGCTGCATTTGCTTTGCTGGCTCTGAGAGTCCAGTGCCTTCCACATCAGCTGGTAGCCCCAGAGACCCCTCAGCTTTAGTGCAAAAGGGTCCCCCGGCTTCGTTGAGATGTAATCAATATGGCCATTTCACAGTAGGCACCATCCTCTCTCCCTAGCACCAGCTTCTGTTTTTTAAGTAATTGAAGTTTGAAGTGGCTCAATGGCTCTCCTTTTCCCCTTTGGCTGAGTGCTTTTTTCCTCTTGTATTTGTCACTGGGAACAGTATCGGAGCACCATATGCACCCATGAGACTGGGACACAGAAATCAGATTGCCCTGTCAACTAGTTGTTTTCCTTGCCAAGCACTCACTTGTACCTGGGGCTTGCCAGCTTTCTAAATCTCCCTGTCGCATACCCTCACTGTAGGTGCTAAGACGTCTACTTTTCCCCTCTTTCAAAGCCCATACTGTGATCATGAAGGTGGAAAGTGACTGTTTCGCTTGTGGTGGCTGGTGAAGGGTCCTGTACATTCATCTTTTTCTTTTCTCTGGTTCCTTCTCTACAGTCTCCTTTCGGCCTGCTTCAGGAGTGAACTCATGGACTCAAGGAGAGACCCTCCCAAACAGACCGATGCCATCCTAAAACATTCCAGCCCCCCAAACCCATCAGTATATCCATAAACTGAGCTGGTGGGGTCGCTTTGCCCAGCTGGCGGGACTAGGAACAGTGGGGCAAATACACAGCCTGATAGCAACAGAGTAAATAGTGAGAGTAATCTCCTGAAGGGACTCAAACTTTGCAAAAACAACAGACACTTCTACAGACCTCTTAGCTGTAGCCCGTAGCATTGGGAGGTCAGGAACCACAATGTCGTCTGTCTTGGTGTAACATTTTCTTCCTGGTTTTGTTACCTGTTGATACTCTTTCCTGTTACTTCTGTATTTGTGAAACTCGGCAGGGTTTCTCTGAGCAGGTCTCAATTTTAAAATGCCTCTTGTCTTGTTTAAATTAAAAATGTGTTCATGGGCTGGGGGGGGATGGAAGAGGGTTGGGTGTGTTTAAACAGTCTGTGATAGTCAATTTGGCCTGTTTTAATGCTTGTCATGCAGTAATAGTGCAAGTAGATGAAGTATTTGTACTGCTGGACAGAGGGAGGTAATAATTGTATGAACTGGCACTGGTAAGAAATCAATTTTTTTTCCTGTGGAAATGCCCACTAGTTTGGCATCATGAATTGTTTCCCCTTATTTCTAATTATAAAGGGTCTGATCTAAAATACGTCAAAATTGTAGGGAGGAGTGGGTGACTTTGACTTTGCACAAGCACTACTGGCATTAATCCAGCTTTGCTGAACTTAGAAAGGTCCCTCCTGACTTTGTGGGCTCAATCCAAGTGGTGGGCTGAGCCGCACAAGGTGAACGTGAGCTTGGAGTCTTTCTGCGTAATGACATCCATGTGTGTCCAGTGTCCCTGTCCCTTTGCAGCTGAAGGTGTAAAGGGTAGAGTGTCCAAAACTGCTCATTGCCCTACTTGTGAAAAGGGGTCAGAGCTTGCCTCTTTCCTTGCAGACGTTCAGCAGTTATTAGATGTTGCTTTAGAGTATTCATCAACCCTACTACGTTTTACCCCATCGCTACAAACCTCACAGATTAAAGGAAAGCGGTGCCAGCATATTTTGCAGCTGACTCAGCCAAGTGGCCTCAGGCCATGCCCACCTTGTCCATTAATCCCGCAACCAGTGGCTTTTGCTTATTTTGTCCGTGAAGCGCATCCTGGCTTAGCAATTTCTGCACAGGAGACCATTTCTCAGCAAGGAGTTGTAAATCTTCACACTGTTTGTATCAAACTCTACCTCTGAAGGCTGTTTGTATGGGGCTTGACAAGGTGGATTTGAACCCTTTGGAAACTTCATCTCTAAGTGTCAAGCCCAGACCAGCACAAAGGAGGAACGACCAACAGGCAAGTAGCATGTCGTGGAATTAACCTGGCATTGCTGAGCGTGGCACTGGTGATGAGGGAGGAGCTGGTTGAGGGTGGGCACGATGCCTGCTGTGGCTCTCCCCACCGAGAGGTGCTCAAACACCCTTACATGAAGAACAGCCCCTGATGCTGGTAGAGAAGTATCCTTCAACCCACACTCTCRGGCAGTGGCATCTCTCCTGAGGAACCCTCCAATGTTGACAGCTGCATGGAATAGAAATGTGAAGAAGTTACTGAAGGTACACCAGGAACGGTGCTCCCTGTGGGCTGGTGTCTGCCCAGATCAGCGGTGGTTGCACATGCCAGTGATCAGCAGCCCCTGAGAAACACAGGGGGCTGGATACTGATGGGAACCTGTGTGCCTGTAGTGCAGTCCATGCTGGATTTATTTGGGGCAGGTGCATACCCAGCTCTGACACACTTGTGGTTAGGCACAGCCTGAAGAGAAGGTGCCTCCCAAATGCAGAGCTGGCCTCCTGGCCACCCACCAAGGAAAAAAGCCTGATGCAGTGGGAGAAGACTCTTATCTCTGAACATCACATCATCCGCTTCCAGGCAGCGGAGCTGTGATCTGAACAGGTGATGACTCGTACTAACATCTCCTTTGAGAGCCATATCCCATCTCTGGATATCTCCTTCGTTGTCTTAGCAAGACATTGTACCATAGCGGTGTGGGGGAAGGCTGACGGACAAAAGCCCCCAAAATTGTGATTAAGTATAAACAATAACTAATTGAATACTAGCAGTGACTATGTCATGCAGTTGCAGATCTACCATCGCTCCTTGTGTAAAGCTAACCAAATCAAGTGCCTCTTTACTTTGCCTGGAAACTCCTGGAGGTACTTCGAGATCACAAAGCAAACTATTGCTCTGTGCCTTTTTATTTAGGAGAAGAAAGGCAATACTATTCCTTTCCCTGTGAGAGGTGGGAATCTGAACTGCAAATGCAGCCCAGAGGCGGCATTATGCTTGGCACTGTCAGCCTGTTCTTCCAATGAAGGTTTATTCCTGGATCTTGGTCTTGTCTGCTTGTGGATGGCAATACAGCAAGACTGCAACAGGGACACACTAATCTGTATCTAGAGCTCTGCTCCAGGGCCTGTCCACTAGCAAGTTTGAGGAGGCAGCCCACCAGAAGATAGAAGGCGTCCACAGCCCGCACTGGGATATTCCAGCTCATGCTCCAGTTCATCATCTGGTCTGACCTCTAGGAAATCTCTTGTATCATGATGGGCAATACTTCCACCAAACAAGAATGTAAATTATTTGGATCCCACTCTCCTCTGGAAAGGCTTTCCGATTTGTCCTCCTTACCTATAAGAGGATGATGATTGTGAAACTGGTCTTAATGGTGACTTGATTTGCTCTCCAGCTACTAGGTGGTTATCTTAGAAGGTGCTTTTTTTTTTTTTTTTTTTTCAACAAATAACCCAACAAATAAGCTGGAAGCAATTGGAGTTGCTTTGTAGTCTGTCCTCTGCAGATAAAAGAAGAAAACTCTTTCCCAGCTGTCTTTAGATTGTTTCTTTGTCATTTTTGTGGCTTCAGAAGAGTAAGCCTTTTCCTTTCAAGGAATAACCAAGTAGACTAATTGGGCCTTATCAGTCAGTCAGGTCATATCAGTCTATGTCACCTAGTTGATGTGTATCCACTCCCTGTATTACAGCTCCATTCCCTGGAGAGCAGATTGCATCCACTGCCTGCCTTGGGAAATTCCCATACCTGAAATCCTAGGGCAGTCGTCATCGCCACCCTTGTCCCTGTGCTGTAGTTGCTGTCTGCCTAGTGACCATCAGGGCTCCTCCTTTCCATGCTCCCAGTTAGTTACCAAGCCTGCAAACCACTTGTGTGGTTGAAAAGATGCACTGTTGCTTGCTTTAGAATAGCAGCTGTTTGAGATGTGGACAGCAAAGGCATCACTCTGCTTTTTAGTGTCCTTCTTCATGGGCCTCTGAAGTGGATGAGTGCAACTGAGCATCATCTGTGTCACTTGTGTGCCATTACTAGACTACACCAGTGACATCCTGGTGTTATGCAGCCCAGTGGGCAACCTTACTTGAAAAAATGTTGCCAATGGGCACGTTGACCATGTGTGAACTTGGGATGTAATCATTGCTGCACTTGCTGTGGCTACTGTAAGGAAAGACAGGCCCAGAACTGGACAGCTTTGATTCCAGTTGGGTCTCTCTAGTCTCATTGTGACTAGCTCTAGGTCTTCAGGGATAGAAAACTGTAGGCACAGGGGCTTGGGTGAAATCTTAAACTCTCTGAGCCTGAGCTGCCCAATTCTTGCACTTAATGAACCTTTGATGTCATTTGCATTAAGGCTACTTACATGATGGGGGGCTCATCTAATGTGAATGAGGACTCTAGGACTTGTCTACTGAATCAGGTAATTGGTCTATCCAAGCAGTTTCCTACCTCTGGTGAAGGGCTGATATCCAGTGAGCTGGAAAAGCGCAGAATTATACAAGGTAACCTGTGAACTGAACTGTGCTTCATATGTGGGAGAAGGAAGTTCCTTCCTGACCTCTTGGATGATCAGTATATGCCTTGAAGCATGAGAGGCGATTGCCCTCATATGAGCTTGCATAACTACAAATCTTATTGGCTAAATAATTACATAGCCTCTTGAAGAGAGAAAAATCAGTTGCAGAATGTGACTCAGTGCCTTTCGTATCAGACTGTTCCAAGAAGTATAATAGTCCCTTAATTGAAGTCCTTATACCTTGATATTAAAATGCATTTCACTGGCATTGATATCAAAGAAATGTTAATGCTCCTACTTCTAATCTTTCTTGAGACATAGTAAGTATAATTTTAATGAAAATCACTGTGCATGACATAATACCTGTTTAAAAAAATTGAGAAAAAAGCAGTATATTTTAAATGAATCCTCAAACACTACATAGTCTGTGTGTTTAATACCAAAAACATTTTCTTGTGTTTCTGAGGCTGTTGCTATATTGATGTGTGACATTAATTTTCAATAAAATTTTGCATCTTGGTTTATCTTGGGACTTTTCTTTGGCTAGATGGCTTTCTCTAGACCTTTTACACATCTGCTCATGTGATGGAATAGTTTAGCTAAAATGAGTGTGGGTATGAAGAAAATGCTTTTGTTTCCTGTTTTATTCACTTGAGCGTGATTGTCTTAATCTTGATTCTTATGAGTATGAATGAGATAAGAATGGAGTCCTTAAGCTATATGTTAAAGTATGCATTTGTTTTATATAGTGTAGGGTGCTTTGGGTTGGCTTGTGTTTGCTTGCTTCTTTTTTTTTTTTTTTTTTAATCCCCAAAGTATTTTGTAGTCTCCTAACCAGCTTTGCTGAGATCACTGTTGGTGGTGGAGAGGGCAAAGTTAGGCCCACTACTGACCTCCTTGGAGAATCTTATTTCATAGTAACAGGCATCCTTAAAAAAAAAAAAAAAAGTTTCTAGTCATGAGCTCTCTGAATAAAATCTGTCCTGACCTTAAACAATGCAACTAAATCTTTTTGGGAAGTCTTTGTTCACTTGATTTGGAATTTCTCTGTGTATGTGGTGACCTCCTCACTTGCATATCATGCAGATTTTGCCCTAAGAGACTACTCAGGTGTGTATTAATGTCAGCTGAAGCTCAGTTAGGATGGGTGCCTGAACCTGTAAAGTAGAAATATTCATTTTGGTCCTAAATCCAGAAGCCTCTTAGGTTAAGGGTGGTGTCAACCTTACCTGAATTTCATGGCTGGCCAAAACTTTTATAATTGGTGACTTGAAACCTTAGATCTGAATCATTCCCTTCACCCTGAAAAGTTGGGTCTGAACTTCATGGCTCGGTTTCACTTCCCCTTGGGAGTTGCTGCCATTGTTAATATTAATTTGTGAAGCTTCTTGTGCTTTCCACTTCCTTGAGTCTATGAAGTTTGCTGGATCTTGTCCTGCATCTTCACTGCCAAAGGACAGTTCATACCCTTCTGTACCTCCTGTAATTGTGTAATTAGGTAACATTTCTTCAGGGCCTTAGATACTCTAGCCTGTTAGCATAGATGTTTTCTCCACCCAACACTGCAAGTCTTAAAAGTGCAGGAAGCTGGAGACAATGTAATTGTATGAAACTTGACCTTGAGTGCTGAAGGTTTTAATAAATTATCTAGGAATAAGCCTTTTCTTTCCTTTACACTTCACTTATTTGAAGTAATAATTATTCTCTTTGCATAGAAGGAAAGCCAGTTCCCAGGAATTGGTGTAACCAGTTATACCCAGACAAACAAGTTTCCCAACGGGAAATAAGATGGGAATGTGCCCTTGCACATTCACCGTGGGGTCACCGTGATACGGCCGAATGAGTGCCGGGCGCTGTGGCGAGCTGGGTGACCTCTGCTCTGTTGGGCGAGCATGGCTTGAGAGGGTATATCGTGTTTGGGAAGAGTGCCCGCTCCCCCAGCGCCTTTGCCCAGTCTCGCAAATGCCCCTGGTGTCGGAGAAAGAAAAACCCTCTCTCTTGTGGCATGGCAATGCTCTGCCAATTGCGCTGTTGGGCCCGCTTTAGTGATCATTTTCTGCATATCCCAAATAAGACCCCACTCCAGATGGGATGCCGTAGTAGTAACTCGATCTGGGAACTGGGCTGCCGTTCAGAAGCGGTCTGGTCTTCGCGCTCCGGATTGCTCACGAGGTGGGATTGCAGCTGGGACCCTCGGGGCTAGGGAGGGGGAGCTTGCCAGCAAGCTTCTCTGGCCYGGTTCATGGGTATGCTGGTTGGAGTTTGGGGCTGTCTGGACTTGGGGGAGGCTAGTGCTGTTGTTGAGTGGTAATAAGAATCTCATAGTCTTTGCAAGCAGCCTGCGGGGTTTGGATACAGAGTTCTCCTTAACACCAGCAAAAGCTGCGTGTTGGCATCCCAGGCAGCTCTGACCATCTCAGTAGTGGTCCCTAAGGTGTATGGAGTCTGTCTTGAGCAAAGAGTCTCTGGCTGTTATATCTACACCTGATAACAACCTGATTATATGAATAACTAGGAATTTTGGAGAAACCAAGGTGGTAAGTGTGACCCAATCTGAAAATTGTTTCTGCAGTCAAGTCTTAGGGGTAGTTAGGATGGTTTGAGATAGCTTTCTCAGATCTTATTCTTACAGAAAAGCCATTGACCACAAGGAGAGCTTAACTTAAAAATACTATTTTTGAGTTTTGGCAGCTGTTTGCTGGCTTTGCCTATGTTCTCTTCAACTGAAAAACTTACATAGAAACTTTTCCTTAAATAAAAAATTTGAACTGAAGATGAAGCTTCCCTTTGTCAGTATTTCACTATTTGTTTTTTAAATGCCCAGAATATCTGAGAAACTTCTTATTTCCTGTTGACTCTCTCTCCAGTGATCTTTATCTGCGATGCTCCCATGGTGTCAATGATTTCACTAGCAGTAGCTCACCACTGCCACAAACAAAAAACATGGTCCTTTGGATGCGCGCTCTTAACAACCAACTGCTGTGATTCCTGTCCTAACATCTCCTTGGTTTGCAGGACCTCCATGCAGTCGCAGTCATCCTATGGCTCCAACTCTCCACCACTCAGCAAAATGAACAGCATGAACAAGCTGCCCTCGGTCAGCCAGCTAATTAACCCCCAGCAGCGCAATGCCCTGACCCCAACCACCATTCCCGACGGCATGGGAACCAACAGTAAGAAACCCTCGCTCCTTCTTCTCCTGCTCTGTGCACACACCCTGCTAATCTAGGGAAGGAGACTTGGCTAGTGTTAGTCTGGGGAGCCTGGAGTCATTCGTGGTAGCAGGGCTGGGAACCTGCAGAGCCCAGTATTGCTCGCTGCTGTGCCATGGGGCGAGTCACCTGCTTTCTCCAAGCTTCAGCATCCTGCTCTGAGCCTCACAGGGCTGAACAGAGCTACTTCTTGCTGCAGATCTGGCTTGGGGCTGGCTGCACTGTCATCTGTCTTTCAAGACTTGTTGTTTCTTCCTTTCCCAGCAGTGGCGATGCAAAAGTTGGCAAACTTTTTCCCCTCGGTTCAATTAAGACACTTCTTAGTTTCAAAGGAAATATCTGCATCTCGCAGCTTTGTAACTTGCTTCTTCCTGGCTGCTGAAGAGTGCCCAGCAGCCCTGTAAATCCAGGATGACAGACATGGTTCTGGGGGCTGAGTTTTGTTGTTGGTGGGGTTTTTTTGGGTTTTTTGTTTTGGTTTTTTTTTTTTTTTTTTTTTTTAATTTCAAAAGCACTGGGCTCTTGCCCACACCTGTTGCTGATCCCCTTCGGGTGCTCTCGGTGTCTCTGAAAACAAAGCTGTTTGGCTTCTGTATTGGGTTACTCCGCTGGCTCTGTCCCGCTCTTCTCCTGCAGCAGGGAAAGCCGAGACGCCTGCGGCTTGCTTAGGTTTCTACCGAGCCTGTTTGTAAGGGAAGGTGACACCGCGGCGGCGGCACTGCCGACAGTTGCTCTGGTGAGGGGAGAGCTCCTGAAGGACTGTCTGTCATCTGGTCCTTGTGCGGTCATTGTGGCCCTGCCTGAAATTCCCCGTGAGCTCACCCCATGTGCGGCTTTGCAGGGGATTTAAGACTGCTTCGGCTGCGGGTGCTGCCCCTTGGTGCCATGCTGGGGGGGTCCGGGGACGCCTGGGTAACAATGCGCTCCTCCTTCTTCTCTCCTCCAGTTCCCATGATGGGCACCCACATGGCCATGACCGGCGACATGAATGGCCTCAGCCCCACGCAGGCGCTGCCTCCTCCCCTCTCCATGCCTTCAACATCCCACTGCACCCCCCCTCCTCCGTACCCCACAGACTGCAGCATCGTCAGGTGAGCGGGAGCAGGCTGCCCGGCGCACGTTTCCCACCCGCAGGGAGCGGAGGCCTCATGTCCAGAGCCTGAAGGGTCCTGCTGGGTCCCTCACCCCGTTCTCCTGGAGCACTGGATCCCAGTGGGTATTGGCAGTCCCGGGGCTGACATTCTCTGGGCACTGAGCCTCAAACCCCCATCTCTGAGCAGCTGAGAGAAACAGGGACGTTAGGACTGCAAGAAAGCCAAGGGATGCAGCATCTATTGGACTGGTGGAGCTGAGGGTGCCAGGCAGTCTTGCAAACATTTCTTTTTTTCTTTTTCCTTTTTTTTTTTTTTTTTTTCTTTTTTTCCCCTGTGGCCATTTGACAAGCCATGGCTGGGGTCAGAAGCTCCTCTGCCCTCCATGAGGTTGAACAGGTTGAAAGATGCTGCCCGTAAAGGAGGAATCCTTTACACTTAGGGAGGAATGTGCTGATTTGAAGTACTTCGTGTGCATGATGTGTCTGAGCCCCAGACCCACCGCCTTGCTGAAGCCCTCTATCCATGCAGCAGGCTGCCATGGGCTCAGCCACCTTCTGGGTGAAGTGACCTGGCAAGAAGGTCCACGTGAGCCTTCCTGCCCCAAGATCCAGGCTGTGTAGCACCGGCTCTTGACTAAGGCAAGGTGCTGCCATGAGGGTTGTCTGCTAGAAGCCAAGCTGAAGGACTCCCTCATTTGTTTGATGTGGCAGCGATGTGGCTTGCTGGCCTGGAGATGTCTTGCAGAAGGTCAAGCCAAGGGTGAAAGCTTTGTTTCCTGTTGCTGCAGGTTGGCTTGAGTGTTTGGTTTTTCTGTGGTTTGGGCTGTTGCAGCCAGGGTGATCCTTTTTTCTCTCTCCTTCCTTCCTTCCTCCTCTGCAGCTTCTTAGCGAGGTTGGGCTGCTCATCCTGTGTGGATTATTTCACGACCCAGGGGCTGACCACCATCTATCAGATTGAGCATTACTCCATGGATGTAAGTAACTCCTCACCATTTCCTTTGTTTGCACTCTTGGCCCTGCTGTAGGAATGGGTCAGAAATCCAGACTCAGTATATTTTTATTTTTATATGGTTAGTTTGATTTAAGGCTGTTGCATACAGAGAAGACTTATTGTGAGGTGAAGAGAGGCTGGACTCAGGGCCAGCATTGTAACTGCCTTGCCTGGCACAGAGAAAGCGTGTCTCCCCCTCCCCAACATTGTGCATTGTAGCCCCCGAAGTGGCCCCAGCCCACATACCTGTTAATTCTGCAAGGCTTGGTTTCAGTTTACATCGCTCTGAAACACCTCACTCGCCTGCAGACAAGTAGGCTGTCCAGAAGTGGTCTGCGTTTTTCCCTCCCTGCTTCTGTTTTCTGGCCTTACCTTAACGATCTTCCCTTGCCACTGGCATCTCGGCCCAGCTGGTTTTTTTCTCTTGCATGGCTTTTGCTGCAGGGTTGCTGCTTCCTCTCCTGTGCCATTGCTCTCCTCAGAGCTGGCTGTCCCATTTTTTTTGCCCCGAGACTTTGCAAGGCTGTGGTGCTTTTGCTTCCTAGCGTGGACTGCCTTCCTTCTGCTGCTGCTCTAATTAGAAAAGCTGACCCAAATTAACCAAAGCTGGTTGCTAATTTTTTCAGAAGCTGATATCACGTTTCCCAGAGTTTAGGTAATGCTACCCTCGGGTACTGCACCAGAGATGATGGGGCCTCAAAGTCCAAGTTTTCTAAGGTTATGTGTCTGTTCTTAAATTTTGGTTATGTTCAAGTAATTAGGGCAGTTCCTACAGAGTCGGACTCAGAGCTTCAAATACTGGAGCTCGGACTTGGATTCTAAAAACCCTTTTGCAGGCTTTGAAATTAACATCGAAGTTTTCAAAGCCACTGAACTTCTGCAGCCCAGCATCCCCCACTACAGACAATGAGCAGATCTCCCTAACGTTGTCTTGGAGGCCTTGCAGTCTGGTTAAACATCTAGCTTTTAGGTCACCATATCCTATGCATGAATGTGTGTTTTGTGTAACTTCAAAACAGACCTTGTGTCATTAGTCCTTGCTGCCTCATGGCTACATATGCTTGTTCAGAAGTGATCCACCACTTTCAGGATTAGTGGTTTGTCTTCTACAGTGCATGATGGCCACCTGCATTTTAGCAGCTTTGTTGGTTAATAGGCATTTGCAAGGTGGCCCATAGGCTGCTTCTACTCCCGGAGCCCAGCTTGGCCAGGGATCACCCTGTTAAGCCCTCCACCTTGCCTTGCAGGATCTGGTGAGCCTCAAGATCCCGGAGCAGTTCCGCCATGCCATCTGGAAGGGCATCCTGGACCACCGGCAGCTCCATGACTTCTCCTCCCCTCCCCACCTCCTGCGCACCCCCAGCGGCGCCTCCACCGTCAGCGTGGGCTCCAGCGAAACCCGGGGGGAGCGGGTCATCGACGCGGTCCGCTTCACGCTCCGGCAGACCATTTCCTTCCCACCCCGTGACGAGTGGAACGACTTCAACTTCGACATGGATGCCCGGCGCAACAAACAGCAACGCATCAAGGAGGAAGGGGAGTGAGCTCCGCGGACCCTGCTCCACCCCGCCTCGGCCACAAACTGCTCAGCCCTTCATTTGTCTTCCTTCTGCTTGGTACTGCACCCCTGGACGAAGGGCAGAGGGAGCCTTCTTGCTCACTCATGCTAGTTATGCTCTTGATGCTGTCTAGGTCATACTCCTGGACCGCGACCTCCACCCCAGCTCTTGCAAGGGGAAGAGCTGAGCGAAGGGGGAAGGCGGGTGGTATTTCCTTGAAAGCCATTGACCTTCTCGAGAAGGCGTTGTTCTTGTTTCGTGTTTTCCTTTGGGGAGAGGGCTTCTTTTCTTGACTTTTGAATCCTCACACACCTTATGGGTGTCCTGACCTGCAAATTTGTCTCTCTCATCCAGCGATCCCGCTTTGAAAAGCAGGAAGGTTTAAAATAAATATTAAAAAAGCCAAAAAAAACCCACCCCAACCCCAAGCCCAAATGCAAAAAACCCAAAGCCACCAAACCCTGAACTGGCAGTTCATCCGAAAAATAAATGGGAATCGGTCTGCTGAATGTCGCACTTAAACAGCCTCTTCCCACGGAGCTGAGTGCTCTGTTCATGTGTAATATTCTCCAGCGGAGACAGCACATGCACTTTGCTGGGCAGGCCAGCGCTTACGGCCACCTGCAACCCACTCTTTCCTTTTCCCGCGCCTTCTCTGGGAAAAACCAAACCTGCTGTCTCTTCTTGTTTTGAATTTACATTCATATGTATGTCCTGGTTTGCTCGTYTCAGGATATAAATGCGAATACAGCCTTCGGTTGCTCTTGACTTCTGTCCCCCACCCAACCTTTAGCCATTCTGTACTACTACTGAGATTTAAGCTAGAGAATTAGGCTTTGCCACATATGCAGCATGGTTAGTTTTGCATAAGGATTTGCCTGTCTAGCCTCCGATTGAACAGAGGACCAACTGAGAGCTGCACACTGATTTGTAGGGCTTCAGCTATCCTAAACAGAGACAATCTTTTATTTAGACCATTCTAGATTGGTTTCCTGCCAAGTAAAGTAGAACCATCTTTAGATATATCTGTAATAGGCTGGAGCCTGTTGTGGTTTGTTGCTGGTGACTATAGACTAAGTGATGAGCAACTAGAAGTGGAGAGTAAAAAAAGGAAGAAATTTCCAACTGCCTTGGAACAAGGACCAGTTCCTGGAATTATGAGTATTGCTACTGCAAAATGTCATGTTTACATGAGAAATTGATTTTTCTGTTTTTTCTTTATTGGTTCTACAGCAGCTGTGCTCTGAGGCATTTCCTCTGACTGCCAGTGATCCTGTGGACAAGTAACTGAACAGAGTGGGTGTTTTCACATTTATATGGGCCAAGGTAGTGAGACTCTAACGTATACAAAACAAACCTAAACAGGAGCTTGGCTYAGCACAGCTGCTTTTAAGCTGGCTTGCTCTTTTTAACAATAAGCCTGACTTTTTTTGGTTGGGGAAAGATGAAAAAAGCAGCTTAAATGTACAACCAAATAATCTCGTTTCAATGCAGTGGCTGTTTTCTGGTCCCTGCTGTGTGCCACATATTTCATTTAAGTCCAATATTGTTAGCATCCTCCTCCATCTGTCTGTTGTGCCAGGTCTACGTTGCATTCAAAGACTGCCTTTTGGTAACTGTGCAAGCCTATTTTGGATAGCTCTAAATAGTAATGCAAGATGGTTACCCTGTAAAGTGTGTATATAAATATTTTTTTGTATGTGTAATTTTTGTTTCCTACTGCGTAACATGCCAATTTTTATTTCTTCTTGGGCTACCGGGTCTGACAGAACCACAATAAAATGTTGTTTGTTTTTCTGTTTTTTTAATTATTATTTTTATGCGGAATGCTTACAGTATACCTTGTAACAAACGACTCATCACTGGACAAATATATTTGTATTTTTCATACTGAGATTCCTGTGTTACTTTGCAGTTGAGGGGGGGAGGGAGCAGGTGCTGAAAGCCTGTTTTATCATTTTATTTTGTAACACTTCACAGAGCAGCGTCCTAGATTTCAAAGTATTTAACATGCTCAGTGTGAAAACTTACTATGTCTTTTTTTTTTTTCTATATGCTACAAAAGAAGCAAGTCATCCTGCTCTTGACTCGATGCAAGAATTAATTCAGTGGGGCAGTGTTAGTGCGGGGAAAGTGTTAGTGCGGGTACTTTGCAAATTCCTGGAGGTGAATTAGGTTGTACCCTTCTCACCTCCAAGGTGTTGCATCTCCATTGTGTAATCCTTCTGAGCTGCTTCAGTATTGTACAAATATTGATGCAAAAATACCGTYATTTTAGGAACTAGGAAGCTTCTGACTATAAAGGTTAATGCAGTTAATGCTGTGCCCAGAGTCTGGGTGCCAGAACTTCAGTATCTGCTTTTCAACTCAGCAGTGAGATGGAGCTTTTCTGCTGCATCACTAATGATTAAAATATATGCTGTGAAAACCTTCTTTCTACTGTATACCACTATGGAGCCCACTTCTGTATAACTGAAATCTTCAAGTGAGTTTGAACTGCTGTAGCTTTTACCCTCCCCTGTAGAGCTGTGATTTTTTTTTGTTTTGTTTTGATACATCAAAGCGTATGGGTTAATTGAGCTGAGAATCTGCCAATGCTTGTAGCAATGACAGTGTTGCCTGCACCAAGACCTGTGTGTGTTTTGGAACACCTTGTTGTTGAAGTCAATGAAAATAAAAGCCAAACTGAAAATGACAGTGAATTCCCAAACAGCTTCTTTTCTTGCCTGTGYGCCTTCCCGGAAATGAGCAGGAGACTTTGTTGCCGCCTCCTTCTCTGAGCAGCCGGGGCTTAGAGTCACCTTTGCCCACGTGTGCAGTTTTCTAATCCTCAACCCATCCATGGTACAAGGGTGTATTATAAGGTGCCATCGCACACCCATCTGCCTCCTTTCTGGCAGATCGAATGGGTCAGCCCCTGYAAGCCTCTTGCTGAACTGTGAAGTCTTCTAGCTTTTGCATCATTTGCATGGCTCTTTTGTGTCCTTTCATCAGGTTTCTTTATTCTGTTTCTGAGCAGGGCACTGGGAAGTGCCCCGTGTCCAACGTCCTGCTCAAACACGATGGAGCTGTGACTGCTGTGTGCCCTGGCCGGGGGGAGGGAACGTGTGCTTTGAGCAGGCAGGGGCAGTGCTGCCCTTTCCTACCTCCACGCTTGTGAAATAGCCTTGCACAGCCATCTCCACCATCCTCCTCAGAGCTTGGGGAGGTTTGTCCTCCTTAGTTAACTTACACCCAAGGCTTCGTGCATCACCCCATGCATCCTCTCTCCTACCAAAGTCTTCTCCTTTTCCTTTGCATCCCAATTCCTCTTCCAAGGATTTGAAAGAAGAGCAGCTCACAGCCAGTGGGGTGGCTGTCCTAAAAGTGATGGAGTGGCCTTCATCAATTGGTGGCTTCTATCTGTCCATGGACCACCACATTAACAGCCCAGCTTCATGAGTGGTTTCTGTGTGGGGCCCCATGTCTGTCTGTCTCTTACAGTTTTCCTGGGTTATGGTTGAGGGAGGATGCTCGGGAACGGGGAGAACCCACAAAGATCTCAAAAGAAGAAAAGGCCATAGCTTCCCTTGGGAGTTAGTTTCACATTTACCATTAGGGTAGGGAAGGCCTGCCTGATTTCTTTGGTTCTGGTCACTGTTTCTTTTCTCTTTTGCTGAAGGATTAGAAAAGCAGTTGTCTCTGGATATCAATATCCAGAGTCATCAGTCCCGTGGTTGCACCCTGGCAGTCAGGGATTGCTTGAATGTGGTGTTAAAAACTTGCATGTTGCCCTCAAAAGAGAGAAGTACTACTACAACGGCTGCAAGAACTTGCTGTTTCAGCTGATGAACTCCTTGCCTCTAGATAAGCAAATTGGATCAGTTTCCATTAACCAGATTGGCTTGAAATGTGTTTGCTGATGGTTGCAATTGCTGTCTGTTGTGATCCACTGCTGGATTAGGAACTTCTGCATTGCTTATGTTACAGCAAGGGTTTCAGTGCTGAGGAATCCCAAGCTGKTGCTCTCCCTTTTGCCCTCCACCCGTACCCGTTGGAATTTTGTCTTTGGATGTTGGGATGCTTCGTATGCAGGCATTAAGTTTTCAGGGCAGGGATCCATCACAGGCTTCCAGCTGTGTTTTGCAAGCCTGGGTGGACCTCTGAAGACGTGCATGTCCTTCTATGCTGTTTTCTAAGYGTGCTGAAGCTAGCAGTCCCCTGGAATGAAACTTATCCAGACACAGCAAAACTTGGCAAACGTCCGAGTGGAGCCTGTGAAGGGTGTCTTGCTCATCACGTTCTTCCTGTCCTGTGTGGCTTAGCAGAAACCCCTGCCTTCCTGACAGCAAAGTGGCTGCCTGCGCTGCGGTGGGAGGATTGCAGGACATGGCCTCCCACTCTGCCTCTTTGCAAGTTTTTTCTCAGYGGGAGCTTGGGCTGTTTGGCCTTTTGATTTGCTGAGCTGTGAAATGYGTAGCTTATACAAACCGCTGTGTGAAGGTTAGTGAGAGGAGCTGCACCAGGCCAGTGCTTTAGCCCTGAAAGGTTCCCTGTGTATTCCTCTCTGTGGGGCGGCAGTGCATGGCCGCTACCCAGACGTGGAGGGTGGCCACCTGGGCACGGGCTGTGCCGATGCTGAGCCTTCACCGGGCAGGTTTGGCAAACAGCCTCGTCTGGCTGCCAGGCTCGAGCTGGTCGTTTCTGGGTACTGAGATGTTTTGGCTCCCTGCGAGCCGTGACAGCAGTGAATGATTTTCCTGAGCATATTGCGAAGGGTAGAGGCTGGAGTTTTGGAGTCTTATTGTTACTGTTTCATACACCRGCCATGAAGGTCGAATAAACTGGAAGGAAGGTAAACTTTATGCTCTGCTGCCAAGGACTGGCTGCAGCTTTCTTCCAGCTTGCTTCCCTAAGATTAAGGAGCCAAAATTTTACTGAGAGGTATGTGGCAGTAGCCCTTTGCTACAGCTTTGCTCTCCTGATCTGGGCCTTATGGACTGGTCCCTTTTCCTCATATGCCCATCYCCTCCCAACTGTATATGCCATCCCTTCAGCATAAGGCCTGTGGAAGCACTGTGGAAACAGGTGGTTTCGGCTTTGTGTGTGTGTCTGTATTTCTATTAGTAGGTGCCTTTCATTCAGTGGGGAGTTGGAGCCCCTCCGCAGCCCCCTCCGTCTGCCTGTGGATGTTTCAGGGCTGCCCATCGCAGCCATGCCCTGCTGCTGGGTGAGTGTGGCCATGTGCTTCTTGGTTCAAACTGGCCAAAGTCCTTTTTAGGGTGGGGGGTGGGGATCAGCTGGTTTTGTTAAAATGCTTTGACTTCCTTGTAAACAATCCTACAGTGTCATATGTTTTGTTCTTAGGAAACATCAGCTCAGCCTTCATGAAGTGAGCCAGATGCCTGGGACCACTGGTGAGTAAAGGAAAGGCTACGAGGGAGTGGGGGGGCAGGAGACACAGGATTTGGGGTGGGACAGGGGGGCTGTAGCTGCAGCCTCAGGGCACAAGCAAGCGTCTCCCGTGACAGTGCAGTGTCTGTGTGTCTGCAGCATTGAAGCCAAAGGCTGAAGGGTCCTAACCGCACCTGAGGACGTTGCTTGTGCCCAGCGTGTTTCTGCCTTGGTGGCTGCAGTCACAGCAGCACCACGCCTCGCTCCACTCCCACAGCAACATCACACCCAGGCCCAYGGGCGACTGGATTTCAACCTGATAGCTCTAAGATTAAGTGTTGGGTGAGGGTCTCCATGCACCATTCCGCTGATTTTCTCACTGCCGTTGCAGTGCAGTGCCCTTTGCATGCAGTGATAACGTGAGCACGGCAGCCCGTGGGTATTTTGGCTGTGCCACTTCCCCGGACGATGGGGATACATGCTCCAACAGGAGGTGGGTGCCTTCTGGCATGCTCAGCAATTACTCAYAGGCAGCTGGGCTGATACCAACCATTACAGCACGAAAGGGAGATGCTTACATTGTCTCTCCCAACTGCCTAGGGTAGGAGATTAGGCTCCCTGCATCATCAGTGGCAAGAAAGTCCCCRGGGAGCCATTCAGAGCATATTAGCTTCCCACTCTGAATCATGCCCAGGAAGATGTGGTCTCATTATTGCCTGCATCAAGGCCAAGGGAAGACTAAGCTTGTTTCTTAATATTAAGCAAGATGGCTCTGTCCATGCAAACAGCTTTGCCGAGGTCCTAAGGCTTGTGGGTGCAGTGTGAGAGACATTCTCATGGCACAGCCATGTGCCATCCAGCGGCAGGTAACTGGCTGCAGGGCTCTGCGTGTGGCAAAGAAACTGGTGCAGGGTCTGAAGAGAAAAAGGGAAAAACTGAAACAAAATAAACCAGCAGACCTGGAGAAGAGATGATGCTTTTCCTCTTCTGTTTTAACTGTCAGCACTCTCGAAATGAATGTCTAGCAGCACACATGGGGGGGGGGGGGGGGGGGGCAGGGGGGGGGGGGAAAGAAAGAATGAAAAAAGGTACAAATCCAATCTGGCATTTAAAAAAAATTAAAAATTGAGACAACGGGAGATCTGGCTGCACTGAAGCCAAGGCGCTTCCGAGTATATCATCTCCCACCCGCGTTGGTTCCTCTGTCAAGGGGATTTATAATGCTGTCTTCATAAAAAAGAAAAAAGAATAAAAATAAGGACGGCAGAGGTGATGAGGAGCCGAGCCGAGCCGAGCCGAGCCGAGCCGAGGGCGGCCGCGCTGCCCGGGGAGCCACTGCCCTCTAGCGGGACCCGCCCCGGGCCCGGCCGTGCTCTGAGCACCGGGCGCTGCTTTGCCGCCGGCGGCATGAAACAGGGGTGCAGCTGCAGCTCCAGGTGGCTGTGGCTGGCCTGGCGGGGCCGGGCGGATGAAGGCTCATGGTGCCAGCCCTCCTCCTGCCGCCGTTGTGGGCCCGTGTTCCCCACCACAGGTAGGTGCAACCCGAATCACTGAGCCTGTGTGCCCCCCAAACGGCTCCTGTGCTCACAGCCTGGGCRTAAGTATTATAAAACTGCCTTTTTCAACACCTATCCCCTCGCATACCACGCGCAAGAGCTGCAGCAGCAGCAACTCKTGTTTGTTTATTTTGCATGGGTGGAATAAGTAAGTGACCTACTGGTGTTTCAGAGCAACTTCTATTTTAGCTGCCTCTTGGGAAAGCTGCTGCTCTCCTGCCCTTTGCTGTGCACCCAGGGAATCCCCAGTGTTGTGCCCATGCCAGCCAACACCAGCACAGATGAGAAATTCATAAGATGAAGACGAAAAACCATCACCTGCCAAACCGGGAGAGACGAGTGCTCTCACCCTAGGCAGCTCTTAGGTGCAAAAGGCCTGAAGCTGTGCCCTCRGCTGGTGAACCTCTGCCCAGAGATGTCTCCAGAGCCAGAGCCTAACCACCCCAGGAGGCTCACTGGAGGCAAGCAGCCCTGCATGGTTACCCTGTGCTGCAACATCCTACAGCCATGGCCAGCCCAGCATGCAGCAGCACCTCAGGCTCCCAGCGCCATGCATGCCCTGCCTGAGGGCAGGAGGTGCTCCACCTTCCCTCCACGCACACACACAGAGCCTTGGCTGCAAAAGTCCTCCCTGCCAGAGCGATACACATCTCTTCTTCCAGCTGAGAAAATACCACCAAGTGTTTTTCAGGGAGCACACGCCAYAGCCAGGAACTCCCACAGCAGCACCTGGCTGGAGCACCGGCGGCCGGCTCCCGGCTCCCACACCTCTGCGGCAGCCAGCTCAGCCAGTCTGGGTGGGGAGCCCGGCACCCCGCCAGGGCCGACCCGCCTGCAGCACCCAGCACCCTGCCGTGCACCTGCGYGGCTCTGCAGGGTGCTGTGCGCGGGGGGGGCTCTCCCCCGGGGCTCCCCACGGGCTGTTGGCTCGAAGGCCGGGAGCTGGCTCTGGCTCAGTTTGCTGGTGCATGCTGTAAAAGCTCGCCCTGCTTGTTTGGCCCACATGCGGTTCTGCCCCAGGGGAGGCCAAATGTGAGAGCAGCCCCCAGCACTGGGCAAGCACCCACCGCAGTTCAGGGCTGTGCCATGCATGGAGACAGGTTGCAGCTCCCAAGGAGAAGCTGGGGAGCTGGAGAGGGTGGCACCCACCTTGGCTGGGCAGTGGGGAGGGTTATGTCATGCTGGCAGCCATAGGCAGCGCTTGTGCGGGACCTGGGCTCCAGGGCCATGCTCTGCCCATGCAGGCTCTCATCTCAGCACCCAGCTGCCCCCGTTACTCACCCCTACCCTGGCCTCCAGGTCCCAGCCCGGCTTTCCTGGCTGGGGTGGCCATGGCCTGCAGGGAGACCAGGGGGAAGAGTGCCCAAACTGCTCATCTGCACATAAAGGTGTGAGCTGGATGCTCGGCTTTCAGGTGTGGACAAGCATTTTTCAGGTGTTTCTTTTCAGTTATTCAGCATTCAGTCTGAGCATTTCCAAGCACTCTCCCACTTGGCCATCTCCAGTCTTTACCTGCACTTTCTTTCCCCACATCAGCAGCTGCAACATGAAGCTGGGCAGGAGCAGGTCTGAAGGGGAAGATGTTGGGGTGGCCCCTTAGTCCCTTGGAAGGGATTTTACAGCTCTGTCCTGGAGCAGTGAACTCTAGCAAGGTGTGTTCTAGGAGAGCCTCTGAATTCCTCCAGTTTTTCATGAGCTTCCTAAACGGCACCCCAGGGAATCTGCTGTCTTTTTTCTATTTTCTTCCTGAGGTTGTTTTTGTTTGTTGGCTGGTTCTTTTCCAGTTTTGTTTGTTTGTTTGTTTCCCCAAATCCCTCTGTGAGCCTCTGATTAATTCAGGTTCTGATTCCTTGGAAATCGCCTCTGGAGACAACGCTGAAGATTTCTACACGTGATGCATCTTCTTGGCTGCGTAGCCCTCAGTGCTGGAATTGGGTAAGAAATGTTACAACAGATCCTAGTAGTCTATAGCAGGGATGTTAGGAAACAAAATATTGCACAGTGCTGCATGAAAACCTTTTTGATTAATTAAAGGTGTGGGTGGCTATACAATTGCATCAAATTATCCATGCGCCATGGCGAAATGCGAGATAAATGCATTGATTTCTCATTTTAAGGACACGGTCAAACAGCCCATGCTGAACCTGGAGAGAGTTGCCAACCTGAAAGTGAACACGAGTGTTTTTATGGAGGTATATTTCACGGAAAAAAAGAGGTAACGGGTCACCTCTAGCACAAGGCAAGGTGCCTAGAAGGTGCTGCAATGCCCACGTGTAAGCAGCCTGGCCCCAGAGCAGAGTCCAGCACCCTTCCCGCAGGGCAGTATTTGGCCGTCTGAAGGCTGATGCAGAGCCCTGCTCTGAGCAAATACCGAGCTCCGAGCACCGGCGCGTGTGAGCTGGTCCCCTCCCTTCTGGCATTTAGGCTCTGGCCTGAGCCCCAAACCCACAACATCCTTTGAAAGTCCTGAGCAAGGCTCCCTTTTTCTAGGAGAGCAGCCTGTGGCAGTGCCTACCTGCCACTGAGGGTGATACCTGGAGGACACAGACCTCACTGTTTGCTCTCCCGATAGGAAAGTTTTCTTTCAGCTTTAAGTGCTATGGGTAGAAAGACAGTTACTTCTGTTATAGTTTATATTCTGGCCTTTATTGCTGCTTAATTAGTGACTTGAACAGAAGGAAGCCAGTGTTTAGGAGCTATCAGCGGGCAGGATTGTCCTCTGCATTGAAGGTTAAAGGCTCACGGTAAAAACACATGCACCAAAACCACACACAAACTCGATTTGCACAACTATAACAGCAGTGACTCAGCTTGCCCCACAGAAGGGATGGCTGAACGTGTTCCACCTGGCCCTGAACCTTATCATTTCACCCAAGGGTAAAATATTGGCAAGTAACCATTAAGGCAAGTACGTTACTGTCAGGCCATGGGCAGCAGCTGTCTCAGATTATTTCAGCCTTGTCTCGGAGGTGAGGAAATTGGACATGACTGAAAGCTGTGCCAGGGATGCCGGCAGCCAGCTGRAGATGGGCAGGTGAGGAGGTGAAGGCGAAGGCACTGTGTCCCACATAGGCTGTGACCGGCTGTCTGGAGAGGTCTCAGGAGCAGAGAGAGCTGACTGAAGTTTGATTTTTAATTTTTTTTCTGTTGGTTTTGTAGTGGTGCCCCCATGGCCAGGAAGCAGCACGGAGTTACTGCGGCATTTCACGGGAGATGAAGCCCAGCCAGAGTCTGGCTGGGAAGACATGGAGCACAGACTGCGGCACTTGACTCTTTTTCACATCTCCAAGAGGGACAGAGTAGAGCCAGCCTTCTGCTCCATTTGAAGTGAAGTGATGCTGGGCCCAAGGAGCTCACTGGTTAACCCTTGCATGCCTGGTTAGGCCAGGCATGCCTTTGAGAAGGCTCTCAGCTAGTTGAGACAGCCAAATCAAACCCAGTGAGGCTGCAGAAAAGGGTGCCTATGATGGACATCTATACTAATATGGGCAAATTTCCTAAGCCTGATTTTCTTCCCATTCATGCTGCTTTAGCTGGTTGTGAGCATCCCTACTGCGAATGAGAGAAGAGCAATGCTGACTGGAGTGGCCAGGTGTGACAGGGAGGGAGAAGGTCCAGGTGATGCTCCCAGAGCTGGCCTGTTCTCAGGCAGCACCCTGCCCTTTTCTCCCTCCCAGGGCAGAACAGGAGGACCCCTCCGGTGCATTTATCCCTGTTTATACCGAGTGGGTCTGCAAGGAAGAGCTGCCTTCAGACTAGCATGGCCTGGCAGCATGGTGACTAATGACTTGCAGAGTTGCTGAGGGAGGGGAAAGCAAAGAGTCCTGTTGGGCTTTCCTGAAAACTAGGAGGTATTTTGGAGAAATCAGCAGCAGCCGTGTCATCCCTTGGGAAGAGTGGAAGTGCTGGAAGTGAGATGCAGTTTGAAGGCAGCAGGGGAGAACCCAAGGCAGTGCCTGGGGTGCGCAGCACTTGGGTCTCCCCTGCGTGCTGGTGCTATGTGGTGTTCACAGCTGGGGCAAAGAGTTGCTGAGGGGTGGCAGCTCTTCTGCATAGCCTGGAGCATGGGCTACCCAACAAGAGCTTCTGACCTGGAAATTTTCTTTTGCTGCTAGGGCCATCATGAGAGCAGGAGAGATGTTTGTTATCTTTTGTCTGGTGGCGCCAGCGGTTGAGCAAGAGGAGCTGGAGGCCGGCTGCCGGCATCTGTATTCGTGCCATCCGGAGCTCCCACCTAATTCTGCTGGGTGGAGGACTCACAGGCTTGGTAACGTTCCTGGTATGGCATATCTCACCTTTTGTTTCAGCGTAATTAGTCTGAAACGGGAGAAAGGATGTAGCATCTTCCACCTCAAGGGGAACCACTAAAGATTCCTTACGCTCCCAGAGCAAACGCAATTTGTGGATTTGGCCTGATTCCCCCCAAGCGGCGATGCTAGCAGCTCCAGCCACCGCCATCGGTCCCAGCAGCCGAGGGRCGGGCAGGCGTGCCAGCAGCTCTCGGCCGCGCAGACCCCAGGTCAGGCTGCTTTCAGGGCACTAGTCATGGCTGCCGGGTCAGTGCCGCAGATCCCGGTGCAGGTATTCAAGCAAACAGGGAGGAATGTTCGTGGTGCCGGCTGAACGGGGCAGGGTGTGTGCTCATCAGCCAGGCTTTCTCACTCCCTGCAGCACCTGGGTTTGGTGCGAGTACGTTTATTTTCCCCGCAGCGTCTCGGGTGGCTCCAGAGGGGTGGGCAAGCCCAAGCTGCTCGGGAAGCCTGGTGGCAGCACCATGGGCTTGTGGCTGGCAGGGTGGACGTGGCAGTTTGCTGGGTGCAGGAGAGCACGGCACAGTGGTTGCTCGTGGCTGAGCTTTTGGAAGATGTATGTGAACATCCTTCTCTTCATAGCCATGAGTGAGATGGGAAAAACCCTCCTGGGCTGCTCTGCTTGCAGAGGTGCTGCGAGGGCAGGGTGAGTCTCCTGGGGAAGCACAGGGCACAGTCAGTCCGTATATACTTCGTCCCATCCCTGAGAGTTGCTGCCGGGGCCGCATTTCGATGTGGGGACAGTTATTCTGAAAGCGCTTGCTCAGACCTCAGGGTGTCAACCGTACACAGCTCAGGGCTTTCCCTGGGGACCTTTGGTGACAAACCCCTTCCCTGCAGCTGTGTGAAATGAGGCCGGGAAATGAGGCCGGGATTTTTGGTGATCACTCCAGGACTGGCAAGGAGCTCACAGCCTGCCTCATCCTCTCCCAATCCATGGGCTGCCCATGTTAAAGGCTTCATTTTCCTTTGACCCGTTGTGCAGAGCAAGGAAGGATGGGCTTGCACTAGAGATGTTTCCAGTGCGTTTAAGCCAGGGAGGGAAATTAAAAAAATGCTCTGTGAGGTGGCTCAGGGCTTTCCCCACCCAGCCAGCGAGCCCGTCCCCCCCGCACCCAGCTCCTCTGCTCGGAGGAGCCGGGCTGTGGCCCCGCCGCTGTAGGCAGGTAACTGTCACAGAGAAGATAGACATGAAACTACTCAGCTCCTTCTGCCTCACCCAGGGCCAGAAGGGTTTTTTGAAAACAAAAATAAAGAGGAAAATTCAGTCTCCACCCATCCACCCAATTTGGCCGGCAAATCAAATAAAACAATCTCGGAGCTGGCACCACCGGAGTGGTGAATGCCAGCTCCCAGCCTCTCACACGAGGTGTCGAAACGAAAGGAGATGAACAAACAACCCCCAGGTGCCTGGGGGCAGCAAACTGGTTTTAAGATGCTGGCGGGTTGTTTTTTTCCCCGTGCAGTGGTGGAACCAGCCCCCCCATGATCCCCCCAGGACCAGGCAGCTGCCCCCACAGTGCTTGGCCATCCCTAGGCCATGGGCACGCATTGATGGGACTCCRTGAGAAGGGCTTCATGCAGAAATGCATGTCACCACAGATGGTTTTCATGGGCATCCTGGTACGGGGCGATGCGGCCAGTGACTAACAACATGGTGAAGGGGATGTCAGGCTCAGGCATCACCTCGGCTGTGCCCAGCCACTGCAGAGAGCCCTGCAGGGATGAGCCTGGTGCCAATATGCCCTGCAGCAGCTGTGGCCCCTGCCCTGGACAGGCACACTTGGCCCGTGTGTGTCCGGTTACTGCAACTAATTTGAGGCTTTTAAAATACAGAGCTTTTGCTTCAGTGGTTTTCCAGCCCAAACTCCCCTGCTAGAGCTACGTACACTCAGAGGTGGCTCTAGGTTTGCCATGAACAAGCCTTTCACAGGTGTGACAAAGATCCTTGCAAAATTTGCTAGGGGGTCCACATTCTCCTCTCTATGAGGGGAATCATAAGAGAGTTTCTTCTCCACCTTTGCTACGGTCCAGTTAAAGCACCGTGAGCAGCTGGGAGGTGCCTTGCAGGGCATTCACACCTCTTTCCAGCTTCTGCCTCATTGCAGTCAAACCAACCAGTTTCATTTCTTGCACTGGAGCTGCCCAAAGCACATTGGCGGCAAGCGGTGGCCTCATTTCTCACCGACAGAGCAGGGAGCAGCCTTTAGCCCAGCACTTTCAGCTGGTGGAGGGTGTCGAAGCACTGCAAGGAGGGGATGGTGATGCTGGCCTGCACTGGGAGGTCAGCCATGCTCCTGGCACTGCCGGCAGCAGCCGGGCCAGTCCAATGCAATAATGCAATATGTTTTCCCTGAACTTGGGAGAGAAGCCACACTAAGGCCATTGCAAAAAAGCCAYGTGTGATAAAAGGCGTGTTTTTTTCCAGTGTTTTTCCCCGTGTGTCGGAGCCGTTGGGCTTGCATGCAAGGCAGCACAGGAGCTGCTTATCGGCTCACCCCATCGCGGCAGCAGACTGATGGTGCCGCTACCATCTCTGCTGTTAATCTCATTACAAATAAAGGAGGGGTAGAAGCTAAACTGAGCTCATATTAATTCCCCCTGCCCTGCCCTGCTCAACCTCAGGAAATACCTACTAGAACTGCCATTCTCATTATCCAAACCACCCCTGGAAACGATCATTAGCTGACTTGCTCCTTTGCCAAGCGTGTCCACTCGCCAGCCTGGCTCCATTTGCCCACGGGGCCCTCGCGTTGCCTGCTCCTGCCACGGCACGCAATGCGGTTGCCTGCACCCGCGCTCTCCTGCCGCGGTCTCGCACGCTGCCCGCGGCCGCCCAGCCGGACCAAGGCTGAACCCCGCTCCCCTGCRGCTCACCGGCTCTCTGCCTTGCCCCAGAAACAAGGTGAGGGTGGCCAGGCAGCTCTCCGAGTTGCCTGTTTTGCTTTCTCAAGTTCCTGTAGTGTGCTGGACTTATTTTTGGCGGGGTTGGATGGTGGCCAGGGGGTTGGGACATGTTGACATTTATGATTTTTTTTACTATTATATTTTTGCATAACAAAGTTTTGCTAAAGAAGGAAACAAACTCGGTGCCAGCTTTCACCATGTGTTTAACACAAGATAAAAGTAATGCTGGGCTGGCTGTGGCATCCACTAGACCTGTGGAGACAGCAGTTTGCTGGTGCAGCGTGTGCTGTGGGGATGGATGAGTGACCCACGCACACTACGCTGTGCTCCGGGAGGATATGGGAGGCCCTGCTGTTCTCAGTGGCATCTATTGCACCCAACCATGTGGGCCCCCGAGGCCCAAAGTGAAGGCAGGGCTGTGCCTGGGGTGAACAGCGGTGCAGGATTTGGCCTCGTGCATGGTTCTGGGGTGCCAGTGCTGTCACTGGCACCAAGGCACCTTATACACTGGGTTTGGGTGCCCGCTGTGTAAATAGGGTGGTGGGAGGAGAAGCACAAATATATCTGTGCCCATCCACACCTGGGGAAGAGCACAACGTCGTGGGACCCAGGCAGGGTCATACCCTGATGCACAGACAAGCAACAACAATTCCTGCAGGAAAAGGTGGCTCTTCTGGTGGGGTGTGGGTGAAAGAGCAGTTGCAGAAACAAAAGACATGCATGCTGCTTTACTTTTTTAATATAGTTCTTCCCCAAAGCAGGACTAGCCCATTTTTATCTCACTGCCAGCACTATTAGAGCCAGCTGTTTTGTTCTTTTTTTCCCCCAGGTTGGGCAAGGGTGTGGACAGGAGGAAACAACCTTTTTTTTTTTAATGACAGGTTTTCATGGGAAGAAATGCCTGCGAGTGCTCGGGTTTAACCAGGGCTGAGCACTACTCAGTGCAAACTCCATCTCCTTCCTCTGCTCACATCTTTCCCCCGGCCAAATCACCGCAGCTTGCAGGCAGCCAGCAGCTGTAATGCAAAGCTGACAAACTAGTCCAGGCTCTGCTCCCACCCACGACCAGCAGCAGCAGCTGTCTCCAAGGTGGGGAGACCCTTGCACAAGGACTGGCCAACCCTACGTGCAGCAGCTGGCAGGCATGGTGCCACCCAAATTGTCCATCACCACAGCAGAGACCGAGCAGCAGGGTAGGGAGATGGCAAGAGGGATGCAGCTGCAGGGTGGGATGGAGTGGCAGCAGAAGGGGGTCTTCAGCCAGGCTGGCTGCTTGCAGGGCTTGTGGTTGGTCTCCAAGGGTCATCAAAGCTGCTGTATTTTGGGCTGTCAGTCTAGCTCCTGGGAAATAAAGGGGACATACAAAAGGTCCAAATACACCATATTTTATAAGTTTATCATACCCCAGCTTGGAATCAATGGGGATTAGTCATGATCCAGTGGAGCTGCTGGAGACTGACTTGTCCACATGGGCCTAAGCCTCCACAACRATATTGGTGAGGTTTGGTTGCTTAAAATTAACACCTCAAAAAGTCTTGCAGGCTAATGCCTATGGACACGCCCAGGTTTTATTAGACTCTCTAGCCACTGGACATAAAGAGCTTTAGGTATTTCAGCCTTGACTGTGGATTCAGGAATTTGTAAATATCCGCAAGTCTTATTTTCAGGTGAGGTTTCAGGGGTGAGCTTTTGGCTGGAGGGAAACTTCCAGCAGCCACTTGCGGTAAGGCATTTACAGCCCAAAGGGGCTCAGCCTCAGACTTTCTGCTGGCCCCTGTTGGTGGTTCTTTGCTTGTACAAGSTGTTTTCCATGCTCCTATCCTCTGCACAAGGCACCGGGTGCCTTGTTGGGCTACTGTGACCCCTGCTAGTCGCTGCTCCCCACATCTCAAGTGTCCTCACTGCCGCCAGCTCCGCACGCTCTGCTGCCACATCCCTGACTGCGAAGAGCAATGATTCATCTTCTCCTTAACGAGGGCATCCATTTCATCTGTACTTTTTCCTGAAACATTACTGACTCCCCATTGCCGAAGGCATGCCTGTGGTACAGACTGGGCTCCTCCAGCCCCCCCGCAACCCCTAGCAGCAGCCTTATGCAAGGGGTGACCAAACTTGGCTCGGGCCCACTTGAATGTCAAAACAAAACCAAAGCTCCTTGCMAGTAAAGATCCCCTGGCATTGAGTAACACTGCGCAGGGCTTCACTTCAGAGCAACGGCAGCACCCAAGCACACGCGGGCGCACACATATGCACAGAGCCACTTCAGTTGTTGTTTTAAATACTTCTTAATTCTATTACATTTCCTTTATGAGTTGTTTTCTTTTTTTCTCGTTGAATGTCATAAATCAACCCTGCTAATCCACCCTGCATATATTATTAGTATTAGGAGGGGCACAGCAGAGTTAACAAGGAACTAAGACACGGTTCAAGCATCTCCATCTCCAAACCGCTCCCATTGCCTGTGATAGAACCAGGGCACATATAACAAATGGCCAACACGTAAGTAGGTTGTGGTTCCCAGCGGTGGCCAAGCCTTGGCTGGAGGAGCTCACAGCTGGCCCRGGAGCCATGAAGCTTGCTCTGAAATGCACATCAGCTTTATTCTCAGTGGCGTAACTTCGGGCACTGCCTCCTTGGGGAGCTGCTTCATGTAGGAGCTTTGGGAAGCAGCAATTACCAGACTGGCAGGGCAAGAGGGGGATAACCAAYGTGAGCCAATGTAGCAGGAAGCAAAAATGTTAGTGCACCAGGTTGTCCCTGGGGCGTATTTGACCAAGGAGGAGYGTATACATTTGGTTTTTGTTGTTAGCTTTCTTTTTCCAGGGATGCAGGTGCCCTGTGGGCAGTCTGGATGTGACCTTGACAGCTCTGCCAAATGCCAGGCCCCTACATCAAATCTAAGAGTTAAAATTCATTTCTCAGAGGCCAAGCCRCCTTGGTGGCAACGCATCCCACTTGGATACAAAGAAGACCCAAAAGCCTACATTGTATTTTGGTGTATGTCCCAAAGAGCTCTGTAACTTGCTCCTGTGAGGCTGCAGTGTGCCAATAAACTTGGCAACAACCTCTGCTGTTGCAGCAGAAATACAAATCCACTTCTGAGCTAGACCTTGCCAGAGCAGAGAGCTGGAAAAACAAACAAACAGGAAAAGTGCCTTTGACTCACTGCATTCCTGTTTCCTGGCTTCAGCTGGCACGGACCGCAGGCAGGTCTTGGCGGCAGAGCAGTGTGGTGAGCGGCACGGCCCAGGCAGCCCGGAGTCTTTCCCCTTCTTGGGGATTTGGGGTTCATGTTTGCAATTGAGTCCCAAAATTTTGCATCTTTCTGAGGCTGCTCCACCGTTCTCCACCAAAGCTGCTGTTTCACCAGGAGCCGGCCAGCACCCCACTTCGCTCCACAGCCTGCTGCACACCCCAGCATTGCACAGGGGCTGCGACACCCTCCTCCTGCTCTCCAAATTGCCTGAAGGGTGCCAATGGTACATAAGTTATTAGGCGGCTGGATGCAGAGCAAAGGAGATGGACAGGCAGGCAAATGCACAGACACAACTTTGCTTAATCCTGTCCGCACCAGCGTCTCCGATGCTCCTCCAGCACRGGGGATGTGTGCGTGTGCTCTGGGGCTGGGACAGGGAACCCCGAAGGGAGAGGCACCATCGTGAGACAAACCGCAYACCCCTCAGTCACACCTTCTAATATTTGGCGAAAGAAAGACAAGGRCAGGCCCAGATATTGTGTTTAGTTTATTTTCCCTGGATTTAGACACAGCTCTGGCTAACCACCAGCAGCAAACAACCCACGACCGGTGCCCCCCCAGCCTCTCCGCAGGAGGACCAGCTGGTGGGGTCCCTGCAGCCCCCGGGAGGGCAGGGGCTGCACCGAGCTGCTTGGAGGGGGCAGCTCTGCACGATGGGCTGGGGCAGATGTGGTTGTCAGGGGGGTGGCAGCACAAACTCATGCTGAAGCATATAGGAGTCAAGCCTTGAATGCAACAGCATGGTGCAGACGGGGGACCTGCGTTTCAGCTCTCCAGCTGCCCTCCCCTTCTTCCCTCCAGCTTTTCCTMTGGCTATTTTCAAAAAGAGTGGCTAAGCATTTACAGGGGAGGCATTTAAGCAGGGAAGGGTCTCTGCAGGGTAAACTGTGGGCAGTTCCTTGAGGAGCCAACACGATGAATTTTTCCAACAGTCTATGAGGAAGGGAGATAACCTCAAAGAAACAAGCCACACTGTGGCTCAGAAACACCCCAAGCTTTCTCGCTCACAGATTCAACATTGGAGGATGTGCAGCAAATGACCCTTCCATCATTTTCTAGGCAGCAATGGTGTCCCCTTCACAGTCTGGGCGTTTGTTTTTCCAGATGCACTGAGTTCCCCTTTATCTTGCCCAGGACCAGCTTTTGAGGAGGTCTCTGCAGAAGGACCACTCTTGTCTATGGCTTTTGCAGCCAGTGACTGGATGAGAAGAGAGGGCTGCTGAGCCTGGAAGATTTGGGTAGGCACAAGCTGCATGAACAAAGAGAAAAGACAATTTCCTATTGCAGATTTTAAGTCCTGGGAATGCCAAAGCTAGCAGAYGGGAGCAGAAGAGGACTGAGAAAGTGCCAATGCAGCAGGGAGCTGAGCAAGGCTGCTTAGGGATGCAAACCCCCAGCCAAGATCCATGCAGTGCTTTCTGGAGAGACAGCAGCCTTGCAGTAAATTCAACAGTAAAGATTGCTGCAGCCTGCCTTTTAGGAACTGCTTTCTAGCCACAGAAGCAGCTGTTGGGTCAAAATAAAAGCTGTTCCTTTGTCTGGGATGTGGGCAATTCTGTGACTTCAGTGCTCGTTCCGACTGAGGTAGGGTCTGCTCTGGGCCCATACACAGGAGTTAATTTAATGGTGGTAGAGGCATGATTTACTAGCTTAGCAGTAGTTACTGGTGTAGTAACTCTCTTGTGATAAGCAACATGTGCTTTCAATGCAACACCCTCAGACTGGGTCAGGCATACTCCTGAGCAAATAGATGCTACCACACCATGAACATCCACTGATTCTGCACTGTCAGGACAGGAGGACGCAGCCAGGACATCTGGAGTACAAAGCCACACCATGATCATCCAACAACAGGGCACTGTAACATCCCTGAGCCTTTCAGCTGCTTTCTAACATGGACTGGGAAATGATGACTTTTAACCTTGGGTTCTACCAGCAGCAGCACTGGGCTGGAAGCTCAAAGGATGCGGTGTGAAGCAGTTTCTTTCATGCATCCCAGGCCATTAGCAAGAGCAGGGACTGAACATGAGTGACAGACCCTATTTCACCAGAGTCAGCTGCAAATCAAACCCCTTCGCGCTTGTGCACAGCTCATGCCCCTGCCCAGCAGGTGATTTCTGGAAGCTTTGCTTAGAATTAATACCCAAACACCAGCTTTGCATGGCTACAGAGAGATATGCATTTTGCTAGGACCCGGGTTTTGCTTTGTTTTTTCCCTGAAAAGCATATTTCAAATGGTGAAGGGYTCTCAGATGGAAATAACCGACTTGTGCTCCAGTTTACCCTAGGGCAGTGCTGCCCGGGTCTTCAGCCAGCACTTAGCAGGGGCAGGAAGACTGGTCCATTATCACACCTGAGACATTTCTCTAGCAGAGGCTAAAGAGAAGCAGCTATTTCTGGCTGAGGAAGAAAAAAAGGAGTTCTCCAAGGGGGTACAGTGGGCCTGAATAAGTCCTGAGAAGCGCTAGGGAAGGACAGGGAATCCCAGAGGCAGAGTCAGTCCCAGGCGATGCTGGCACAGAGATGAGGGGTCCCAGCAAGAGCTGTGCTAAACACAGAAGAGGCACTCCTGAAACTCCACAATCACATTAACCTGTTAATTTATACAGTGGCTCTGTACAAAAATAGAAGGGTTCTAATAAGATTAACAATATTAAATAAATATTTAATAGAAAAAGTCTTTGGCCTAGTTCATAGCTCATCCTTTGGGTTGATATTCATTTCACTGGGTCCTAGATGCTCCTGGTCCAACATTGCGATCACTTCATCTGCCTGGATTCGCTCCTGCAAGAGAGRAAGGGAAGAAACCGTAACAGCAGAGCTTCAGCACCTGCTCTCAGCTTATTCAGCGCGGCTCAGCATGCTGGGAGGACCCACAGCAAGCAGTTCMTCCAAGGACCAGCAGTGTAGTTGAGAGGACAGGGGCCAGCTTGAGACTAGCACTGGGGATTTGCTGGGCAAAATTAAACAAATCACTTTGCCGCTCAATATCTAATTCCCTCGTCCCTCCAGGGGCTGCAATGCTTGGGGCTGAGCTGATGTATTCCTCTTCCCTTATCACACTTCACTAGCAGCCACTGCCACAGCGTACCCTCCTCCTGTTCCCTCCGCTTGACATGGATTTCCAGCTCCCTGGGCAGGGCTGATCTCCTTCCACACATGCACTAAGCATAGAGGAATTTCAGCTAGTGCCAAAAAGCAGAGAGACGGTAAAGTGCATGTCTCAAAATAAGCTTCTCCCGAAACCTCGCAGCCCACCTGCTTCACAAGGCAAAGGCACGAGGGTTTTGCTCTCTCCCTGCATTTAGCTTTGCTTGGTCTTTTGTCTTTTGTTCTTACATACCAGAATTGCTACCAAAGGGAGGGAGGGGCTGGTACAGCAGGCTTTTAAAACAGAATTTGGAGATTGCCTGCTGAAAGGCACCACAGCCCGGATCTCCCAAGGCATCCRGGTGCCCAGACCCATGGACTTCAGATTGCCAAACCACCTCTGAGGACCTGTCAGCAGCCACACAGCACTTYGGCCTCTGAGCTGTGGATGGCTGTGGAGGACTTCCCCGTTCATCAGGTTATTGCCACTAGGTGTCAGAAATGGCCAGTCCAGCCCTGCGCAGGGCCCTCCCGCACCCCGCTCAGCACCCAGCCTGGCCCTGCACCCCACGGCCCCAGGGTGATGGGTGCCCAGGAGCATGACCGGCAGGGAAAACCGTTCGGTCCCAGGGCCACCAGCTCATGTCCCTGTGGTGCAGCAGATGGGAATGCTGCTGCGGGGGCTATGATGGGGGAAAATAGATGTGCTGGGACTGGAGACTGAAGATGGTCCAGGTTCCTCTGGGATGCTGGGTACTCTCCAGCTCCCCTCACATCGCGATGGAGGGACTCACCAGCTCTCTGTAAAGTGGGTCCAAGGTGAACCAGAGAGCCACGGCACACCGCTGGCCTTTGGTAACCGCCTTCACCCCATGGGGGTTCTCGCCGCCTGATGAGAAGCTGATCATTCGCCCGCACTTGGGCTTGATGGAGGCCTGTGGGAAAACGGGTGACACCAGGGTGGCAAGGAGCAGCATGGCTGCATGCACTGGCCATGTCTGGGCTTGTCACGGTCCAGGGCCTGGGATCTTACTGGGCATCTCTCTGCATCGCCCCAGGACCCAGTGAGCTGCTCTGGAGGATATGCAGAGCTCTGGGCATAGCTGTAAAAATGTGTGGGGTAAATAGGGTGCTTGGTCCTGCTGTGCAGGCATCAAGCAGAAAGGAGATGGTGGCATGGAGTCCTTGCAAAGCCTGCAGGTGATCACCTACGGCAAAACAGGGCCACAGCGTAACTCCAGGGAGGTTCAGGCTAATCCTGGCATGGGCTGTGAAACACCTCTTTCTCCTCTCTGCTGAGTCCACAACAGGAATCCTGCAGGACCTCAGGGCAGAAATGCCAACCAGATCAACCCTCTGGCACTGGTCTCAGGTAGATGCAATCTACCCTCCAGCATCTACTGGACTTCAGAGCCCCAGCATGGTGCCCAGATGCTCTGTCCAACCAGCTTCCCCAACGGCCCCGTGCAAAGGCAGGGGCTTGTGCCTGAGCCCCATCTCTCTCAGAGACTGATGTCCACCACYGTGACCTGCTCTGGGCCAGGCACTGCGTATGTACAGAGGCATCGCTTCGTGTTTGGCCACGAGATGGGGTGGGAGCTCAGCAGTCCTGGAGGCAGGGACGACTCTCAGCCAGCCCTCTGATCTGCAGGTTTCCTGCTCGGCGCAGCCTCGGGGCAGGGCACAGAAGGTCTGTGCACCTCTGCCAGCAGGATTTTGTACCGGCTTTTGCAAGGTAGGAGCCACAGGGGGCCTGGGGAAGATCAGAGCCCCAGCACAGGCTGCTGAGGAATGGCGTTTGCTTCACAGCACCGACCTACCGTCACAGTTTTGGCATCCATCTCGGTGAAAATGAACTCGCCTCCTTCGAAATCCGCGTTCATGTACAAGAGGGCGCTGGGGGAGCAAGCGGGAGACCCCTGTGAGGGGACCAGTGTGGAGGGCTCAGGGCTGACCCTCGCCTCTGGGGCAGACCCTGCACCGCGCCACCAAGACGCGGGTCAGGGGGCTGCCAGGCAGGGGAGGTCCTGCTGTGGGTCCAATTGGGGCCAGCCAAAGTGACCCCATTTTGAAGCCACAGCTGAGAACCAGCAGTTCTCTCCTTGGCTAGGGAACAATTCTCAAAATGTCCCTTGGGTCCCACCAGCTCTCACCCTCCCGTTCTGCACCAAAAACACCTGACAGAGACACAGCCCTGTGGGCCACAGCTGGGATCACCTGACCCTAAAATATCACAGAGCCATTACAGTTAAACTCTGGCTTGAAACTTAGCCACGATGCTTGTTGCCACCAGAAACTACCTGCTGGATCTCAATTCTGCCATGGCTGGGATGTACCAGCTTTAGGTCTGTGGAGCAGGATGCCCTGCCTTGGGGAGGGCTCCCAGGCACCCTCGGGGGCAGCTCCCCTTTTTTCCTACCTGTAATCCCGAAAAGTGTAGGCAGGAGGCTCCTTCCAGCACTCGTTGGCCTCGGGGTCCAAGAGGCAGTTGTCAGCATGAATGGGGTGGCTCAGGTCGTTCCTCCTCTCCTGCTGGCCTAGGCAGGACCATGTGGAGGAAGGGGGAAGGAGAAGAGGTGGATGAGATGGAAATGCCATGCTCTGTGGGGTCCGTCACGGTGGGCAGCCTGCCCCGACCCCACTCCAGGTGGTGTTCACAGGTGAGAGGAAGAAAGGAAAGGCTGGGGAGAAAAGGCAACATCTGAGGACTCAGATCTGCACAGCTCTGCTTGCTCCTTACTGCAGGGAAGCGAGATGGAGAGCTTGGGGGGCTGGAAATGAGAGGGGACAGTGAGAGGAGGCAAGAGAAGAGGGAGGAGAAAAGAAGAAGAGTCGGAGACATGAAAAACAAGAGACACCCCAAAAATTAGCTTCTCTGGGACAGCAATGCCCACCCTTTGCTGCTGTGGGGACAGTGACTTTGCCCAGCCCTTGGGCACCAGTTTAAGCATCAGGCAAAACACAGCTACTCTAAGGCTTGGGTCCCCCACTTGTAAACCCCCCGTGGGGGCTGAACCCCTCCTGTCCTCCCAGCCCTGCCCYGCCGCCGGCCCCAAGCCCTCACCGGAGAGGGCGGTGCGGCACACCAGGTGGGTGTAGGAGAAGTAGAGCGTGGAGTTCAGCATGAAGTAGGACTCGACGATCCTGCGAGCCTTCTCACTGATGTCGTAGAAGAGCCGGGCGCTCTTCAGCGGGACGCGGCCCTCGTAGCCGTACTGGGCAAGAAGGGGCGAGAGAGGGTCAGCGCTGTGCGCCGGCTGGGAGGGAGGGCATGGGAGAGGAGGAGGAGAAGGGAGCTGTACCTTGAGGGCTTTGAGGACGGTGGCTCCTTCAAATCTCTCGTTCGGGGTGTGGGGGGAGGTTTTGCCCCTGTAACCATCTCCAGCCAACATGATCCCCTGAAAGACACAAACACGGGTGAGCGCTGAACTGGTTCTCCAAGAGAGGGGGAGCTGCAATGGAAGGATCTGGGACCCTCTTCCCCAAATCCCCCAGGGCTGCATTTACCAGGACAGGTGAGTTGGGTGCTGCAGCTCTCCATGAGCACGGTCCATTCTGAGATGCTGGAAAACAGCCACCCACCTCCCARCCAGGGATGTTCAGGCACCCTCAGTCCCTTCCCAGGCTCAGTTGAAGATAAATGAGAAGGCTCAACCAAGCTCGTGGAGGAGCATCCTTTGGGGTTGTGTATAACACGGGGCAAGAGCTATTTCTGCACAGGCTCTGTCTTGCAGCGTGTTTCTAAGAACGGCCCAAGATGGAGCAGCAGATCCTGTGCTGCAGTTATGGGTGTGTTATGGGGATAAGCATCTAACTGCTCTCCAAGGGCATCCTGGCATCAGCTGCAACACTCACAAAGCATGAGGCATGAACCCAGAGCCTCTCCAGGGCTGATCACACATTCAGCTCTCACAAGCCAGACGCTGGGAAGAGCATCAGACACTCAGCCCAGGTGGCAGTCGTGTTCCCCCCAGGGGCATTGCCTACTCACACTGGCCACCCTGTGAAGCTCTCGGCACTGCTCCTCCGAGATGACATTATCCAGTAGTACTCGCTGGGTGCCATTCAGCTGCTGCGAGTTRTAGACAAACTTCACATCACTGTAGAGAAGCGGACCCCCTGATGGAAACAGAGACACAAAACGACCCTGCTGAACATGCCCTGGCTTCRTTGACATCTTGTATCATGGCTGAGGGCCAGCTGAAGTCACCCGGGTGTGCTGCCAGGGAAAGAGCTTCACAATGGAGAGCAGAGTTTGGCCTCGTATCAGCAACAAAAGAAACAGAAGCACCGGAAACACCTGGAGATGAAATCAATTTGCTGCAAGAGCATCAGCATTTTCCACCTTCTCATTASCTGCCTTGCAAATGCAGGGACCACAGCGCYTGAAGATGCCAAAACCCGATGGGAYACGATGAGAGACATGGACATCAGCTAACCGGGCTSTCCTGCCCAGCAGTCAACATCAACGGAGGCCRTAAATTTCCATTGCATTTGCGCTGTGTGGATCTTGCCAGCTTGGCATGCAAAGCCACTCTCTGCAATTATCATCAGTGGGTTTTTTTGTCTTTTACACACATAGAAAACCTAACGCGGTGCTCAGCTTGCAGCAAGCGTCGCTTGTTCTCCACCAAGAGAGGGGCTGGGAGTGGGCAAGCCGGAGGACCCTGAGGACAATCCTGCTCCGCAGAGGCAAAGGAACTGCTATGGYCATCCCTGCCATCCCTCACCCCCACCTCTGAGCTGCCTCTCTGCCTGCCAGAAGCCAAGGGCTTGGCTGTGTTTTGGAGGGCCCAGGTAGCATTCCTGGGATGGGAATACAACTGTGGCTGGGCTTGCACACTGCTGGGCTCCTGCCTGGTATGGGGCAACTGAGCCTTGCCGCGTGCTGAACAAGGAGAACAGAGAGATTAACTCTTTACAAGAAGTTTGGATCCATCCCCATCAAATTTGCCTGATCAGGAAACCATGGTGAGGCCACTAAATCACCATCTTCTGAAGCCTCTTCCCCTCATCTCCTCAAAGAGAGAGAATGAAAGAAATGGCAACAATAAAAACCTAAACCAGATGTTTCTCCAGGAGGAAGGTGAAATGCATCTAAATTGTGGGAAAAATTATCTGTTGTCACAGAGCCACAATAAAACAGAGGAAACAGAGCTGCAGAGCTCCTCTCACCATGTGGCGCAAAGAAACTTCTCTGTTACACTGCTTTTATAATTACTACTTTTCCTGTCTGTTGAGGCACATTGTGTGTTTTTGGAAGGTCTCCTTGGCCTATGGAGGACACGTAACCCTGAGGGCAGAGCCCTGCCACTAGCTCACGACTTTATTTCTGAAGAGTTAGGTTTCTTGGAAACGGAAAAGATGGGATGTTCCTCATGTTCACTTTGCTGTTCTTGTTGCTCGATAATAGCATTTATTATGAATGCAGCTGGATCAGAAACAGGACTCTGAAATCCAAACTCCTGGCACGCTCCAACTCCGGGCTGAGTTTTCCAGCTCGGATGTTGCTCTTCCCCAGCTGTAGGCACATGTGGGATGAACCTGGAAGGCATCACTCACCACTTCCCCAGTTTCTTCTGTTCCTCTTGGGGAACGAGCAGGGGCTGCCCTGTGCCGTGAACACTGAACCCTTGTCCCACACCGGCAGAGCGCTCCTGGCTGTCTTCCTCGCCYCCACCACCTCTAAGTACCGGCAGAGAGAGAGACTTGTTTCCCATATGTATGCTCTGTGAAAAACACCCCAAAGAAATTGAGGAATTCTTTGGACTTTTGGGAGTGAAGGAATTGGCGGAAAGGAGGAAGAGGGGAAGGAGAGAAGTACAGAAGAGTACAAAATTAAAATGGACTCTTCTTTTCCTCCTTTGGCCTTTTCTCTTCTTTTTCCAAGTGAAAAGAGAGAAAGAAAGAAAGACAACAGAGAAAGGTTGCAGCTGGATGGACAAAAATTCCATTTTCTTTTTGAAGTGTTTCAGTTTTCCTTGTAAACTTGAAAACATTCTGCAACTAAACCAGAATAAAAGCATAGAGAGAAGAAAAAACAGGGAAAGATGCACTCTGAAATTATTTGGTTATAGAAGGCAAACAGGTCAACAAATATAAATCAACCAGCTCTTGGCTTAAGCAAGCTCTTCAGGATCTTCCTGTGGTATTTGCCTCTTTTATGTATGGCTAGAGAAGGGATAACAATACTCTGAACAAGACACTGAGCAGCTGGAGACAACTTGGGCCGTGGAAAGCTGTGAAATTCCCCCAAAAGTGCGACCAACCATTGCGTTACAGGGAGGTTTAATTGCCTGCTGCTGTGAAGCTGGCCCACTAGAGACACAAGACACCTCCTGGCTTGAGACCCCGTTGTTTTGCAGCGAGGAGCACGCTTTGGTATTTAGCCACAATATGGTTTTTCAAAATTGTTATGGGGGAAATCTTGTCTTTAGTAGAAGATGTTATGGTACTTTCTGTGGTTGCCGAAAATGTGCTGAAATCAGTTGAAATGTCTGCCGACGGGCCTTAAAACCAAGTGATTTGATGTAAGCCAGGACATGAAATCACAAGCCAGTCTGCAAATGGAAAAGGTTGCTAATATGGTGTGATCCAGGGCACTTAGCAAAGCATCAGGACCGGAGTTCCCAAAACCTATTGTCTCCAGCATCCATCCTTCTGCAGCCTGGACAACAGAGAACATTTTAATCTTAAAAGCACCTAGGGGAAAGACTACTGTTTGTCGGTGCCACCTTCCCCACAGTGAGGAGGATCCAGCTTCCCAGCTCTGCAACTCAGGTCTCTGCACTGAGCAGCTCAGCAGGCGGGAAAAGCAGGTCCATGAGAAGAGCAGTGCTGGTGAGATCCACGGACCTAGAAATGCTGTGGCAGCATCAGACTTCTCTGTCTCTTAAACAAAACTTCAACTCCCCCTAGGTAGGATTGCCCTCATTGCTCAGCTACCAGCCTTTGCAGCCTGCAGTTTCTAGCTATAAGAAAAAACTTCTAAATTTTGTTGAAACATCTTCATCAGACTTACCCTCCTTCAACTCTCTATCTGGTTTTGGCATGGGTTTCTTTGCCAGGGACAGCCGGGACCCATCTTCTGGTTCACTGCTAATACTTGATGGGACACTGAGGAGCAAAAGAGAAGAGGAACATCATGACTTTGGCCACAGATCTTCAGTTCTGGGAATTGTGCTGTTTTGCACCCTTCAGAAACCAATACATGAAAAATATGGACAAACTGGTATTTTGTACAAATGCTACAACTACACAAGTAGAAGCCCTCACCCTGTCCCGTGGAAAACCATATTTTTCTGGCAATGGGAACAACGTTTTCCACCAGCAAAGCACAGACACCAACAAACCTGAATAGCACCACTTGCCTCATCGACCAAGTTCCCTCTAGACAATCGCTGTTATTGAGGCACTTGGCTAAAATAAGGTGCTTATTGTATGTAATGGAATGTTTGTAATGCTAAGGGACAAAGAACCCTAATTCAACCATGATGGTGTGCTGGGGTGGCTGGGCAGCACCCCTCGAGTGGCAGGCTGGTACTCCATCATGGGCACATCCCCTTCACCCCGCTGCGGGGACCGGCGAAGCTGCGGGCGCAGGCGGGGCGGTGGCTCACCTGTGCTCATCCTGGCGGGCGCCGTACCTGTTCCAGTAGTTCTGTGGGAAAAGAGAAASAGGTCATGCTTCTTAATTTAATGCTCCAACCAAAGCCAGGGAGCGAGGCTCTGCCTCACACATGGGGGCATCGGCCAGCCTCTCTGGTATGGATCCATGCCACACACCTTCGGGCAATTGCCTGGGGTGACCAAATGGAAAATTTACCCCAAACCCAAACTGGCATCATATGATGAGTACAGAAGGAAGCCAGTTTGCCCAGCCTTCTCTGTTCCACCCCATCGCTACGGCAGTGGCTGAGACACAACCAGACACCACGCCAGGAGAGCTGGACTAGGCTGTGCCTGCTTCTCCTTCATCCTGGGAACGGCTGCCTCCCTTGCTTTGCCATCACCCTTTTCCCATAGGGAACAAACCGGGCCAAGATCCAGCGCCTGAGTCACCTACATGGGACTCGCTTTGCAGGAGAGAGAAGGGGGGAAGCTGGTCCTATAGCTGTGAACTCCTAAAGGTCCTTGCCATAGCAGACCCAGGCATTACCGGCTCCGTGTAGGTGTATCCGAGGCCGGCCGCAGCCACCTGCAAGAGGTGGGACTCCAGCTTATGGCGCCGCAGCAGCGTTTTTGCTTCCTGAAAAGGAGAAGGGGAGTAGTTGCATGTGTAGCTTTCACAAGACACAGTCAATGCACGTCTGCTTCAACAGGGGTTTGCTTTTTACACAACACTGTAGACTCCTATGGGGCAAGGGATGCTTGGGTCATGCCTTAGAGCAACCCTGGACACAGGGCTGAGCCACTCACTATGTTACAGAAGGGGAGGTGTTCAGCAACTCATTCAGGAAGCCTGAATCCCCGAAATACATGTGCATAGCTGGCAGAGAGYGCTGAGCACCTTGGAAAGCCTCTAATTATCTGGGCAAGGGGCTGACCGGAGAAACCCCGGCTACAGAGTGGGAGGACGGTTCAGGCTGGCGAAGCAGGGACMCTGGCTGGGCTGTGCCGCCGTTCCCCATCTGCAACCCAGAGCCCATTGCCCGGCGGTGGATGGGCTGCAGCATCGCCAGCCTGGGACACACTCAGGGCGCTGGGATGGGGACCACAAAGCACAGTGAGCTGGAAATCATCCATCAAAGGGGTTTTTTTTTGAATGAAAAATATGTAAACAAAACACCGGGTTTTCTCCTAGAAAATTACTTTGTAAAGCAAAAAGTTTTTTTACAGAAAACATCAAAACACTTGGAACACTGGCATGTTTTTGCCAACTTCAGKTTTTTTCCTATATTCACTTTGCGAGGAGAAATGATGATTGTTCTTGTTTTCTTTTTTATCATTTCCCTTTTTTTTTTTTAGCATTTCACCAAATTCACCTTGACTTTCCTGGAAATCAAGGAATTCCCAAGGGAATGGAAAATCCAATTCCTGTCCCCCTTATGCTTATGGCATAAGGGGAATGAGCCTCAGCAGGGCTGTGATGGGATGGGATGAACTTCTCCTCTTCTGCATTGTGAGAAAGGCAGCCCCAGGGCCGCAGATAAAGGCTGCCCGGAGCAGAGAGGAAGCCTGTCCTGCTGGGTGACTGAATAGATACTGTTTGGTTGTTTGACCCCAGCCTAACCCTGTGACAGCAAAGCTACTCCCCGCAGAACAGGCTGAGCGCTGAACTCCAAGCTCAGTGACTTGAAAGTAACACTGACATCCCAACCTTCCCTTGGGAAGATATTTCTCAGTCCTCTCTTAACAGAGGTTGCCCTSTGCTCAGTGCTTCATTGCATTCCTCCTCCGCGTCTCCTCCGGAGCACTGCACGAGGGGAGGGTTTACGTTGTTGAGGCCTTCAGTCATCGCCCTCCCTGCCCTTGCCTGGGCTTTGCTAAGCTGAAGTTCCCATTTAAAGAAGATCCTGCCTTCCAGCTTCTCCTCCACACCAGTGACTCTGCACTTGCACCCTGACAATTATCATCACCAGCTAGTCCAGCATCTCCACATCTGTTTTCAAAGTGGTCCCGCTGTGGGAAAGCTGCCAAGCTGCTTTTATTTCCAACTGATGCTTTTGTTAAAGCCTCCCACCAAGGGCTCTTAGGTGACACTCTCACCTTTCTGGGTTTGACGGTGTCTGGATCCATCGTACCTTCCAAGAGGTCCTCGTAATAACCTGCGTTCTCCAAGACATCTTCATCATCTGGGTGGAAGAGGAGGTAGGACTTGGCACACTCCAGGGCTCTTACGTAGTCACCGACTGGGAGGCAACACAACAGTTGTCAGGGGGGGCAGAGGGAGGCACAGCCCCGCCGGCGGTGCCGGGGGCTCACGTAGAGCACGGCGGGGCAGAGCAGAGGAAGGGAGCCTGCAGAGAGGGAGGGCACAGCCTGAGCTCTCCGTCAGCTGAAGGATGAGCCCAACACTTTACAAGGCTCATTTGATGCAACTTTGTCTTAACTGCTCATTTTCACCGGCTGGGAAACTGAGGCACAGACACACGACTCCTCTGTGGTCATGCACAGATTGGGGATGGTATCCAAATTGGATCCAACTGGATGAGCAGGATGTGGATGCTGTCTGGCAGCAAACCGCCTCTCTCACGTGCAGCATCTCTCAAGGCTCCAGAGGTTTTTACCCACCACATAAAACTTCTAATTGGGCAGAGGAATAGAAAAGCCTGTACACCACGCATGAAATGCTGCTGACTCCTCCAGCTTTCTTCCCATTGCATTGATGAATGAAGCTTTAGGTCTGAGCAGCAATTTTGACCCTCCCACATTCTGCCCTTTTCAGGAAAGAGCTCTTACCGCAAGCCTGAGATAGCAGAATTCTGCCTTGATTTACTTTTATGTAACAGAACATAATAAAATGCCATACAGGACCACACCATTGGCAATATTTTATACCTCTGCCAACTCCTGATATTTCGCAATGTTGCTAACTCCTGCAACTTTACTGTGAATCTTAAAATATTTGGTAATTAGCAAAACTTGGCATCTTGGGATAAGCTTGGGCTAACTTGTATATCTGTTACATATCAACTTAGAAAATGTATCAATTGGTTCAGAAAATGTGAAACATATAAATCCCCAGAACTCTAATATCAAAAGCAAATGAAAGGATCCTATAAAAGCATGATTTATTTAACAAATAATAATGTTTAAGCTAAAGGTTGGGCTTTTAAAACCTGACTGATGATTGAAAACACTTTTACAAAAATACATAACTCTTCATTTCAGTCAACCTGAAAGGAAAAGGACTTTCAAAGAGACAATTTCCAATGTCGTTTGCTTCCTGGCTCTTTCAGACCATGCCACTGCATCACTGTAGCACAGACATCATGGGGAAATATCCTGATTTCCACATGAAGCAATTCAAACTTGTACAAAATGCAACAAAACTCAGCAAGCGCTATGAGGAACAGAAAGACAGCCTTTACCTCTGTAATAGGCAAACTGCAAGTAGTCGTAATGGAGGGGAAGGAAATTTTCAATGGGCGAGATACGGCCCGAACGTGTGGCGAGTTCTCGGACACAGTCGTGTTTGCAGGCCAGGACTTGCATGTAGTGATCTGCCAAGAAAAGAAGGAGAAGACGGTCTGAACTGAGAAGGATGGTGACAGTGCTGAGACCAGGACAGAGCTCAGGCTCCTTCCCAAAGCCAATGGAAAGTTGCAGTCACATTTTTGCCCCTTTTGAGAAATGCCTTTCTCCTCCTGTCAACTGTAGAGGGAGCTTGAGCATCTCTTTTGTGTGCCGGGAGCTGCTGCTTCTGCCCAGGAAAGGCGCAGGGATGTGCAGGTGGCAGGTAGCTCTTCAACCCCAAGAGCCAAACCAAAGGCGAGGACACCTACAAAGCAAGGGCAGGTGTGAAGACAGGGTGGCCACATGTGCTGCCACACAAAAGCCATCTCCACACTCCCTTCCTTCAGTCATCTGTAATCCTCTCCTTTCTGCAGCAAGAAAGCTCCCAAGGGCACAGGGCGGTTTAGATAAGAGGGGTCRGTGCAGCTTCTCAAGCACAGGTGAGCTAGGCACCTGCGCCGCGAGTCTGAAAGGTCTAAGGTGCAAATATTGGCAGCAAAATCCCCGTGTTTGCTGCTTCTCAAAGATGAGATATCTCCCAGGGAAATGCAAGCACGTGGTAAACAYCTGCCATTAGCAAGGTTTCTTAATTGGTGAGAGTCCACAATATAGGCGTTGTATCAACTGTACAATTTCGAAGCCAATGCTGACATCTGATTCCAGTTTAGAGTCTTTGCTGCAATGTACTTACAAATCTACTTTGCTTGCTCTGTCTCTGTACACCATTAAAAACCTTAAGAAATAAACACAGGCTTGAAAAAAAACATGTGCTCAGCTACCAAAGCATTTCTCAGAGCTGCCAAAAAAACAGCCTAAGGAATTTGCAATGAAATCAAGTGGAAACTCAAAACAGTCCCCATTTGCTCTGGGCAGGTAGTCTGAGTAGTTACCTGATTTACCATACACATCCAGTGTATTGCATTAAGGAAAGCAAGAAGGAAAAGGATATAAATAATTTTGTTGTAATTTAAATGTATTTAAGCATCCTGGACCTGGAATACTCCATCACTGAGAAGCACTGTTTTTTCTCGGTACTGTCAAGGTGCCCTAGAAACAGGCTGTATAGACTGGAATCAATTCACTGAAATGCATCTGTCCCTGGRGTGGAGAGGTAAGAGCATTTCAACCCCATGCAGCAGCACAGCAAACGAGCCTGGGACTGAAAAGAGAAAAGAGTTCTGAAGAAACTTAAACTCTCTTTTCTTGGTGTATTAGCGTTCCCACTCCCTGCTGAAACATCTGGGGTTGAGCGCCSTTGGTCCAGGGGTAAACACTGGATTATGCTGTCCCATAACGAACCACTCAGTTCCCTATARGAAAGCAGTTGCACTACATATAGCTTATTTCCCACCGTGTGCCCTCACTTCCCTGTTTCTTTGGGTGCCCTGGGTTTTGGAGTTGTTATTCCCAGGCATATCTGGCAAAACCAAGTCACTGCGCTTGCAGAGACCGTTTGGCTTGTTCTCACACCCAGGTGACATGCTGGGCTGAGGACCACCACGCCATGACCACATCTGTGCTCCGCGTGGTCCAGCAAAGAAACACCTTGTCTGCTTGCTGGGGCTGCACTCAACTTGCACAGCACAGAAACAATTTAACAGAGACTAAAACCTGTTCAATAAGCAGCAGTTTTCAGTATGAAGGAAGGTGGGTTTCCTTTGCCACTGAAGGCTGCTCTCTTAGATAGCTTGATGTGGCCCTTGGTGTCCTGGTCATGGCTTTAAAAGCAGGCATGATCAGCTGACAGTTATACTGGTACCAAGTCAGCTCTTACAACACTCCTCATATTTTTCGCATGGGTAAATAAACCCGACAAAGGCAGCTTCCCATCCGGTATGTTGGTGGTTTCTCAACTTGGTCGTTTCAATTAGATTTCCTGTCTCGACACAAACAGAATTATGCAAAAACAAAAAACAATCTGCATCTGAGTGAAGTATTTTCCACACAAGAAGCAAAACTCCAGAGCTTGACGCAACTCCAAGACCATGAGCAGATAAATAAGATTTCTGTCACCAAACAAACCTTAATTTATTGCTCTTCTTTCCCTTACGACTAATTAAATGTAATCTCATTTCWACTGAGAATGAACCATTTTAATCCCCTCTGGCTCAGAGCCACATATGCAAATCTGAAGATTACATAGCAATGTTCAATTCTCTCCAGAGATTTCAGTGAAGATCATAATTAGGTGGGCCTCTGCTAATGACAAATCCATCCCTTTGGACGGGGAGGAAATCTATGTTTTGAGCCTTTTTTGGCAACTTTCCTGGTCATCTGGAGTGTGGCCAAGAGGACTCTGCTGCTCTCTTCATATGYACTGAAAAAACAAAGAAAATATAAAGAGGGGCCAGCAACATCTAGATTCCAGTGAGGTATGTGAGACTGTGTAGAGGGGGAAACCGAGGCAGTTTATGTTAAAGCACCTATACTTCCAGCTCTTACAGAAAGCTGCAAATGCTCCACACATCTGGAAATGCAATTCTTCCAGCCCAGCTTCTATTCAGGACCAACATGAGATGCTCTAGTTCCCTGTCCTCTATAGYTGCATCTTCTGGCCTTACAAGTGCCTCCTGCAGCGTTACTCACCAGCAGCAGTGATGGAAGGGAAGACACTTCACCAAATCCAGCCAAAGGCCCAAACTCAGTAATTAAAAGCATCGAAGGGCCAAGGGTGAGAACCCCAAAGAGGCAAAAAGATCTCACCTGCAATAGCTTCGTAAAGGCCAGCCTTATATTCCAGGTACTCGTGCTCCTCAAACCTCTGCGGTCCTTCACACATGATTTGGCAATCTTCATCCTCGGAGTAGTACCCTTTCAGTGCACGCTCCAAGAAGTCAATGGCCAACTCGTACTCCTCCTTGTCATAGTGCCTTACCCCGGCACTGTAGTCCTCCTGCAAAGTAGGTAGGCAGAAGACAAGACTGTGAGCAGCTACGCTGCTAGGACCACAGCATCCTGCCCTTGCCAACTGCAGGTGATTTTCAAAAGAAGGTACAAGCAGGCAGGGGCAGAACGATCTACCTTGGTACATACCAGATGTAAGTGGTTGTACCAAACCACATTTAAGCCATCAACSGACTTTTGGACCAGTGGAATCTCGTAAACCTGCCTAAATGCTCTTCTGAACATCTCCGTACTTAGAGCATTCTCAGTGCCACTGCTGRATTATGCATTATATGAAAAACAACTCCTTTTCTCTGTTTTAATCCTCCTACCCAATAACGCTGAATGCCAAGGGAAAAGACTGCACTCGACCCAGGCAGATCTGTCTTAGAACCTCCACTAATTACACCAAATGGCCACTTCTCCTTCCTTGTGTCTTGTGAACTCAGAAAGTTGGGGGTGGCCCTGGCATTTGTGTTGGCCTTTCACTTTGGGAAGGTGGAAAGAGCTGTCACTCTTTTGCCTGCCACCCTGCACCCTCACCAGCACAGTTACTCATGTGCATGTACCCTGCCCAGGTGGGAGAACCTAGCTCAAAAGAAACACACGTGAGCCAAGATCTGTCCATCAGTGCCCATGGAGGCATCCACCAAAGCTGCCTGCTGGTGCGTGTTCACAGCCACGGATTTGCCCAGAGTTCCCTGAAGAGAGGAACCATGTTGGGGATGTAGCCATCAAACAAACAGCAGAGAGTGCCTTGAAAAAGCAGGAGCTGGCTTGCCTTAAAGGAGAGCACTGAAAGGGAGAGTTTGTTTTGCTGTATTGTAATACAGACCTTGGCAAGAATCTCCCCATTCATAGATGATGCTCTCTTGGCCTCCTACATCACTTCTCTCCAAACTGCCTGAATCTTAACCTGGGCACCTCTTTAGCTCAGACTCACCATGTGCTGCTTGGCCTCCCGGTCAATCAAGCTGACCTTCCCTGCCGTGGTCTTGTAGTTCTCGATGTCCTGCTGTATCTCCATGTGCTCAGGGTTTGCCATGAAGAAGGTGTGAGCTGCATTTGCTGCCTCCTCCAGCTTGTTGAGCTGTAACAAGATAAGAAAGACCAGCTGAGTTGGTGATGTAGGATAGTGAACACAGCAGTTTATGCTGCACCCCCTGACACCTATACCTCTGACACCCTTTTGACACCACTGGGCTGGGTAGTGATGGGATAACCAAGGAAAATCTGAATGCAGAGGCTAAGGAAAGCAGCTGAAATGAGAGGAAAGACCAGTGCAAGGGCAATTGGAAGAGCTGGAGTTCCTGAGAGCCAGACAGGTTGCTTATCTGTCTGCAATGTGGTCTACCAGTGATGAGGTCCAGCCTCTTTTCCAGCTACACATTCTCTGAACTCAGCCACTCCAACCCCCTGCACAGTCCTGGGTGGAGATGCTCTCATGAGATATGAGATGGAGAGAGGAGGGGAAAGCAGCTGCTGAGACTGCTCTCTCCACAAGCCTTCGAGGCTGAGATATGTCCAGGCTAAGGGCTTCTGCTTGTAAATGGGGACTTGAGACCATTTATTAAGCTCAGCTCTGTATAGCTGGAAAAGGCCAGACTCTGCTGATAGTGGCCGAGATATAAAGGGGAGTTTATTTTGGTATATCAAGTTACCTTGGATTTAGAGATTCAGAACCGAGACCAGACATTAGTTTCACCCTGGAGAAAGCCTCCTAAACAAACAAATACTGGTGCTAAACACACCCACAGCAGCTGCTGGGAGCGCAGGGAGCAAGACAGATGTTCAGGTGAAACATCTGCACAACCTAGCAGGAGAGAGGTCACTTCCATGGCTAATGCACTTGCTCTTGAAAGAAAGCCAACACCACTGAGTACCAGGAAGGTGCAGAGTCAGGTCCCTGGGATATGTCTGCAGGCTGAGCAGGCTCACCCAAGCTTGTTAGCCAGGACCAGGCTAATGCTAGCCCTGGCAAGGCTGTGTCCAAGTGTTCTCCTTGATAGCAAAATCCACACCGAGCCACTGCTGCTAGGCTCCTCCTGAGGCACCAGAGCCAGCGAGCTCAAGCATGTCTACACTACACTGCCATCATGGTACGGCAGCTCATCTGAGGAACAACCCAACTGGCAAAATGCCGAGAACTGAAAAAGAGACCTGCAGAGAAGCATGAGCTTCACACCCTGTTATCCTACGCCTGGAGCAGGGCAGGGAGGCCATGTGAGGTGAGGCCATGGCTGCCCTCAGGATCCTGCTCATCCCCGGGAGACAACGGCAGCTTCCTTGGGGCTCCTTAACACTGGATTAATACTTGCATGCACTTAATGAGCATCAACTATAGCTTGCCTTTCAGCCAAGCCATGAGAAACACCCAAAACCTCTTTCAGTGAGCCCCCATGAACTGCCAAGTACCTTGCATTTCTCGGGGGCTCAGAGAGGTCATACAAACACTCATCACCAGCCAGGTATATAATAACTAGTTTCATCTCTGACATATGATTATCTTCAGAGATGTTGCTGAACTGTCAATTGTCTGAGCAGCCACCTCGTCAGCAGGTTGCCTGTTACCTCTGCAGAAGTGTTTGTAACCATCTTTAAAATTAAAATACACATCCAATAACACATGAACTCCTGTTGAACCAAGTGGGACTGACATCTGGGTGAAATCATGGGGCCTTCTCCTTGAGGGATGTCCCTGCATATGTATGTCCTATGGCAATTTTGCATGTGCGGCTTGTGAAAGCTTTGTGGTGAAATACTAAGGGAAAAAATGTGAAAGATTTGCTCAGGCCACTCGGTTGCAGCAACAGCATGGCAAAAAGTCCTTTTTTATGCCAAACACTGCTCTGAACAGGAATAGCTGGAGTGGGGCAAGAGCAACAGCTTCGATTCAGCTGGAAAGGAGAGTCCCTCTGGAAGCACCGAGCCCACACCAAATCACTCAGAAATCTGTTCCTATTTGGAAAGTCTGCCAGCGTTAATAAAATACTCCAGTCATTTAACTGGCAGAATGATACCTCCTTTCCTACTGCACGTAAAGCTTGGCAAGACTCAGGAAAATACAGGGTGAAGACATGCATCATTTTTGCGAGGTAACCTTCTCTAATGGCACGGAGGGAGCGTGTTTTGGCTGCCACGGAAGCAGCCGGTGCCCTTTGAATCTCCACTCTCAAACACAGTTTCCAAGTGGCAAATATTAAAAAAGTACTGTAACAGGTTTCCTTTGGCCTTTCCTCAAAACAAGGTGGAATTAGAAAGTGCAGCAAGCTGCTGAAAACAATTTTTGCATAAAAAAAAAGGAGATAGATAGATGACCGTGATTGGGAGCCCAGCTTAAAGGCGAGGGAAGCGGGGAAGATGCGGAGCACAGCAGGACACGCACCGAGCCTCCCGGCATACAGCGAATCCCCCAGAGAAGCAGCCAGCGCTTTCATCTGGGCTGTTTAGATTAGGACGGGTGCAAACACAGCCTGCAGAGCAAACAGGGGGGCCACCGTGAGTCAAACTGGTGGCAACTGGAGATATCACGGCTGTTGGAAATCACTGGCTGAGCTTGTCAGGGATGCCTGGGTGATTCTGACAAGGAGACATTGAATGGGAGCAGACACCCAAATCCACCAGGGGATTTGTTAAATTGGCACTTTAATATCAGATGAGCTGTTCCGGACACACTCTCACGTTGCTCGCTGGGGCATGGAGACGTTTGGAAAGCAGGTGCCCGGATACATGAAGACCTTTTGGAGGAAAAGCCCAGCCAGACTGATGCCAGGCGGGTGCTCTCCTAAACCCCGTCTGCTGCTCTGCTGCTCCAGCACAGCAAAAATTGCTTGTCCGGTTCCCAGAAAGGCCAGGGCAGAGCTGGCCAAAGAAGCACGCATGAATACCTCCGAAAGGAAGATGAAAGCTCCGGTCAGACGGCATCTCAGCCCACTCCCCAGGTCTGCCCTTTGAACACCAAAGCACTGCTGTTCTGCAATGCCCACAGAAACGCAAAAAATTTGCCTTGTGTAAACTTCAGAAGTTTTTCAGCTCTCAGCTAATCAGAAGATTAGCTCTGTGCTGACAACGTATGCATGGAAGCCAGCTTTTACTGCAAAAACAAGATCTATTCCAGTCCTTCGCTTGGAGATTTCCTAAGGACACCACTCTCCAGCATAACCCCTTGGCTTCCCAGCAAGTGAGCAAAATGACTGTAAGAATTTTTTATCCAGGACAGCACCAAAAAAACCTAAACCCCTTCAGTGTAGAAATATTTTTTTTTAAAAAAGAGACATTCCTGTTCAGAAACATACATCCCATGCTGAAAAAGCTCGTCTCAACATAATCCCATCCTGGAAAAGCTCCTCGCAGCTGGGCAGCATCTGATACAGGATAAAGGACCGACCAGAGCATCTCRCGATGGGAATTTTCAGGTCATGTAGGCGGGACTGCCACTGCAGCCGGTAATTAGAGAGGTCGAGATGGGGCAAGAGGTTTGTTGGAGACACATGAGCTGCTGACTTGACCCAGAGGACTGCTATTAAGCCAGTATTTGAGCTTCTCAGGAGAATTGCATTCTTCCACGCCACACCACACCACAGATTTCTATTCACAGACAGCATCCTGCCTGTGCAGACTTAAAAGGGACCAAATGCATCTCAGCCAGGGAACTGGTCCCTCGAGATACAAGCTGCAATAGTCTGTTGTGGGATGTTCTTTTTTCCTTTGGTTCTAGCTCCTTTTCAGAAAGCTGTCAAAAACTGTCAAAGATCCTAGGATGGGCTTAGTTCTTCCTGGATAAAATCCACCCCTGTGAGATAGGAAGAGTCTGATTTCTAGTCACAACAGAAAGTCCCTTTGCCACCCTTCAAACAAAGCTCATACTGTGTCTAGTCCTGCTGGCTCTTCACAGCAGAGATGACCTTTGGCTTTTGCTAAGTGGACTCATTTCAACTCAACACTTTTCAATTTATCATGTCCCATATTTGCCTTAGAAACATTCAAGTAACACAAAGAAGCCAACAGCTGCTAAGTTTTGGGGAGTTTTTAAGTGGATGTGTGTATATAAAAGCAAATTCCTAACTGGTAAGACACATGCAGAGACTAGCACTGACATTAATTATGAAACACTCTGCAGAAACTTTTGCCAAAACACTGAATTCACAAGGAGCAGGATATTTTGGTGTTTAAAGGTCTGGGCTGGGACTCAGGACACCTGGACTCAGTTCCTGGCCCTGTCACAATCTCACTGTGCAGCCACTGGAAAAAAACATTTTGTTTTCTTTGCGCCTGATTTTCCATTGTTTTAAATGAGTAACAATAAAAATAATAGCATTTCTCCCACAGAGTAATCATTTTGTTTATTTAGATGGCAAGCAACTCGGGGACCATAAGCATATGCAAGCATGTAACACAAGGGGATTTTTGATCTTCGTACAACCATGACTGAATGAAAATCAGGAAGGAAAAAAATGACAACGGTAGAATCACAACCTTAGTATGTGCTCTAAGTCTGCTTGTTCACCCCACTAGAATGAGATCGCTGAACTATTGCTGCAGCTTTGCACCAAACCCTGTGTATTTCAGCCAGAGAGGACCCACAAAATCAGAACACCAGCACTGAGAGAGCCCCGGGAACACCCCGTGCATTTTCATCTTACCATGCCAATGGCTAGAGCCAAGAAAGGGAAAACACGACATTTAAATGCTTCTGGTTTTTGACGCTGWAAAATATTTTTTTTTCCTCATTCAAATGTTAGGAGTGTTTCATTTCACAGAAAAACAGGAAAATTATTTTAAGCAGCAAAACCTCAGATTAAAGAATTTCAGCAAATTGCAAATGCTCGGTTTCATTCCCATCGGGGACAGTGCTGGCTTGGACTTCAGTGGGACTGCGACTTCCAGCCTGCAGTAGTGGCTTGGATTAGGAAGGCTGTTTTAACCAGAGCATTAGACAGGACTAAACACAGGCTGGAGAAAGGACCTTGAGTGAACATCTTGAGCATCGCTATGCAATCGATGCCAATTCTCCTTGATAATAGTTGGGAAAAATCCTTTATGGAGCTTTCATGGGCTGCATAATGAAATGCTTAATATAATGTTAACAGTCCCTTAATAGTTCATCGTCATTCTTGTACCTGTCAAACTACGTATCAGCCAGTGAACTCCATGTCGAGCAATCTAATTTGCACCTGTAAGGCCACTGTCACCAACCTGCCATGGTTAGGAAATAAACTGTCTCGCTGGAATATGTCTAACTTGCTGTTTGATTTTAACATCACTTTGTCTGCTGCGTCCCTYAAAGAGAAAAACAGAGGATTCACCTCATCCCTAATGCCCACCCGAAAAAACAGCCTGGACTGGCTCAGCTCCACACGCAGGCATGTGCTCTGAATTCACACTTGCCCTCAGCTATTTGCAGACGAATGAATTCTGACCAAAGCCTCTCTTGTGCCAAGATGCTCAGCAAGCTTGCATAAACCCCTAGCCCCTTCCCTAGGAGATGCACCACACAACAGCACCGTGGCTTTAGCTACAATGACCCTAAGCTTACAGTCCCTTAAAGCTTGCTCTCTGGTGCTTGGCAGTGGGGATAACTAAGTGGAACAGGCGTCGTGCCAGGTCTGTGAGACAAGCATTGCACAGCTTTACAGTCTGCTCTTGCAGCCCRGGGCACGGTGCGCCGTACCACCACCACTTTGCTTACGTTGAACACTGACRTAGTGCCGTTTAGGGGGGAAAGCAGCTGTAGCCAGAACATCTACAGGTGCTCAGGTGTTCCCAGCTCACCCTGTAGTTTTTACAGCAAAAGCAAGGATAAAAGAGGTGCAAAAGTCAGGGGATTATAGAGAGAATGTAGCCAAAGCAATATCGATTCTGACTGCCTGAGACCAGGGGTCACAGGGCATGATATATCCAAGAGCTCAGACTATCATTGACAATGAGTTCCCATTTAATTGAACATATTATCAGATATTGGCAACTGTCATGCATTCTGTGTGACTGTCRTAATCCAACCTGTTTCTATATTAAGGTATCTTCAGCACATAAGACATAGTTTGAATTAAAACTTCTTTTTTGGGAGGAGAAGAGAGGTAAGGCTTATACACTGGAAAATGTGTCAGATCCCTCAAAACCCCAGCGTTTCTTGCCATGCCAAGACTGGACCTACCTGCACATAACCTCCGTTAATTGCTGAGTGCATGAGCCTGGCATGGAGCTTGCGAGAAAAAATTTCAAACCATTCGCTGACCTAGAAACCAAAGTCTCAAACCTTCAGACAATTCCTGATTTACTGAGCAGATATTGTTTTTTTAAAACTTTTCCATAGCTCCGCTGCTGCTGTGTTGTATCAAAGGCTTAGTGCATTGGACTCTGCAGAGGAAGGAGGTTCTGGAGTCGGTAAGCACAGATAACAAGGGAAATAAAAGGTTCAGTGTCATGAAGGATTAATCTCATTGTGTCTATGCAGAGCTTACTGCCTGGGCGAGTAGAAGCAAGTAGCAGTGAGATGGCTATAAACAGCATGTGACCTCATCTCAACTATTTTATTATGGCAAATAGAGAAGGAAGAAATTCTCCAGAGAAGTTTATCAGGAAATTTTCTCTCTGCTGATGGGATTGCACATTCACAGAAAGATTCTTGGGCTGCCTGCAATCCACAACGGCACCAACCACTGACCCCTCAGAAACACTAAAATCAGAGAGCAAGGCAAGCATAGGGCAGAAAAGGGGCTTAGCCAAGTGTAGGGAATAGGTACCAAGTGACGAAGATGTGAAGCAGCCTTTGAGTTCATTAACACACCATCCCTTGCTCTCCAAAGAGTTTACCAGGTCCTTGTCTTCCAACTCAAGGTAAATAGGGTTGGTCCCCCCTCCTTGCTACTGCTGTGACGGGGGGCAGTAGTGATGTCTTCCTGGAAGTTCCACATGCATCTTTTCAGAGGTCTTCTCCATTTCCAAAACACAGACAACCTCCAATGTGCTTTGGACGGTTCCTCTCCGACCACCCCAGCGTGCCTTGCTGTGTGCTGCTGCTCACCAGTCACTCTGGTAGACCCAAATCCAAAACAGAAGAAATTTGGAGAATTGGCACAGGGAAAACTTCTCATGAGAAAGGAAACTTAAGAAGGATTTGGGTTTTTTTTGTTATTCCAACAAGCAATTTTTCAGTACACAAACATGGGCAGATTGGTAGGTACACGGTCAAAAGAGCTGACTAGAATTAGTTGAATTAGTCTCCAGAAAGTAGCAGATACTTGGAAATTTAAAACTAAACTGAACAAACCACTTCAATATTCTTCATGGAACAAATTCTTTCAATTAACCAAGAGAGAAATCAGATTTCCTAACAAACCTCTCACTTGGGCCACGCTGGCAGTATTTTACGTAAGTGTACACGTATATGTGCCGAGCGGACTGACTGCATCCCCCCGCCTGAAAAGGCCACTTTGCACTGAGAAAGCAAATTAGACTGAGACCCTTCCTTCCTTCCCTYGCTGACATGCTCCTCTTAAACTGTTCCCAGGCAGGTAAGGATGAAGATTTTCACACGTTTCCGGCTGTGCATTATATGCTTCAGTGCACACGTGGTGTAGCAAACACTGGACAGGGAGCAGGGCATTACTCACAGCAAGTGACTTGCAAAACCACTTCCCAGCAGGAAGGACCCTTMCCACATAAATCTCAAACACACTGAAGCATCGCAGGATTTATCCGTGGAGCAAGCAGTGGGAAATGTGTTTSTGTTTACTGAACCTTCGGTCTGACTGATTGTGAAAAACACCCTGAGCCAGATTTTGCCCTGTGTAAACACTCAGTTCTGTCTAACATATGCTGATGACAGTGAGGTTGTGTGTGAAACAGCATTTTCAACATCAAAAAATCCCTAGAATATGCAGTGTGGGCTCTCCTGGCAAAAAACAAAACCCCTAGAACTGTGTTTTTAAAGCTTGGGCAAGAAACCCCTTGTAGRTGGGATTCTTCCCTCCATGCCAGTACACGACAGCCAAGATCACAGACAGGAGCTGGCAGTACATGGATTTCAGCACGCTACTCTGTACAAAAAAAAGTCCCTTCTATCAGCAGATAGCTGGCCAGTTGTCCCCCTCCCACCAGCTGCAAACACAGAACCATGCTGCCAACACACGATGGGCACACCGCAGTCAGTGGTGCAAAACATCCTGTACCCTGGACCATGGGAGGGCTCTGGGCAGCTCCTCCAAAAGCCATGCCTGGYTAAAATTGGGCTCCTTCTCTACTTTCAAGGATGCTAGCATAATTTGAAGAGCTTCCYTTATAATTTCCCTTGGAAGAGGTGGGATGTATTCAGCCCTCGGGAATCTGTGCAGATGATTACCCAYGAGGGTCCTACACCCCAGAGTTTTCCTTGGTCAGGTAATTAGAGATGAACYAGTGGCCCTTGGAGATGAGTAGCATGGGAGAAGCAATACATTTACAGACTAATGGCAACAAGCAGTGCTAGATACTAAAAGGTGGGGGGTATAAAGCCAGCCAAGCTTTCCAGAGCGGAGGTTTTCTCATGCATGTCTTTCCTCCTGTTGTTATAGCATCCCTGTGGCAGCCCCARTTGTTGCACACCTGGGAAAGTATCAGTCGAAGATTAGCCCGTGCATTTTAAGCTAATGAAATCGAGCAGCTGGAAACAAGCAGTACATGACTATCCCCTCCTCATGGACCACCAGCAAGAGTCCTGTGGGCCACAGTCTATTAGACAAATAATGAGCTTTCATCTGAAATATTGACTGATAATAGACAGAGAGGCAGGTGGTCCCCTGCAGATTAGTCTCAGAAATACCTGGGAGGAGAGAGATGAATCTTGCTAACCCCGCCGGCAAGGAGCGAGAGCGCCCTTTGCCCGTGAAGGAAGGAAGGTCAAAGCTGGAATGCTTCAATCTGATTAAAGCTAAAACTGATCGCATGCTTTTAGGGGAAAAACACAACAAAACAAACTTGGCAGGCAGTTAAAAGGGCTGGGGGGTGCATCATGTAAGTCTGAGTCACAGGAGGAAGCGGACAGAGCACTCTCTCCAGCAGCAGAGATGCCACGGGARCATAACAATACTCTGCATTTCCACAAAGTCTTCCAACCTCAGGAACCTGAAGGTATTTGATTTGGGCCAGAAACAAAGCAAACTCATCTGTGATGAAAGAACTGAAGTGATGTCACAGAGATGGAATGGGGGATGCYTGGGAGAGGATCACTGGACGGTGCTTTTGCAGACAGTCTTATGGTGTCTAAAATCCCAACACAAGTATAATTTACAACACAGAGTCATCGGCACAAAAACAAACTTAACAGTGTTTATTTTAAGAAGGATGAAGGCCAAAGCATGCTGCAGCGTGTCTCTATCAAAAGACTTCCCATCAGTAAAGGATTTCATTAAAACAATGGTGACACACAACCTCMTCTCCCAATGAGGGGATGAGAGATATACTCTTGTGACTGAATTAACAAATACTACACAAGCGATGGTGAATAACCYGGGGGCTGTGCACAACAGGCTGATGCCATCCATGTGCCCACAAGAATAAGGCAAAGCAGCTTATTCTGGCAAACTCCTGGACATGAGTACTTCTGCTTGGAAAGGATCAATGGCATTTCTCTGGTATGTTTGCAAGAATGCAGCAATGCAAGTCAGAGACTGGACCCAAAATTAGCAGAACTGTCACATATTCTCTGTTTTCCAGACTCTGCRTTTTTCCTGCTTTTATGTAACTTCCCTCTCTGAGACCCATAAAGCAGMAGCTTTACAGTTTAGATGTGAATTTTCTCTAGCATCCTGCCTCCCTGGACRTTGCAACTAGTCGAGCTGCACTGGTTGATACCATCAGACACTGGGGCAGACTCCTAACCAAGCTGTCTCCATATTCATATCTCTATAGAAATAATTACTAAAACACTTAAGAAAAACACAACAGAAAGAGCCGAGACAAACAGAAAAATTCTTACAGCAGAAACTTTCCTCCCTTTCCAGGGTTTAGCAACGGCTCAGCACCTTTTAAAAGAGTCAGACACGATGAGCTGTTGAATGCCCTTCGGGAGCCAAAGTTTCCTGTGAAAATGCATATGCTTGTCTGCTGTTACTCAACATCATCCAAACAGCTACGCACGCTCCTAGAAAACGCCTTTCTGAGAGGACGCATGGATTACTCATGACCATCCTGGAGCCAGGAAGCCACAGTGATCTGGTGATAAAATGATACTCCTTTTCTGCAGCCCTTTTCTGATGTAAATAGACTTTTGTCAAATGGCTTATCTAAACCCTGTCCGAAGCCTGAAGACTGCCTCTCCCTACCTTTTCCCTGAGCAATAGAAAGGTCATCTCCTACAGAAGGTACYGACTGACCCTAACAGTGATTATGGTCAGTTTATTTTATTAACACTAGAGCGCTGGTTTGAAAAGCAGAGTGCATAGCCCTGAGGGTGGGCAGCAAACAGGACTGTGCTATCTGAGAAAGAGGTTGTTATTGCCCTCTGCCCTGAGCCACGATGGGACAGCAAAGGGAGAAGCAAACAAACCTTAAATCYCAAGGAGAAAACACACTCATAGCGTATCTATGCATCGTCCCCTCACACAAAATCCTTGACAGTCTTCAAAGAAATGGTTTTAATTAMCATGTTTTTTCCAGACACAATGTTTCTGGAATACCTTTTCCAGGGCTYGAGCCATAAACCAATGGGTCGTGATTCGCAACTGCTGAATGCTTGGAAACCATCGTGATGGTGATGGACATTAGGGCACTGCAGACTTGATTAAATAAATCATCAGATCACCATTCCAATTCAACAAGCATTTTGCAAAGACTAAAGAAGATCGACAAATCAGGGCTCTGTTCATCATGAGGGGAACTGACTGATGCCAAGGGGAAGCAAAAGGAGCTTATGCCTTAGGTGACTTTGGAGAAAACTGCCGTATTTGAAAAGAAACTTCTATGCTGATCTGACAGATGCACCGCTACTGGGCCGGCATCAAGGCATTGCACGTACATTCTGCAAGGAAGCAATGCTTGTAGAGAAAGAGAGGGAAGTGAAAAATRTATCCATAGTTCTGCAATATAATCTCAGTTGGGCTGGAAAGCAAAGRAAAGGTCTTGCAAGGGGCACTACCTGTATGGGCTGCCAAGCTAGTTCAGGCCAAAGGTTCATGTATCCCAGGAACCTTACCCCAGCAGTGGCCAGGGGTGGACACTTGTGGGCAGAGCGTAAGGACACGRCAGGTACACAGTGACCCTCGCACATAGGGTATCGTCAGCGAAAGCAGCAGCTTACAGGCTTCCTGAATCAGGATTTGCCTCTGGACCACTGTGCTTAAAAGCCACCGAAGGACCTATCCTCCAGGGAGCTGTGTAATCCTTTCTGGAACACATTTATACAAGTTGCAATAAATAAGGGATTTGGGAGATTTTAAGACATCAATATATTATTTTCACCAGACGAGATGTGTGGCTAAGAAAGACCTACTGCTAGGCCATGTTAGAGTTTTCAGAAGATGTGGTGGTTGCTGTAAAATACACCTGCACACACATTTACACGCCTGGAAGGCAAGAGCCATTGCAACAGCACTGCAAACTTCCTCAGGTTCCTCCAGCGTTCGTTACACTAAAACTCAAACCCATCTGAGTAAAACAGGGATGGGTTTTCCCGCAAAAATGCATCTTCTGCAATGAAGGCAGATGAAATAGGGCGGGGAAGGGGGCCCACAACCCACCCTCTTCTCATCCAGGACACTAAGAGCACATCAGGTCTCAAGGGTGCTCTCTTGGTGGGCAGGATGAGTATGCTGGCATGAGATGGACTGTGTTGATCTCACAGCGTAGCAACTGCCAGACATGTTCTCAGCAAAATTTGACACTGAATTCTGGAGGAGAGGTCCTCTTTCTTAAGAGCGTCTGACTGCTGCAGCTGAGGTTGACACGCAGAATGAAAGCATGCTGAAGAACCCACCTTCATGCACTTCCAACCTTCAGTTCATCCAGCAATACTGAAGAAACATGTATTTCATTTGGAGAGGATGTAATTCTACCCTTGCAAATGTGACTCTTACCCTATTCCAGCTCCCCAAGCTTTGATGAGCGCTGTTACTAATTTGAGAGAGGAATTACTGGCTTTGAGAGAAGAGTAACACCGGTCTCCAGAATGACACCTCCGACACTCAGCCCAGAAGCATGTTACGGACAGCGTCCGCTGCTGCTCAGGCTCTTGGTGCAGCTCCAGCATCTCCTATGAAGTTACACCAGGGCGAATTTGGCTCGTGCTTCRGCCAGCAAGGCCACATACCACTTGGACAATTGCCTCCATACATGACACACACCGCAAGTCTCAGCTGGATTTGCTGCTTCTGAAATAAAAACACATTGCACGCTTTCCCCAGCCGTAGCTTGGTAATCATTACTAAACACTTATCAACTAGACGGCCTTCATTTCCTGAGAGCCTGGACCTAATTACACCAGGAAACGCTCTGCTTTTTCTTCAGACACTGAGAAATGTTGGTTTCTGAGCCCTCCTCCTACAAAGTGAAGYTTTGCTCTGATTAGTAGAGGGTAGGAAAGGGGAAAAAATGCAGCCAAATCTCAAAAGGCAAACTGCAGTGATTATTCACRGAGTTGCCCTGGCTTCGCTCTACATCATTAATAACAACAATAAAATGTCACAGCTATTTCATCTCCCCTCCCTCCCTTATTAATCTTAGCCGAGCCCTGCGAGGCCCCTGCAAAGAGGTATCATTTTCCCCAGCTTGCAGGTAAGGAGTCCGATGTCTCACGGCAAATCAGAACCAGATCCCGGGGTCACCAGCTCCTAAAGCCATTCCTCGAAGGAGTGAAACAAGCCCCCTCGGCTCCGTTTCTTTATCAGGACATTTGATCCAGCAGTGGGATGAAGGAGCCTTTGCCAAATGTGCTGCACACAGAGCAGCACTTTCAAATCCCTCCTTTGTGCCACGGGGCCGGCTGGGATGTTGAGTTACAATCACCTGCTTCTAACAGAGCTCAGAATACTGCCATCAAATCAAACTGTTGGTTAATTAGTGTGTAAAAAATCCCGTACCAATGCACAGTGATGGAGTGATAATGTCCGCAGCACCAAATCGCAAGATCTGCTGCTGCAGCGGCATTGGTTTTACCCTGTGAGCTGCCCAGGAGCTGCCGCCTGTCCCGGCGGGCGGCCAAGCAGCGGCTGTGGATGCCGCATCCGATGGGAGCCACCTACAGCAAACCTGCTTGGGGAAGAAAGGCGAGGAAGACTTATGCTAAGGGGTTGTGCTTCCTCTGACCAAGGTTTCCAGGCAGTCTCACTAACCCTATTGTCCTGACTTGGGAAAGAGACTACAGGAAACAGAGCAGAGCAGAGCTGTGGGCCCTCCCAGTGCTGCAGTTTTGCCTTCACAAGAGTTGGTGGAATGGCATGGGTGGGATGTGTCAGCTCCCAGTTTGGCCAGTGCATGTGTGGCCAAAGGGGTGACCCAGGAGGAAATGGGCACGTCTCTCCTTGAGAGCCACCAAGAGATGTGCCCTCTGCAAAGGGCTGATGAGCAGCACATCCGACATTTCTGACTCTGGGTTGCTCTCCTACAGGCATGTACCTTCAACTTTCTTCTTCCTCCCAGTCAAAAGCTGGAAATAAGACAGAGACCTCTTACCCTGGGCAAGAGCAGTCCACAGACTGGACTCCTGGGGACTGATATAATCCAGAAGGGAGGCCAGAGCATCAGAGCCAGCACTTCCCATTGATCGCTCCAGCGTTGGTGACCAAGCACCAAACTGGAAGCATCAAACAGCCTGAATGCAGCAGAGCTGTGGTTTTTTGTACCACCATCCTGCCTGGCCTCTCTCACAAACACRTTGCCGGTGAAGCAGTTTTTTTATGCCCCACAGTACATAATGCACATGGCTTGGAGATTGCAAGCTTGTGCCTGTATTTCCTTGTCATGCCTGCCTGGACTTTCCCTGCAGATCCAGGGAAGTGCTGCAGGCTCAGGGTGCTTTGGCAAAGCACTTCTTACCCCTGACACATATTAAGTCCTGACCCTGCAGCTCTGCCACGCTTGTAGCAACTTCTGTGGCCCTTCAGCAATGCAGGTCTTCCCATTTCAGGCCGGCAGACGGCACTTTTGGGAGCGCAGTGCTTTGTGGTGGGGGAAGAGCTCAGTCCTGGGGCAGGGAGGCTGCCAAACCCTGACACCGTGTCCCACACAGGCTGCTGCTCAGGCACAGGGACATCTGCAACAGCTGCTTGCAGAACAGGACTTCAGCGAGGAGACTTGTGCACCGCTGGAACAAACACAGAGACAAAATACACCGATATCTACCTCTGAGCAGATAAACGCTTGGTCTGCACAGATTCCTGTCCTGGCCGCAGATATGGATRGAACCAGGCTGGATGCCAGCCACAACCTGGACAAACTTAAAACACATACAATGTTCAGCTCCAACTTCTGACACCCTTGTGGCCCTACTCGCTGGAAATCCTGTAGAGACACACTCCTCCACAACCTTCTTCACGTCAGGGCCTTAAAAGCATCTGCGGTGGTGGATGATCTTCACTGGTCTCCTATCCAAGCGCTGGCTCCTCAGTTTCTCAGCTCTCACCAGCACCAGGAAGCAACATCCTAAAGGATGCGTGTCTCACTTGTAGGCACAACGCAGGTGTTTATTCCGTAACTGCTTGTTTTGCTCTGCCTGCCTGAGACAGGGAAAGCAGCTGCTTGGTGCTGCTCCAGCGAAGGATGGCAGCCCTCCGGAGCGGGAGCCCCGCCAGCAACTGCGGGATGAACAGCAGCCTGGAGCCTGCGGGGAGCCGGACACGAATATCGCGCAGCAGCGTACATGGGCGGTGGTGTCTCTCGCAGGGATGCTGGCAGGGATCCCCCCCAAGCACAGGCTGTTATTACTCACAGCACCGACATGTTCTGCATCCCGGCTGCAGCCCCACCACTGATGTCACCCTGATGGGTTGAGAGACGTTACCCGCTGTCTGGGGCAAAACTGTTTTCTATGCAGAAAATGAAAAGCTGTCTGCCCTCGCTGAGGACACGGCTGAAGTCATGCTCCTGCCAGAAGCCAGTGTTTTCCGAGCACTTCGGAGGGGAGTCTGGGTTTCTGCTTTTAATACCTGGCTCTGGTTCTGACTTACTGGGAATTATTCTACCAGTCACTAAGCATCTCCATGACTCAGTTTCCCTGTTAAACAGGAGCATGAACCTTCTGGCCCTGGCTGCTGAGAGGCTGAATGACAGCATTTAAATACCWCAGATGACGTTTCAGGGCTTAAGACATTGCAAGATTTTTCTGTTGATCTTAAAATTATGCACCCGTCTCCTATAAGAGCTCACTCAATCCTTATAAGTGGCTCTTTGTCACGGTTCCCATCCACACTCTGGTTCCTCTTTGAAAGGCAAATACCATAAAAGGCTGTTTATAGAGACTGAGATCTAGAAAGGAGAAGTCAAATAGGGTCAGGCTCACTACGGCTTTGCTGCCTTGAGCTGCGGCCAGGGAGCGGTGGCTTCCCGCTCCCCCCGCATCTGCGGGGAACAGCAGCCCATCTGTCCGAGAAGACTCTGACGTGGGTGGGTGTCTCCTGCCCCTTCGCAAAGAACCGTTTCATCTCCAGTGGAAATAGCTGAGACGGAAAAGGCGGAGAGTAAGAGAATTAGGAAAATAGCAAGCATCCCTAATCAATCACGCTTGGACAGTGAGGGTTTTATGTGCACAAAGACTTTGCTTAAATTCTTTTTTTGCATTTATCCAAAAGAAAGAAAAAAAAAAATCTGGTGGCTGAGGAAATTGCCAGATGTTGATCCACCCTTGCTTTCTGCAAATGTTTCCATTTTGTTGAAAACCCAATTTGCAAACCCAGGAACCCTCAAAAAAGTATTTTATTTTTTTTTTAGAAAATAAAACCTGCAAGCAGCTCCAGTGACAGCATATGACATGGATGAAGGCAGAGGAACTCTGCCATCTAGCAGAATTCATGCTGCTTACTTTTCCCTGGCCTGGAGCAGCAGAACCAAATCCTTCAGTCTCTCACTGTCTAGTACCAAGTCTGGGTTTTCCCTAGCACAGAGAAGAGAATGCTTAAAGAAACAGATATCTCAATGCAGGGATTTTTAAAAGGAAGTATGGCTAACTATATTAATAAACCTTATTGGTAAGGATTCTAATCATCATCTGGTTCACAAAGGTCCTTTAACTTCCTTAAAGATGATCCAGGGCCACAACTGAGAGGGGCAGAAGATGGAAAAGAAGCCACAGAAGGCAACGAGGTAGCCAGGATGTAATGACATCCCATGGGACTCACTCTAAACACCTGAGCAGAAACCATGAGTCCTGAGAAATCCCATCACAACCAGTGAGAAGGATCTGCATTTTGCATTTCAGTCCAAAGACAGCATCTCCAGTACAGCAGCACCTTAGAAACAGCTAAGGGGTTATTCCAGTATTAACTTCAAAAAAGGCAACACTTAGGAAACCATCTGTAACTTCATATCTCATCTCTCATAAGATCCAAAGCACAGTTGCTCAGCCTGGGTAATCTGCAAAACCTAGAGCCTAACCAGAAGGCCACCCAAAAAACCTGAACCTATGTTCTGGTTACAGCAGGGAACGGCACGCCACAGACCATGCAGTGAACGGTGGGTTTCCCAGGCCCCGCACACCACCACGCACCGCTAACAACATCTCAGAGCATCCCATGCTGCGGAGTGCGGGAGCTGCACCGCTTTCCAACRTTTCTATTCTAAACATAAATTTACAGCCAGCTATTGATGGATTAAATATGAGAGGGGAGACCAAGTCACAAGCCTGTTGTCTCATTTACTCACTTAGCCTCCTGGCACATGCACCTAACCATAATATTGCATTTAATTTGGTTTTTAAAAAGAATCACTTTGGACTTACTTTCCACAAAGCCCTTCTGTTTGATTTAGTGCACAACAGCTGTTCATTTCAAGAAGCTGTTGGAAAAAAATTCATCTGCTCCCAGCCCAGACTACTGTTAAAAAAGCAGAGCACGCTTCTAAAATGAAAAAAAATAATAAAAAAAAAAAAGATGCTTTAAAAAGTACAAATACGAAGAACTTTTGACAAATGTGTTTGGGTCGTTGCTGAGGCTAATTCAAACCATAAATCACCGCAGGTGATTTCACTGGAAACACGCGGCTTTCCATCCAAAATAAATCTGGGCCACAGAATAAAATCCACATGACCTAAATGGTGACTTGGTTGGCAAACGGAGGCATAGGCAGACTTGCATAGCTAGCACCAGTATTGCATTCAGCCCTCTGGGTTTTTATTTACAGATGCTTCCTATGACGACAGCATCCCTCCCCTCCCGCTGCCTGGCATCGCTTCCCCCGGGCAGGATGCTCCTGAGCCTCTCCCCGCGTGGGAAAGCACTGAGCTGAAGCCGYTCCGCAAGCCCACGCAGTGGGGAACAGGGCACAGGTCCTTCGGTCGYGTTGGAAAGCCCAGCAAAGCATGGCATGGCAGGGCTCAGTCCCGAGACTGTTTTGGGGCCCAGGACCGTACCTGCAAGCCCTCGAGGTCTGGCAGAGCGCGCTCAGCTCACACTGCCGGGCTGYGGCACAGGCGCACGCAGCAGAAACATCCCAGGAATGACGCAAATATAAAAAAAAGCTGGTTTCCAGTGATAGCAGCAGAAAGGTCTCTGGCTGCCAGACCACAAACAAGCTGGAGACGTTTCCCTCCCTCATCCTACTTGACATGAGACCTGAGCCAAACTCCTTCAGCAGCTCTCCAAAAGGTTTAGCATGAGACCGTCCATATGTCTGATCCCCGGTTGCACATAGACCTGTCCTTGCACTGGGATGTCGAAAAAGCTCAGATTTAAGGGGTGCTGCTGGCAGCAAAAGCACTGTCTTGTGATGGGTCAGGAGGGACACCCTGACCCGCCAATTGTCTAGCAACCCCAGGCTGGATTTTACATCAGACCAACAACAGCAATAGCAACTCCTCTGGAAAAAAGAGAGATGGTTTGAGTGAAGCACCAGGAAGGGCCAGAGCCCCAGCAAACACCTCGGTTTGCCTGGGCATGCGGGCAGGACGGGGTGGGCTTCTCACTGCAGCTCAAGATTCAAACTCACCTTCAGGCATGGGCTGAGGGCTGCCCACCATGCCTGGACACCTCGAACCAGGGCTGCAAGGCAATTGCTGTATCTATCTCACTCGTGTGCTGTATCACATGTTTTTCTCTTGTGCCCAACAGGTCAGCTGGCTTGTAAGCACTTCTGGTCCCAGGGGGGCTATGCAGGCAGAGGTCAGACTCACATGCCCATTAACTGGACAGAAGAGTAGTCCTSTTCATCAGCCCTACCATGGAGAAGTTGTTACTTATGTATCTGACGACAGTGGTCCTCCGTGCCAGCTGGCCAGTGCAGCCCCAAACACGTACAAGAAGGTGGGTAACTCCTTTTCCCATGCCCAAGTCAACCAAGGGCTTCAAGATGCCCTCACCCCAGAGAGCTCATAAGTGAGGTAAAGGGAAGGCACCAGAGACCAAGTCTGGAAGAGGAGGACAGTGAGGACGAGAGGGGTACAATAAAGCTTAGCTTTTGGAAAGCAGATGGGCCCAAATCATGCAAGAAGGTTTTACGATCCCTCAAGCAGGAAATAAGTGATGACATACTGTCATGTTGCCGTGTCAACAGCTGACACATCACAGCAGGATAATTTCATGGACTCCCACRTTATTTTAAAAGCTCTCTTCGAAATTGCAGAGCTATGGCAGAGGAGCTTCAGGCCTTGCAGAGCAATGGCTTTGCAGAAGACCCACTGCTGTGGGAGACCCCAGTCCCTCGGGAACCAGGCTGTGCAGAGGAGCCACAGCCACCCCTGCCATCCACAGAAGACATCTGGGGCTCACCACAGAAAGCTGCTGATACAAGACCAAAGCACCAGCCTCCCTTYCCTTTCCCCCTCCAAGAAAACAGTACTCTGACCCAAAATGTGTTCAAAGGGCTTATTGTTGTCTGGCCRGCACACGTGATGTTTGAAGCTAGCCTGGAAGTCCTCAAAGTTGTGGACAAAGTTCTGCGTGTCTCATGCAGGCTACAGCACTTCTGAGAGTCTCCTTTATCCCTGAGGGGCTTTTTGTTTGCTTTTAACATTATGCACCAGAAACAAAACATCCCCCCCTTCTGCTGCTCCCCCTCTCTTTCTTATCAGAAGCAGCCGCTGGCATTTTCACCRACGCAATCACCCGGCTGTCTTTCCAAGAGTCTGCATATTTACTTTCTCTGCTTTCTTTCAGCAGTGGGACACAGGAGCCAAATCCTTGAGGACTGGCCTACATGGTCCTTGCCATGCTGGAAAGCAGGAGGGATATCTCCAGGAAACCTTGGATTTCATAATGCTGCCAACTGGGACTGCATTTCTGCTTCTAGCAGCGGGTTCGGCATAAGGCATATACTCGTCAGCAGAAAGAACAAAACCCACGTTCCCTACGACCCTCGTGGAAAGGCTACCCCTATTCAGCACAAATTCTGCAAAACCTATTCAGTCTTTAAGGAACAGCTTCATTTACAATCTGGTTTCATTTTCCGGCCCATGATATTAGAGATCTCTGCGTAGATGCATCTCCCACRTGGTTTTGCTTTTCAGAGTGATCCTGCCTTTGGGAAAAGTTTGCTGGAGTTACCACGTGAGCGCACACAACCCTCTCCCTGGAAAGCAATGTGTTAGGAAACGGTCTGGGCTGATACATCAGAGTAAACTTTTTTGCTCGTTAATCTACTCATTGACTTGCACCGGCAAAGCCTCCTCCTGCGCCAGGGCAATGCCCCCGTCCCCTGCAGCAAGCGGGCGCACGCGAGCATCCCCAGCAGGTCTGCGCTGACCCAGCCGCAGCGCTGCCGGCCAAAGCGGGAGGCAGGATCCCGGGCCACGGCCGTGACTCACTCTCCTGGCCCTGCCAAAGAAGTAGTTTTGGAGCGAGGAAGTGACAGGGAGACTTAAATTAGAAAGCTGGTGAAACAAAACGAAAGAAAACCCTCTTCAGCTCTCCTTGCTCGGGTCCAGCARGGAAAAAGGGGAAAGGGGCTGCAAAGTGTGAGAGGTGTCAGAGCACGGCGTGGTGCTGCACCGACACAGAGACAGGCTCTGGCCAAGCAACCTTTTCTTCTACATGAGTGAAACACCCTTTTCAGCATTTCACCACCTGCTCTAGTGGAGCGATGACTGTGTCCACGCTGCCATTTGGCAGACAGCATGCAAGCCGATGCGCTGTACGGGCATGTCAACACGCTCTATAGGGTGCTGCCAACCATGCTGGTGCTGGGCTGGTTTCCCTCACGACCCTCTGCTGTAGAACACTGGAAGAAGTAAAACACGCCCCGAATATTTCCCCCACCACTACATATAAGGCTGAATGTTTCTAAGTCCATATACAGGTGCAGGAAAGCATCAAGACTTAGAACCACTGCAGTCAATGGCAAATCTCCTAACACTAAGGGGGCTCAAAATACAACCACAGGTAAAGTGGCCCAAAAAACAGACGCTCCAGGTTTGCCTATCTCTTCAAAGCCACTCCCCAAGCCCTCCCTCAATTTGGCAGATTAAATCCAGCTCTTTCTTACGTACTGACTGCGTAGCTAGCTGCTGTGCTAGCCGGGCTGGCAGTCCCGCAGCAGCACAGACACAGGCACACAGAGCRGAGGGGTGCTCAGCCGACGGCTCTGCTCCCCTCCAGCTCACACTTCTCCCTTCTTCGCCGCGGGGACCCTCCCAAGAAAGACACGGCCGCCTCTGAGCATCACCACGGACAGGCTGGGTCACAGGGGTCCCTACACACCTTCTGCCCTCTGTGGCCAAGGGTTAACTCCACAGCTTACTTAGACGGTTGTATCAAATCTGCAGATAGGGAGAGGGGAACTTTTTAAGTTCCCTAGGGCGAAATCCATATTTCTCTTACTGTACTTTGAGCACCGTAATGTATCACCCTAACAAGACTCAACCATGCATTTAGTGGCAAGAATGGGTTGGAGGTACAGCAGATCAGCGTGAAGCACAGCCCACAAATACTGACGGAAGAAATCTGAAACTAGGACGAGTGCCCTGTCCATAAACCACATTGCTGTGAAGAAAGCCAGAGGCATGGTAATGATGGTTCAGTCTGGCATTAAACTTGTAAGATAATTCCCTGCTTTGTGTTGCTTTAAGGCAGACCCCATTTTTCTGGCCCCTCAGGTCGAGTTCTGCTTAGGCAGATTAAACATATAATGTGCTATTAATAAAGATTAGAAAAAAATATGAGTGCCAGTGACTTGGACTTACAACCACCACACTGGCCCAAGAGACCACTGTGCTAGGACCCACCCAGCCACAGCCGCAGGCTCAGTGCGGACAGAGCTGAGCAGTGCCCGCGGCTGCAGTCAGCGCTGAGCRTGATGCCAACCCACAGCAGCATCGCTGCGGTACGCACGATGCCAGGACACGTGCTGTTAAGCCCTAGGAGCTCTTCCAGTAGGACTTGGTCACAACAGCTCAACACCAGCAAGGACAGTATGCAGAGTAAGCTCAGCCCTGGTCAGGGAAGTACCGCGTCTCCTCACCTGCCCCAGCTCCCAACATAAACCCAGATGTTAAAACTCCAGCATTTACCAGTGTAACTTCTAGTTTAACATGCAAAATAAACCACAACAATTAATTGCACCAGTTTCCAGTGCAGAACCTCTCTTATTAATTCTCCCAGCCAACTTTTAAGGTAAAAAGCTGTCATTGGGACTGCTGGTAAACGGAGACGAGTCACTGSGTTGAGTCTGCAAGCCAAAGAGAAAGCGGGCTTGGCCATGGGAATGGGAATGGGCCTGGACCAGCTCTGAGCTGATGGAGTAAGCACACCCTTGCTTTTGAGGTTCACAGTTGATACAGGATACACATCCCAGAGCAGTTACAACCAAGGCAAACCTGACCCCTCTTCCTGTGCTTACGTCCCTGATCCAGATGCTTCCTACAGGAAAATCCATTATATCCTGTCCCCCCCACACACACTTTGCCCAAATACCTTCTTTGCCAAGTTTCAGCCCACGGTTGAGATTTGATAGCCAAGTTAATAACCCGGGGAGGTGTCAGTTCAGAGCAAGGAGGATGACAAAGTCAGGCTCACTTTTTCCCACAGCTCTCTGTGCCTGGTAAGTGGGACAAGTATCAGGAATGGGAGGAGGATGCTGTGCTGCGGCCCTCAGGAAATCCCACTGCATGACCGGCTGGGCAGGCTGGATCAGCTCCCAGGCAGGCAGGGCAGATATTGTCAAGGAAAGAAACAGTCTGATTAGGCCTTTCTACCACTAATAATATCAAAATAGGATATTGCTTTCAGTGGCAGTCAAGCAGAAAATTAAATGGTGCAAAAAGAAGAAGCCGCAGGTGAAGTGGACTGGAATAATGTGATGTCTGCAGAAATGACAGCCTTCAAGTGCCCTTGATACTCGAGTTTTTCTCTTGCACATCGGGAGGTCTGTGAGGTACAAGCTATCAACTCCTACTTGCCACCCCATGGGAATCCTCCCACGCTCCTGCCTTTGCATTGCTGGTAAATTGGCAAGTGTCTCCTCCAAGCTACAGCAAGCCCCTGGGAAACAGGAGCCGGATGGTCCTCTCGCCCACTCTGATGCGCTGGAGGAAGGACATCCTCACTTTCCACCTTCGAGAGCCATTAAAGTGCACTTCCTTCGGKGCAAAGGGGAGCAAAAATGCTTTTGGCTGGCTTTTAACCCCAACAATGAATTGTGGCTCAAGAGTCTGAGCCGTAGGCTCTCAGCTCTTAAATCAAAACCTGCAGAGGACATTTCCTTGCTGCTACACAGAATGATAGCTTAGACTTTGCCAGACTTCGATGCCTTGGCTCTCCCATGCTGGGGCCATYGCAGCCCACCTGCCCCACAGCCCAGACAGAGCCTGGGCTCTCTGGGGCAGGGAGGGTTTGGTAACATGCCTGTACACTGATTAACAAACTAAAGCACTGACCTTTTCTGACTCCCTGCTGCTATGGCAGCAAAAATAAATAAAAGCAGGAATACCAAAGAATTAATTGAAGCAACTCATTGGAACTGTCTAGAGTGTTCCTAAATTAACTTCTTTTTTTTTTTCCCGCAGATCCTGTGCAAATCCCGGAGCACACAATGGGAGGGAAGCAGCATGCATATGACAGCACATACCTAGCAGGTACCCTGTGGTGGGGGATAAGGGCACCGTAAATCTTCAGGATGATGTTCCCAGCCCACAGCTTCCTGAAAGCATTAGAGCTCTTATCATCTGAACACACAAGCGTGCTCATACACAGCAGCAGACATGTTGCAACAGCGTGTAAACTGTGTACAATATTTGTACAGACCTACATGCACTTATCTATAATGCATATGTCATAACAAGAGCAAACTGTATGCCTGGAATCAAAGCTAGGTGGAAAGGATCAGTTCAGAGGTGGTGCAATTCACCTCAGCTCCAGAATTCAAAGAGCTGGATAGAGTCCAAAGGTACTTTTCCTTTTTCCTCTCTGTGCAGTGTCTCCTCCCCTATCACCTTTACCCCCAGGAAAGGTGAATATAAATTGTCGGCTAATTCACAAGAATAATTGAACAAACTGGGCTGCAGCAAGGCTTAGCACACTCCAGAGCTCACCTGCCCTTTGACCCAAAACTAGCACCAGCAGGGCTCAAGAAAGCGACTGAAAACACYCAGGTTGCGAGGCTCCAACCTCAGCCTGCTCAGAGCTCTGTTGAACCTGCAGCCCAGCGACCGACGCGGGGGCTGGGATGGTGCGAGAAGGCTCGGTGCATGAGCAACGCCAATCCGCCAGCCTTTGCAGGAAGGGGGCTGCAAAGGGTTACAGACAGGGACACTGGCGGCGGTGGGTGAGCAGGATGATGGAGTTGGCAAACCCCTGAGCCCTCCCCTTCTCTGGGATGCTAAGATGGCTTTTGCTGCTTTCAGCAGTCCGTGCAGAGAACAGATGCCTTTTCCATACACAAAACAAATTATTTCCTTGCTCTCAAGGAGGAGACACTTCCATCCCACACACACATCTAATTAATGTACATTTACAGCTCCTCAAGGGGAGGGAAAGACCAGGGACCCCCATCCCGCCTCGGTCGCTTGGCACTTTGTTTCCTATGGGAAAACAGCCCCTTTGCTGCTGGAGGGCAGCCCAGCAGAGCGGGGTCCCCTGGGAGGTGAAGGGCAGCAATCGAGGCCGGGACTTAGGTCGAGCTGGCTGCTGGCAGCACTTCAGCTGGCTGTGTCAAAGAGAAAAAAAAATAAATTAAAAAATATGGGGCTGGGGAGTTAATATCATTACGTATCTGACAGCTGGAAAATGTGAGAAGCCATTGTTTGCAGCCCCCCTACAGCTCCTCCCGCCAAACAAGTCTGCTGAAAGCAGCAGTAATAAAGTGCGAAAGCCAAGACTGGAAATATTGACTCCCCTCTCTGCCCTGCTGCTCCCACCGAGGGAACAGGACGGTTCTGAGCTCACCCTGCCCCGGCTCGTGGGCCCATGGCTCCCCCGCGCCCCCCATCCCCTGCCCTCGTCCCCCCTTGCTGCTTTGAGGCAGCGGCTGCGGGATTCGTGCCGAGAGGCCTGGGGAGGCCGCGGCAGGAGCTTTCCCATCTTCCACCCKCTCAGAGCAGCTGTGCTCTGTCTCCGCACGCAGCACTGATATTGCTGCTGTCACCACGGGGGTGAGCAAAATGCTTTGAGCGCAGCTTCTGTCCCCACTGAGCTGCCGCGGGGAGGGACGGAGCAAGCCGGCTACACCCCACATCACCAAAAACCCAGAAACATTGCTCCTGCCCCCTCTCCCAGCTCCACTGACGGGAGATGCTAGAGACCCTAGGAGCTGCCAGCCACCAACTGAAACAAACCTGGTCCTCTGCAGCCTGAGAAATGACCCTTACACTGCTGCTTCAGCGTGCGTGAATGTTTTAGCGTTGGCTGCATGGAAAGAGAAAGAAATCCAGAGCCTAAGACACATGCATCAGCTTCCACCAGTCAGCAGTGGTCAACAATTCTGGGGATATCAACAGCTTATTTATCCCTTAACTTTCAGGCTACCTTCCCTTCTAGTAGCTGAACCTAAGCCCACGCCACGTTCCCCATGYGCAGGCTGGCCGCCGACCTGCTCCCGGCAGCACCCTGAGCCTACCCCAGCGTCAAACTGATCTGATGCCAACCCGAGTAGGAGCATGCTGGAGAACACCATAGGGAGAAACCTAGATCTGGGGAGAATATTTGATGCTAATTTTTGGCTTTTTTCCTTTAAAGCTTCCAGAGGATTTTCATCAAAAAATCTTTAGAGTCTAATTCTCAAAGTACAAAGCTCAGGCACTGAAACTACATCCACTTCACCTCCCAAAATGATGGGCAAGTAAATCAAAGATTCAGTTCTGGAGGTCCTTTCAAGCATCTCCAGCTGGTCTGACATTTCCAGGGGTGAGGCATGGACAGATGTTGTGGGACTCCTTTTCCTAGGTCCACATAGCTGACTTCAGGTTTGTATCTGATCATTGGGCTCCATCAGTCAAAGTACTCGAAGGAATTGCTACTGGTCCAGTTCAATCTACTCCACACTTCAACAACAAGTGCCTTCATAGCAGTGTGAGAATTAAAATTGACCTGCGTTCATACATAGATGCTCCCTTTCACATCTTGAGTGGGTCCTCCTGCATTCCACATCAATAACAAACTCGCAATCCACCCACAATTTTTTCAATCCCCCCCACTCGAAGGCAAGCAGCAGTTGGGAAGCAGCACTTCCAAGAAGCTTCCTTCTCTTGCTGGAAGCAAGCAAATTTGACTATTTTGTAACAACTAGCAGCTAAGAACAGACCCTAACCACATTGCCTGGGAAGGCATAACCACAGCTCCTTCCCTGAACACTCCTGTGGAAATGTAGAGGAGGACCTTGCATGGTGTGTGACTTCTGCATTACCAAAAGACATATTCCCCAGCACATCCTGAAGGAGACAGCAGGTAAAGGGATGTTCAGCTCAGGCTGAACCCACTGGTAGGATACAGAAAGTACCCTCATGTTTCAAAAAGTATCCTCAAAACATCTGACAGCATATCCACCCTCCAGGTTTCAAGCCAAACAGCGGTATGAGTGATGATGTGATGGCCTGACAGACACCCACTCCTGGTTGGTCACAGAGGAGGAATTATTTTTCGCCACAGCAGATTTCCCTCTTTCCTGCAAATTTGCTAACTGCTGGGTTCTTGGAAAAGACCAGAGTGGGACTACGCCTCTTCCTTGTGCTCAGATGCAGGTGCAGACCCATTCTTGCATGCACCATGGAACACGACTTGACTCTAACCCTCTAATTTGAAGGCTCAGACGTTGTTTAACTGGAATTGCAAAAAAAATGGGGTGAGGAAATAATTGAGAAGAAACCAGAGTTCTGACTTGGTCTTTTTCACCTCATTGTGTCTCTGTGACCTGACAGTGTCCTTTAGGAGTTTGGTGACCATCTTTCATAAGCAATCGGTGTCCTGGAGTGATAACATATACATGCTGAGGTATCTCATCAGCTTACTCATGTGGATCAAATCCTGCAAAACACTGAGTGACACCAATATGTCTTGACCTTAAGAGCTCTTTGCTCAGCACCTCATCAGATGATACAACTGCAACAGATCTACAGCAATAGCACGACATGTACACACACACACATACATGCAATAGCAATAACTGCGATCCCAGAGACATTCATTTTCTCACCGCTTCCCCTGCCGAGTCCCACACACTTCCGCAACGAACAGGAGGATTCTGATCAAGGCAATTCACATGGGTCTAAGCCACATTTTCCCTGGCATCCTCCTCACTGGATACTCACTAACTCCAAAAAGAGCATCAGAACACCTCACAGCAGCTTGTTTCAAAGCCTTTGTGCCTCCTTCCAGGCCAGCTGCCTTTCCCTCCCTTGCCTTTGTCCAACTGGGAAACACATATTTAATTACATTCATTTATGTTCAGACAGGCCTACTGAAAAATAAGTGGATTAAAAGCTGGTCTGGAAAAATAATTAAACCCTATTGCGGCGCAGCGCAGCCTGCGTACTTGGGCTTCTATGTAATGCAGGCAATGGGAATTCTCCCCTGCAAGAGGCATTGGGAATTTAAAGTTGCAGCACAGCCAGCCCCGCTACCTGCGATGCATTTAGCAGATGGCAGAGACTCACAGCCTCATCCATCTACCTTTGATCTTATGTTCCAGGCCTTCCTTCCAAGTCTAAACAGCCATTTAACCACTGGAGAGGCTCAGTGCCTTTCTGCAGATGGATCTAAACTGCTCTCTGAACTCGCAAGGGTAGGAGCTGCACATATTCACCTCCAGACAGCAAAAGAGTACACCCACTCATTCATACACCCTCACGCACTTCACTGTCATCCAAGACCCACATATGGGTATTCTGCTTGAACACGGCCTTTCCATCGCAGCAGACAGTTAATGCTATAAACGAGCTGGCTGGAAGCTGGCTACTGAGTTTGTAGTAGTTGCACACCTTCCTGTTTGCACTTCCCACCGGTGAGCGTAGCCAGGCCAGCGCTGCTCAGCCTCCAGCTTCCCAGGAGAGGACCCCTCCGCAGGCAGTGAAGAGACTAAGACTATGCAAGCCTTTCCTGCCTCTAGAACTCAAAGTCCAGTAGTGCAAGGTAGTGAAATGCTACCAAAAACCCCAAAACCCAAAAAAGAAACCAAAACAAAATGCAAAACCCAACCAAACAAAAAATCCTATGAAATTAGAGCCAGAGTCAGAATGGTGAAGCACCAGGCATGTCCCCCCCATGGGTGCAGAGACACCTGACCGCACATAACACACACTAACCACAGACCTGGAAGCAGTGGGACTGCACAGCCCAGACATTAGGGCAACGCAGCTGGGACCAAACAAGCACATTTACAGGATGCTGTGCTGAACCAAATTAAGTTCTGCCCGGAGTGTTTCTCAGCTGAAGGCACAGCAGTTCGCAAACACAACCGTGCTGTTTCCAGACCCATGCAGGTAACTCCGCATGGTGCTGCACTGCTCCACGCTGACTTGCTGGCCCAGGTGCTGGCTGCCACAGGACATCCACTTTCCTCCTGCTCAAAGCAACCAGGGGGATAGCTGGAAACAAACCTCCAGGACTTGCTAAGCCCAACACCTTCCCATCCAATCTATACCACACCAAGCTGCCGGTTCTTGGAGTTGGCTCTGTTCGGGGAAGAAAAGAAGGGACAGGAGAAAAAAAGATTTGTAACAGCTTTTGCAGCCTAGTGAAAAAGTTAAGCAGCATTTGGCAGACCATTAAGACTTGCAAAAACCACTTTGCTCCAGGCTTCCTCTGAGCTTTCCCCCTCCCAGCTTTGCTTGCCTGCCTTCCCTAGCACAGCCAGAATGCAGAGCTGGCATGCTCTTTCGTTTAATTAAGCAACAGCAATTAGGCAACACATTTTTAAGCGGTTCTCTCACAGCCAAACTTGCTGTTCCTTGGGAAAAGGCTGGCTTCAGCATTAAACCAGCAGCTGTGTTCAAAGTGCCAAATCACTGGGTCAGAAAGAGGGAGCTTGATATATAAACAGCTTTGTCASTAATTACCCCGTGCCTTCGAGTGAATTGCCGTGGCTTCGCTCCATTAGAGCCTCGACTTCCTCGGGGCAGGGTGAGCAGGCAGGGATGCTGCAAGAAGCAAGAGTTTGTCTGATGGTTAAACCAGAGCCCAGGAGATGTAACAGGAACAGCCTCAGTCACTGAATATTTAGTGTTGTACAAACCCAGCCACCAAAAGCAAGTTACATGGAGTGGTGCCTGTCAGCATGGGCTTGGAGGATTTATCCGTCTGTCCCACAGGCTCTGGGCTGATGTTTATTACAGCAGATTGCATAGGACAGAGTTTTCTTTCCCGAGTCCTTTGGAGYTGAATTCAGAGATTGCCGCCCCCTCCTCAGAAACATCTCGGGAGGAACCTAGCAGATCAGGGGGAAGGGGAGGACTCCATCACACTGGCAGGGAATTGCACCCAGCTCTCCTCCTCACTCCAGCAGGAACCAGGGACTTCATGTGATCCACGTGGTGCTGAAAACACGTTCCAAAATCCCTGAGAAAAATGCTGAGCGACTMTCCCACAGACAGCATGCAGCAGCTGCAAAGTAAGCAATGCCTGGAGGATGGTGTCCGAGGCACCACGGCTCCGGCTGTGATGCTCTGGAAAGCAGCACGGGTCCCCAGGCAGCACCACCGCTCTGCGCCTCCTTTGCTTCCTCTCCGTGCCTTTGGCTTTCACTGGGATGTAAGAGCAATGCCATCTAATCCAYGTGTTCAGGGAAGCCACAAGCAAAATTTAAAAAAATTTCCTGTTTTTTTTTTTAAAAAAGTAATGGCTGTTCCTCCTCTGCTTCAGTAAGAGCGAAGGTTGCCAAGGACATCCAGTAAATCTATCATGCACAYATGCTCCACTTCTCTCTCAGCTGAATATTTACAAATTTCCAAAGTACTGAACTTCTTCAAGACATTCAGCTTCTGCTTTCATCTGTAATATCTATAGTGCTTCTGAGATTTTCCTGCAGCTATCCTAAATTATCAAAGATCGGAAACTAGGCTTCATCCRTAACCCTAAAGGTCAATCACATCATTTTGCTTCAACATGCCAAACAGGCAARAGAAAAACAAACATATGGAGTTTCCCAAAGGAAGATGAATGAAGAGCCCTGTCCCAARGGAAAGCAAAAGCCCTAAAATAAGAAGGATAACTTAAAATAGTTATTCCTATCTGTCTAGATAGTGGCAACACATGCAATGCCTGGGTGCTAGCAAGATACCCCAAGCTATGTGGGTTTTCCCTGTATTTCCAAGGCGTGGTAAAACATTCCTTGCTATTTTGGGAGAATGCCACTATAAAAATTTGGCATTCAAAATTAAATGCAGTTTTGCACATCTGAAGGGAGTTTGGCAGCCCCAGGACAGCCCCAAGAGGCTTCTCCCCAGTCCAGCCCACAACACCCATGTTATGCTGAGAGCACAGCTGCCAGGGCAGGAATCCCACCCCGGGGAACGGGGAGGGCTTTACAGCCTGAAATGACTAAAAACACCAAATAGCAAGTTCCAGATTTAAAAGTCACTTCACTGGATAGCCCTGGTTCCACCAACGTGGGCAACAGCATGTCCTGTGCTCCACAGGTTGCCCCACTTGGTACCTATCTGGCACCGCTCCTTGGGTTTGGTTCCCAAGGAGGCAATGGGCGCTGGGAGCATGGAGGACCTGCCTTAGCTCTGAGATGATGGTTTGCAGAMTCCCAGCTATCCAGGGATGGGTGGGACATGCCCCACCGTGTRCATTTCAAGGATCCAGTACCAGCGAGGTGAAGGCAGAGCCACATCTCCAGCTATGAGACCAGCTAGTTCTGTCCTTGCCACTTGTGCAGCCCAACAGGCTGTCACACTCCAAGGGAGATGTCAAAAGATCAAGCGAAGAGAAAAATACAGTCACCAACAGTTCTACATATGAGTTATGGGGCTGGAGGACAAAGCACATCAAAATGAGTAATAGTGGTCTGAAGGGACAGCACACAGCTGGAAAGGTGAGTTTTCTTGCTCCTGCCAAGGCAGAAAAAAATCCAGCATCCCTTGGTAGCTTCCAAAAGAATCTCTTTTTCTAACCATCCCAATTCCATCTACGTGTGACCAGTGGGGAAGAARTGGCTATGTGTCACCTCTCCTGGCCCTTAAACAGTACCCACTTCATTGCTCCAGACCCTGCGCAGAGACTCAGATCTCAATCCCCACAAGCATTGCTCAGGCTCTTGGTGCAAGATATGAAATCACGCTCCAGGTGAAAGCGGACTATGGATTTAAATTACATGTTTGCAAGCTGTGTTTTCTCAGCAGTCGAAATAACCAAATATAAAGAAGCACCATGAAATCTTCTCCAGGGACCTCCCTTTCTAGCCAGCCTTCAACTCTCAAAGTAACATCCCTCATTCCTAATTCATGTACTGCTTCATTGCCTTTAATAGCACTTTTCCCCAAATCTGCACTCCCTCTGCTGACTAAAGCACTAATTTCCATTACCTCAAGAGGTATCAAATTCCAAACCTTTGCTGCAGCTTCAGGTTTTCACACTCTGGTTACAGACACCTCATTAGCCTTCCCACATCTGGTCCAGGCTACAAGGTGTTTGTTCTGCGACACGCCAGAATCAGTCAACACAACTGCCTGATTACATACAGGCTCCAAAACGTCTCATGTATAAAAAAAGGAAGAAATTAAGCAGATGGCCTGCGGAGCACTGAGATTTGCAATTTTCTTCCTGGAAAACTTCTGTTAACCCCGGTTCCAAAAATAATACTAGGAATAGCCCTCCATGTGGGAAGGAAGCATTTTCTAAAAACCTTTGATCTCTGTGTTCTAGAGGAGGGAACTGACAGATTAATTAGAGCATATTGCTGAAGGGGGTTGCTATCTCACACCATAGGGCAAAACCAAAGCGGSTATTTAAACGTTGGTGGCCAGCTCCTGATAGAAATGTACTGTGTTGGGTTTTTTTCCCCAGGATCTTTTTTCAATTAACAAAGCAGGAACATATCAGTTCAACTCTTCCATAATCCCTACTATCATCTCTCCCCTAAATCACTGCTCCTCCTCTACTAAAAATTCTTTCCAACAGTTCTCACCCAGAATTTTATGCAGGTTTGTATCTGCCCTTTTTTAATATGTATGTATTATGAGACTTTCCAAATATAATTAATTTATCTATGGCTACAAGCCTCGTTTTACAAGTGAGGCACTGAGACACTGTGGAGCACAGGCATGCGCCTGGTGAGAACTTYGGTGGTTTACGTCCAAGCGATACATCTAGGTAGTTGACACTCCAGCGTGACCCTGGAGTGTCCCAAAACTCCCCAGGCTAAATGTCACATCCACAAGTGCCCTCTTCCCACCTAGGTTTCATTGCAAGCCAGAATTTACAGGAAAATCACCCTCCAGACTGGACCTCCTGCACACACCCTCCTCTCCACAACTTGTCACCACTCTCAGAGGACATCTATGGAGGACACCCTGTCCATCTCCTCCCCAAATCTTTACCTGATCAGTGTGAAGTGCCCTTGTCATCTAATCCCTCTTTGTGAGGAGGCTTCCTCATGTTGGAAACAGCATCTTCAAGCTATCACAGGCCCCTTCTCACCATACTCCAGCATCAGCAGGGCCAAGACCCCGGACACAGGAGTACGTTGCAGAGCTCACGTCCTCTTACGGAATTGCCTCTGTCTGTAGAGGCCACAAGCTGACAGCACTTGTTTGGATTCCTTTCTTGGATCAAACCTTGCTTGAAATACTGGATTTTCTCCACTTCTTCCACTTTCCTTCTGTAACATGAAGCAACACTTTTTCCCCTATAAAAACTGAAATTGGGAGCGTACAACCTTAATTTCAAGGTATTTATAATTTTTGGCCCACACAGTCTCAGCATCACCCTGCCAAGCACTACTTGCTGCTTGGAAGGCTGACAAAATGTGATCAGCCATAAACAAGTGAACTTTAACTCCTCTATAGGACAGGATGGGACAGGGAAGGGGAAAGGGGGAAGAAGGAAGAAGGAAGGGGGAAAAGGGAAGGGAGAAGGGGGAGAGGGGGGGAAGGGGGAAAGACAGAGTTCTATGCTTTTTAACTAGAACTCTTTAACTCTGGTAAAACCAAATGCAGACAGAATAAAAAAGGTATATGTAAAGCTCTTCGAAATCAATACTACAAGGTGGTAGATGTATTAAGAGCAAATGATATCAGACACCTACCTCTTTTGCAATGGCGAAGGATGATGACCCTGCTGCACAGTGACAGCACACTTACGGACTGGTCTGCTATTGTCTGTCAGCAGTTTATAGTAAGCATGAAGCCAGGATGAGGGGAAGAAAGGTTATCAGCTCTCTTTGGAGCCAGAGATAACAGAGTGAGGGGGAAAGGTGGAAAACACATCTCCAGTTTTCTAAAGAGAGCTCATCTAAGAGGTGTAGCCCAAAGGAGCACATATTCTCTGTGGCTTTATCCATAGACGTGATTGTAATAGAGATGCATGGGTTGAGCTGTTTAGTGATGCTTACATCTGAGAAGCGATTTAGGAAAGCTGAAAGTCAGCTACCCGATTTGGATAGTTGGAATTTGGCATAGCAATCTGACCAATATTAAGTTTCCATCCACTTGAGTACTACTTGGAGGAGATTCTTAACCACTGTTCTTGTATTCTGCACTTCCAGTTTGTAAAACAAGTTAATTGTTAAAACAAGTTACCTCAGAGGAGGAGAATGATGAGAGACTTCCTCTGTCTGGATCTGATAATTCATTACCCGGTGGAGGGGAATTCGCTTCTAAGGGTGACCACAGGCAACTCAGTAAAACACTAAGGAACTCACTGTCTTCAACACTAATCGCAGCTTCATGGTGCTACGTAGCTGGCTCAGACCCCGTGCTATGACCTTATCCTGTTAACCAGCTCCCTGCAAGGCAGGAGGCTCCCCAAATGGCATCTGCTTCCAGAGCAATACCCTGCAGCTCTGCCCCTGCTCTCTAGACCCCTCCTCATGAATTCAGCAGTTTTCCAATCTGATTTACAGGCAGCGGCATCTAGCACCTCCCGTGTCTGCTGGCATAGCAGAGCACACACGGCCATTAAGCACTGCACACCATTAAGCAAGGGCTCAGCACCATGAACTCTCTTGCCCTGGGAATCGGAGAATCCCACTGCAACACTGAACAACAGGAAGTATTAAATCAGCATCTTCTCTGGAAAAATACCACAAGAAACCACCCACGGGACTCTTCTGCTATTGCTCTTTTGGCCCTGAATGCAACTTCCTCAGCAAATTAGCCATCTCTAACAGGAAACGCTGCCTTTGTCCGTCCTATTGCCTCCGAAACATCTGCTCATCTGTACATGCTGTCAGCGTTCTCGAGTAGGCGTCATCCCCCCTTGGTCTGCATCTGCGATAGGTCTCTCAGTAGGAAGAGCCCTTTCTACAAGCTGCAGGAAAAAATACCTCTTTAGCCCAACATAGTTTTAACCCAGCCTTGGACTTACAAACACATGAGGATATACCTGCACAGCAAATAATCTGATTTCTGCAGAAATATAAGTGCTAGAATAACTTGAAGAATGTGGGCTGCTCTTGCAAACAGCGTATCTCACAATAGCATCAGTCTTAACAGTCCCATGAGCAGCAAGAAATGCAAAGTCTATACTTTGGGAAAAGTGAAAAAGTGAACACAAGCTAAACAGAGTCCAGCAGAGTGGGGGAAAAGAAAAAAAAAAAACAAACCACAGAGAAAACAGCTCTGTAAGGTCTGACCCAGGAAGGAGGGCTGAAAGTAGGAGTCTTCTCAAGAAAGAAGTGAAAAAACTGAGAGGGGAGCCAAAAACAGCCTTCAAATGTATAAAAGGCTGATATATAAAAAGAAAGGTGATGAACAGTTCTCTATATTTATTAGGGTCTATCCACTGGCTTAGTTTGTAGTGTGCAAAAATGTTTATCTAGCTATCAGCGAAAAAAATCCCAACTTCAAGGATAGGCAATCTCAGGGACATTTTCCGTTGGGAATCTGGGATTCTCCTTCTCAGGAGGATTTTAAAAACACATAATGACAGCAGGTGGTTGGACTAGGTGAGTTTTTAAAGTGCCTCCCAACCCAACATTCGCACGAATCTATGACTTTGCAGAATTAATTTCAATTTCTAAAAGATCTTGAGCACGTTTAGTTCAGAAAATTTCCCAGGACATATAACTTGTCCTAGTTCTTAATGAGTCACTGCAATTGCTAACTGCCCTTAATATTAGAAATAAGCATCCTATTTGTGTTCTGAACGTGCCCAGTTCCAGCTCCCAGCAGACTCTGTTGCAGGTTTGTCAGGCGGATTGCAGAGCCTTCTCCTGGCATTTTGATTTTCCCACACTGCCCTGTGATCCCTCCACCCCACCAACCTCCCGATCCTGCCTCCCTCCCCCACACAACTACACAGGCACATTATTAATACGGCACAGAAATCTGTATGTCAATCATCTGCATGAAAGGACAATTTGAACAGCATCACCTACACAGTGACACTGTCCCCTTTTTTTTTTTATTGTTTTTTCAAGACCTTTTCGACTTCTGAAGGAGTTGAATAAGTCACCAATAAATAAATACATTACAATGAGGGGCAGCAAGAGGTAGGAGGAGGTGACAATTTCAGACCAAAGGCAAGATGGGAATTCTTCACGCAGAGCATCATTACACTTTGAAGGAGTGGTGGATACAAAACCTTTATGAAAGTTCAAAAGCAACCAGACAAATTCATAGAGGAAAAATCCAGTGGAGGCTCTCAGAGGCACAGACRCCAACCTCAGATCTAGGCTGCTCCACAGCCACCAGTTCTGGAGGCTGGGTGAGTATTTGAGGCAAGTATCACAACATTTTCGCTGTTCTTCTGTCCTTCCCTGAGTGCCCAGTGCTGGCCACTCTTAGGGACCTTTATTCTAACTGGATACAGCTGCTCTTGTCTCAGTTGCCTAAAAACAAAAAAAACAAAAACAAACCTCCCCCCCCACCACCATACCATTAATCATCTGTTTTCTAGTGCACACAATGTTACTAAGAGTAACAACAGCAATAACAAAGAGCCTGGGTCAAATAGGTTTTCTCATTAGAAAATCCAAATGCGGTTTCCGCACTACATGTCCATAGTCTGTTATTGCGAGGAGCTTCAAAGGAGCAGGATTGCAGGGAAGAGTTTATGACACATCTGGTATGGGGCTTGAGCTTATCTGGAAGGGAACTTAATTGAAACAGAAAAATACTAATTAAGATTGGAATCCCTAACAACCTTCCCAGCACCGAAACAGGAAATTCCAGGTGGGAAACTGCTTCTCTTCCAACTTTGCCTCCTCCTGAAACCAGAAGTCAAAAGAGCCCTGTGTTGGCCAGGCAGCATGTCACCTCTGATTTTGTGCTGCTCCTTGGCACCCTACTGAACCCAACAGTATAGACCCAAGAAAGAGGTAGATGAAAATAAGTTTCTTGACTGATGTCATGGCTATCTTTGAAAACACAGGAGCAGAAAATCAATCAGGCACAGACAGGCAGCCACTCATGCACCACTGCCTTCATCAGCCTTCTCCTTGGCTGGTACCTCAAGCTTCAGCCTAATTTACTGCTCTCCCCCAGAGTGCCCGTAGAGCCTCTGATAGTTTCCTCATGCTGGGACATTTCAGCTAAAGTATCTATTGCATGAGAAGCATCCACAAGTTGCTTGATGAAATTCAGATTAGCACTTCACACCTTTTAGGATAAAAATAACCACAGGAAACTGGGATTCATCCCAAAACACACTAGACAATTCACATTAATCAGGGGATGATATACCTGTCTCATTTCCAAGCCTTCACCTCCTCTTCTCCAGCAAGACAAATGGCAAAGAAAACAAACCAACACCCTCTACATTTTTCTTCTGCAAGGATCCAGTTTCCATGAGATGAGTCTGCCTTGGCTGTGAGCTGGAAAATAAACCAGAGCTCTGCTCTTTCTCAAGGGCCAAGATGAAGAGGCTGTGTACAACCAAGAACGAAAAAGCCCATGACTCTCTACATTTTCCAGGCTCCATTCCAGGCTGGTTGCTTATAACTGAAGTTGTGAAAGAAGTATATCAACTCTCTTCCCGGAAACAAATCTCTTTTGGACAAATGTCACAATATAGGCATCTTCTAGCATCTTCCCCATCTGCCTTTCTGAATCAGCACCACAGTAACTTCCCAGCCCAGCAAGGCTTCCCAGCCCCAGATGCCGCAGCAGCCAGCATCGCAGCCCGAAACATCACAGCCAGAAAGAGTCCTGACTCCCCAAGGCTGAAGCAAGAAGGCGATCAGCTCTCCAAGAGGCCAATGCCAGCGTTTGCCTCTGGAACTTCAGTGTGAGGTTCACGGCAGCTGTCAGTGCTTGGGGCTTCTGAAAACTTACTTAGTTGCTCTCCTATGGGATGAGACACCAAACTGCAGGATCCTGGTTTCAAAATGATGTGACCAAATGGTTCTCAGTGAGGGTTTGGTCCATTCTGAGACTTTCCAGACAAAGCCACTTGGTATTTCTACTCTGACCTATTCAGTGTTGCTTCCGTTGACACAGTGCCAGTACAGCAATCCCCATATCCCAGTGAGGGGTGAAGAGTTGGGAGCAGTTCCCAGATTCCATACATGGCAGGGCTTCAGGTGATGAGCTCCTGAAGCCATAGGATCAACCATGCTTCCTGCATGGAAAAGACATAAAAATCCAGGTCCTTCCTCTGCTCTTTCCCTGAAGGATGAATCAAGTCCCTTAAATTCTATTTTTGGCTGAAACCACAATGACCAAGTGGGAGGTCTGCAAGGGTGGAAAAACCTGGAAAGTCTGAGATGCAACCTACATCATCTCTGGGCTGCATCTGCTTGACTCAGCAAGCTGTAAGGGGGTAAGACCAGCATCTGTGGTAACCGAGAGCCTYCCCTTGCAAAAATGTGCAGTTGTGGCACAGCCAGATTCTTAGCAAGCAGTGTATTCAGAGGTGAAAGGGAGGTGAAATAAAAATACTTTCCTTATCTAGCAGATTACAGCAAGACTTTCTCAGCAGGGAGTGCGAAATGTCGGCTGTCTCAGGGAAGCAGCTCTAGCACCACAGCTTTTACGGTAAAATGGTTTCATTGACCTGTCTACTGTATATCACACTTGAGACAGCCAGAAAGGGACCCGGTGGCAATGTTGGCATGCACTGAAAGACACAGAAAACCTCCGTCTTGGGAATATTAAGGAAAGACCAAGAGTTGTTTCCCCCTTACACCCGACTTGTGGATTTAGTKAGGTCTAACCAGAAGCGCAGGGTGGAAACAAGTGGCTGCGCTGATGAACCAGATAGCATCTGGCGTGGGAAGGAGACACAGAAGAAACGCAACATGAACTGCAGGCGGCAGTTCACACCTGCTGCCCCACAACAAGTTTAGATCAAACATTCACAGCTTGCTAATGAAAAGATAATTCTTGCCCGCCTGCCAAAACACACAGTTCAGCCCAATCCCCACGGTGCCGTGAAGCCTTCTTCCTTCTACAGTTATCTGCAATGAAAATGTGTAGAGCAAAACCTCCCACCTGCACATGAGTTTGAACAGCTGYACCTACATGACCAGAATTAACTTAAAAATGAAGAAAGAGGGATGGACTTCAGGTCATTGGAGAGACCCATACTGTCCGGAGCAGCACACAGAGCAGCCTGGCTGGTCCGTTTGCCATTGCTACCCTTCTGTCATACATTGCTTTTTTTCTTTTTGCATTTTCTATGGAAGGCAATTTACTGGGGCCTTTTAGTCTTCTAAACTGAGTAATTCTAACAAGTTGTGGTGTGATCTGTGGCAAAGCACACGATCAAACTTCTAGCCTCTTCATATCTTTTCATTCTATTGGGGTGGTAGGTGTCTGATGCCCGGCAGATTCTGCYCCCAGTCACAAACCAAGAACAGGGAAATCTCGTTCCTCCTTTCACCTTGCTGAACTTGTACACTCAGTAATTTATCTACCACATCAGTACAAGGCTCTTTGAGATGAAAGTCCATTAACTCCAGAAGTTTGTATGCCTGTTACTGGCTCTGAGCATCCCATCCGCTAGCACAGAGCAGAACCACATGCTGGCTCTGTGCAGATTACACGTGAAAAAATCAGTAGCTGGAGGAAAAAAAAAAATTACCACCGTGAAAGAGGAAAGCTGTTAGATGAACTTTGTGTGCTTTTTTGCTCAGCTAAGGTAAGCTTCTTGCCTTGGACCCCCCACAGCACAGACAGAAGTAACAGCTTTTCTTTCTCGGGTCCGAGAAGTCTTCTCATCTTTTTTTCATACTCCAACAACTTTGTATCGGATATGAGCAAATAACATCAATCATTTCTGTCTGATTGCTATCTTGCTGCTTAAGCAACAAATAATGTGTTTAATGAACCTCTGAGGGAGAAAACAGAGGCTTTACTAAACATAAAACACCAGCTAAGCACTATGAGCTTTTCTTAAATTCCCTAAAAATGAAGAGCAGCTGCCTGGCACTGATTCCCCCAGCAGCACTAACTGCAGCATTGGGAACAGCTCTGGATGTTTCTGAAAATAGGCATGATCCTGTGTCAAAGAAAATAATCCCTTAATTTTATAGGTGTAGGATTAAAAAAAAAAMTGAAAATGAGAGTGTCTGGGGAGACACATATAATGCACTGCCTGGTGTCTAAAAAGGTCTTTTCCTTTGCCTCTCTCCAAGARTCAGCAAGTGTAACTTGACCGGATTTAGATTGAGAGTTCAGGGGGTTCAAACCAAAAACCTTCTCACTTGATGGTCAGTTTGCCATTGATTTCAGTTGTTTGGGGTCAGGCTACTAAAAAAAAGGGGGRAAAAAAGGCAAACATTAAAATCTTTCCCAGTACTAAAGAGTCCTAGCAGTATCCCACAGCAAGAAAAAGTCCTCAGCACATCCATGTATTGGCTGCTGGCAGAGGTTTGCCTAAAATTTTTAAGAGGAGATTTTAGGCTCTCTACATAGCAGTGGCATACACTGTCACTGTCTCCTGGTGTGAAACCATCTGGGACAAAAAGCTGGGCAAAAAAATACATTTTTTGACCCTGGGTAACTCTTCTGGGCTATGTTACCAGTAGCAGGAGGAGTCAGGTTGGAAGCAACCTTCATGGGGCTCGGTGGGGAACATGGGAAGGGGACGCTCACGCTGAGGAGGACACATGCCATTCTGGGGAGGGCTGAAGTCCCTCTGCCGGGAAACCTGCACCTGGGAGAAGGAGTGACAGAGAAATCTTGTGACTGCCCGCGCCACGATGCCCTGCTAACCCAGTGGTGAATCACTGAAGCAACACATGAGCCTCTGGAACAACTTCTAGAGAGAAAGTGGGGAAAGCTCCCACCAGAGCATGACTCAAAGCTCTGGAGTTATTTAAAGCATGGAAAATACCAAGAACAGCCCATGAAACRGCAGCTGTTTGGGACTGGTCTTTTATAAGCTACTCTAAAGAAAGCACTGAATATCCTACTTATGTTGAAAATTATACAGGTCATCTTCCATGTTTAGTGCAAAGTTGCACAGAGGTAGCCAGGGTACAAGACACATTCATACTCCATCTTTAGCATGACTACCACCCAGATCCATATGTGATCTTGGCCTTCTACCCTGTACTTAAACTGCAATAAGCTGTGCTCTGCATTCAAGGAAAAAAGGAAAAAAAAAAAAAGAATCCAGACCTTTGTGGAGAAGGTTTCAGTGAAAAGGCTGGCTGCTTTTCTGTGGTTACTGAGGTAATGCAACTTCAACAGGGGCTTACACAATGTCAGAGTGGAAGAAATTCTAAGCATCTACTAGAAAGGTTTTAAGTTACTCAAAAGCCTTACTGATAGGATTTCAGAGCCAGCTACTCTATTCGGACACTAATGTGCAAGCAAACACGTCTTTCAAAACCACATGTGGCCAGGCTATTCATACTCCCAGTCTCGTTCCCTACCATTCATAAGTAGGAGTGTGAAGCAGCAGGGCAAATCAAATAAATGACTTCATTCCTCTGGGGATATGAGCAAATGTGAACAAAGAAGCAAACATTTAGAAATTCAGGATGCCATATTTTTGCCAAGTTTTCTTCCAGTGRGGAACTCTGAAGGATTCAAGGAATGCAACTGCTATCTTCTTTCCTAAAGCTCTGCACTCATGAGTGCACACGAGTGCATATGCACAAGCAAGCTCTGAGATCTCCCAAATCCACAAGACTCCCTGCACAGCTCTGCGGAAGACATCACAGAGCAGTTTAATACACTAACACTTGTGTGATTGGATACAAAGACGTATGTCTCAGGTAAAGCAGAGTTTGGGGTACTACATCACATGGTAAGCGTATTCCTTTTGCTAAAGCAAAGGCCAAATCCTGGAAATCCTCACTTTGTAGTAGAAAGGGTGTTTATGAACARGCTAAGATGCTTCCAATTGCTAACCTGGGAGCCATCAAGAGACTAATCCGTTGYGAATTTTCTTCCCTAACAATACATATAACTGTAGTTCAGAAAAGAAATGTGTCTRTGCTTGCTGCTGAAGACCAAAGCCCTACAAAAGAAAGGTTATATTATAAATAGGAAATCTTCTAGTGGGATCTAGACCAAAAAAAAAAAAAAAAAATCAAATTTTGGACATGCTTCAGTGATGGGAACACCTGATGCACACTACCTGAGAGCAACCCTGGTTAAAACTCTCCAGCTACCTGGCCTGGAGGACCTGTCCCTCCTGGGGGAAGGACCAAATCCCCYGTGTGACAGCGCTGGCTTTGCCAGACACCTGGCACACAGGCTTTACGGGGGTGGAAGCAAAGCTACACAGCCTTCAAAACCGTGACGCAGACAAGACACCTGACAAGTTAAAAGACATGAACGACAGCCGTTTGCTTTCTGCAGGGTCAAGACCCTGCAAGATATTACCATCAGCTCCCTCTTCCCCAGCCACAGTGGAGCCTGCCTGGCTGCTTCGGTCCCAGCACAAACTCTTGTTCCAGTTTTCTGCACAAYGAAGTTCAAATCCAACCTTTTTGCAAGTTCTCCTTTCAAAACAAACCGAACCCATCACTAGTCATCCTCCTCAAAACTTGCTACAGGTGAGAGYCCCACAACACGACAGCATCCCCATGACCTCCTCCTCCAGTTTGGCACAGGAGCCTGCCAAGCACATTTGACACTGTGACTCGTTTCCCCTGATTCCTCTGACGTTTTTGTTCCCTGCCCCACTTTTCTCACTTACATTTCTCTTTTGACTCGCCCATGGGAGGAAGACAAACTGAAACATGCTCCAGAGCTGAAATTACAGTTCACTCCATGGATTTGAAATTAAGCAGAATATCGACTTTCCAAAAAACTCTCAATGRATGTTGAAATAATTATTTTTCCAGCAGTGATTTTTTTTTTCTTTTAAAGCAAAGCAATATGAAAAATAGATAAAATCTTGCTGCAAAGGGAAAGTCACTCTCAGCAACTGTCCTCAAGCCGCACAGCCGCAGACAGGAKGAGCTGTCAGCCCTGCTCAGCCCCATGGCTGGTTGGGCTATGAAGATGGGTCTGACTCTCCTTGCACTAGCTCGTGCTGATTGTAGGGGTTTTGCTSATGAGGTTCAGCAGAAAGAAATACAAAGGTGTGCAGAGGAGATTCCCATGGGAATTGGTGGTATGATGATGGGATGGGATTTATGGCATGGTGTGGTGATGTGACAAAGGGATGGGATGGGGTTCAGGGCATTGAAGACCCCCACTTCACCTTTCATCCTCAGCCAGATGCGTCCTGCTCTGTGAAATGAAAGCTGTTGCCCCTGGACAAGGCAGCTGGCTTTCCAGATTCAGTCCAGGTCCCAACCAGAAAGTGTTTGTAGCTCAGGAACCACTCCAAAAAAACCCCTTGGGTCACATTTCCTACAGTGATCCTATCAGGCTTTAAAGRCTCAAAACAAGGAGAACCATTATTCCGCAGCCTGGTAATAATGTAGGGCTCCCACTCATCTGAGACGCTCAATTTCCCCCAGATCTCAGGGATGTCATCAGGTTTTGAGGGCCCTTTAAACAGCAGCAGCAGCAGCTCAGGGAAAAACATCTGGAATAAAATACACTGAAGGTCCCGAAGTCGAAAAGATCTCCGCAAAGGTAATAAGGAATACCTAACCAYGAATGTTTGCTGTATGGAGTCCTGTACCGCTGAAACACAGACACTGTACTGCTCCCTGCAAAGGAGATTTAACAAAGGGTCATGTCTGAAGCYGACCTGTCCTGGACCCGCATGGCTGTCACGTATGTTTCCTCTTTCATATGTAGGACAGGTGTGACTGTCCATACTGCTGTATGACTGGTTTCCACTGAGAGGACAGTTAGCTCATGCTCTGCTAATAAGCCAGTCAGCACTATTGACTCTGAGCAAACTGCCTCCATAATTGGGCTTTTCTCTTGCAGTACAGGACATCTTTAATTAATCTGCTACTGTTTATGCATGCTATTCCCGTCGGAGCTCACTCGCAGTGCACAGACATCATGCAGCGCATCTGACACTCTCCCAACATGTGATGTCAGTTATGTCTTACAATGCTGATTATTGATGATAATGTTGTGATGATAATTGTAGTAATGATAATTACCACACATCAAACTCATTCCACAGATGGGCAAATCAGGATGTGGACCAAACCCAGCCATTTCTGTCCTGCCTCGCAAACTGTTGCTGGTGGCCACAGCAGCAYTTGTCTGGGTCACACACTCCCAAATAAAACACAGCTGGGACCATCAGGCRGTTGCTACGTACAAGCATGAGGTCTGCCAGATCGCACCTGAGCGCTATGCAGAATGAAAACCCAACACGCTGAATTCAAAATATGTGGTTCAACGCACAATGCAGTTGTTGTGCTTTAGTAAGTTATCAGGCATCAACCCAAGCCAGTAGAACTGATGTAAGTAAATCCACAGCAAGTATAGGTACCAACTCAGCTAACTCTTTTTCTTTCTGCATAAGCAAAGTCACACTCCCTTCCATTTATACTAACAACCTCCAGCTCAGTGCTTTCAGATTAAAGGACAGATACACCTACGCCATTACACAGTATAAAACTGCAAGTTTTATTGCTAATATCACCAGATTTCAAATCCAGACACCTGTAAGGACACTCTGCTAAATCCATCACCAACTTACAGTGCAGTCTGGCAGTCAGAGCAGTTGTCCTCAGGATGGACCAAAAACAAAGGGTGCAACTCAGGAGGCTCCAAACCCTGCTATTTTCAGCAGCATTTGGTACATACCTCTGCCTGAAATTCCCTAGTGCTGACATCCTTCTGTTGTCACTGGTCACTGGCAGGACAAAGTCTCTGCTTGCACCGAGCAGCATCCTGGCTCTGAAACGAGAGATAGCTGAGCACTGCTTTACGACTCCYAATGCTAAGCGAAAGCAGATCTAGTTCTCCACGCTCAGGACTGCTAGACCACTAAATGTATGTAAGAGCAGAGGTCAAAGCTTGCTGGCACATAAAAGGGAGAGTATAGCACAGCCTCGATCTACTGCAGTTTTGCAACAGCAGAATATACAAGGATAACCTCCAAAAGGCCTGATGGTCCTCCTGGCACATAGGAAACAGTACGAAAATGAAAAGCAGCTTCTCCCTTCCTTGTCTTTCTCCAAACTCTACCTCTTCTACCCCAGGCCCCAAGAGCAAACAGAGCAAAATTAAATATAGTTGAGACTTCAGCTGTCTGGGCTTAGSTCTCCTCCCTCAATAGTAGAGGATAACCTCCAAACCTGGCATTAGGTAGCTTAAATAAGATGGACAGTAAAGTGGTTCATATAATGCACTATTGACCCAGCTATACCATGGCACCCAGAAGCACTGGTAGCTACGCCAGCATACTGCTTCACTTGGCACAGTAATCCTGATCACTTCCCAAAGATGCTTCTTTCTAGGCTTGAGTACATTCTTACCCCACTGAAATAATCCCTTACACACGGGGCYGGGTGTTGCTGGCCCTTACACCTGAGCAGTCCCTCCTGTCTCAGGTGTGCAGCACAGGCAAACACCAGTAGGGTTTTCCTGTTCACCACCCCAGATCTACACATATCTGCGCACGTGGGAAGAGCCTATGATGCAGACCTAGAGCGTGCAAGAGCACAACTGTCAATCCTACTTAGTACGACTTTGCTAYTCAGCACAGGCTGGCTCCAATACCAAAGCAACCCCAAAAAGCAGCACAGAAGATCCCTAAGGACCTGGAGCCCTTTCTCAGCACGGCTCCACTGCCTGACTCTGCTAACAATTCCACTCGGGAGCTGAACTGTAACRTGCACCGTGTAAAATAACAGCAAAGGAACAGGAATGTAAACAATACGCCTGAAGCATGCAAACCCTTCCTATCTAATACTTCTCAAAAGCATCATGAAGGACAGTATGGTTTCTACACTGCGTTTTCCAAGCTAACTGAGCGCACTGGTTACCGGCAGGTCAGTGACAGCTTTAAGTGATGCAACTTTCAAAGAAAAAGTCCAGGCAAATGATTATTCAGGTCTCTCTACCTGGTTTGATTCAAAAAACATTAGAGGCTAAAAATGGTTTATTTAGGAGTCTATAATCTAGCTAGATTTCACAGCAAGGATTCAAAAATAGATTTGGAAAACAGAAGTATGCTGATTAAAATAACAGTGATTCGGAGTTAAAAAACACTGCTGCGGGAAGCCTTGTGCTACAGTGCAGAAGTCATTTTCCAGGGTCTGTTTTGTTCAACATCTAAAACCCAAACAGTAATCAGGCTGGAATAAGTCCCCCAAGATGGGGAAATCTCTTTTATTAAGCTCAGACCTGAGCTTGGGAACATTCAAAGAATCATAGAATAGTTCAACTCCCAGAGCTTCAGCTGTCACACTGGAGAGGCCAGCTGCCGAAACTGAAACTCTCCTGCACATCCCAGGCAGCTGGGGAGCTACAAGCCTTGTCCTCTACAAACCACTGCCCTGCAGAGCTGCCTCCCCCAGGCACCTCCTCTCACGCTGCTCACTGCAGCCTTCCCATCATCCAGGCTTGAACTACCSACTCGGGCACTGGGGAACAACCAGGCACTGATGTTGCATCTTGTGCCTTAGCTACACCCAAGTCATTGAGGCTACTGGAATGAGACCCTAATCCAGCATTAAAGCACTGAGTACGTATAGGATCTGCCCCTTTAGACGGTGGTGAGTCAGGTCCAGGGATGCTCAGGCCACAGMAAGAAAGATTCAGCCAGTTTGGGTGGCAGAGAGCAAACCCAAGCAGCAGGAAGGATGGCTGGGAAAGCACGACACACAGAAACAGAAGCAGCAGGAGAGCGYGAGGATTGTGCTGATGGGAGCCAGGGGTGCAACACCTCCAGCTCCCCCATGCAGGTGAAAGTGCTGCATGAAGCCTGCCCGAGCCAGGCTTCAGCTGTAACCCAACTGAAGGCTATGGGCCAGGCATGGACATTACCTGGGGAAGGAGCTCTGCGCCAAACAGGGTTAGCTGCCTAGAGCTGAATAACTGCCCAGTGGATGCACACGCWGATAAAACAGGGCACTGTTGGTCTGCCACAGCAGCTGGGTGGAGGGGACTGCAGGGTGCACGGGCAGCTCAGACGCAGACAATTTGGAGATGCAAAGCTGTATGGGCACGGCTGGTGCTCACCACCTGTGGTAAAAAGGGGTGGGAGCCTGAGGATGTCCTTTGCATCCTTACAACACACAGAACATGCTCACAGAGAGCTACCAGAAGCTTGCAGCACAGCCTGGGCTGTACAGAAGGGACACGCAGTTGACAGCCGCTGAGTGGACAAACTCTGCTTCCTAAAGCGGCGCACTGCTGTGTGCCTGCCTTGTRAAAGGATCCAGTCTGAAATTAAGTTTTATTAGCAGTACCCTAGTGAGCCAAGGTGGCTGGCTGGAGGAAGAGACAAACTCGAACGAGCAGTCACAGCCAGCAAGTCCGCGACTGACCCCGGAGCACCRACTCTGGAGAAGCAGCAGAGCCATCAGCATCTGGACACCAGGATGCAATGCTTATATTAAAGGAAATGGAGAGAGACTGCCAACCAAGGGATGAGGGGAACTACCAGCTGCCAAAAGACATCAGTATTTAAAGCAAAGGGAACAGAAGTGACCAAACATGACAGCAATTCAACTGTTGCCATGCTGTCCACTTGAGAAGGCTGTGCTTGCTGTCAGATGCCCTGGTCCACACCTGTGATGCTGGCACTGGGGGCTGTATTTTGGCCCATTCATCCCCCAGCTKGGCCCATTTGGAGACAACCTGGGGGAACTTAACCCCTTCTGCACCACACCGACCAGCCTCACGGCTGCACAGAGGTGTGTGAAATGGGTACCCTCTGCCCGCCCCAGGGGTGGGAGTGCTGGAGCAGTCCTTGCGAGGCTGCAGACCAGCTTCCCCAGCAGCCCACAATGGGGGTTTGCAGTCGCTGCAGCACCCCGAAGTGCCTACGCACAGCATGCTGACTCTGCACCACGGTAATTCGTAGCACACGATGCACCAGCACCACTCGCTCAGGCTGCAGCAAGCCCTGCCCCAACCTCCTGCTCTCACAGGGGATCAGTGGGACTCAGGAACACCACCAAGGAATAAAAGTCTTTCCCAAAAGCAACATGAGTCCCCTCTAAATAAATGGCCTTCCCTCACACACCTCTGGAGATCAGCGCATCTCACAACTCTTGTTTAAGAGCCTGCCAACACTTCCCTGGGATCAGCACTGCCCACACGTGAGACAACTTCTGTCTGTTCTCAGCCCCTGCAACTCCGAGACCAGCAGTCCTGGCAGGTAGGATGCTTTGCAACACACTTGAAAGGGACATGGGTGAGGTGAACTCTCTGAAAATAATAGTGTTTAACTAATTCTAGCTTCCTAAAAATAGAATGAGGTTTAATAGGGTCCTTAAAAAAAAAGCAATCCCTTATTGCCTACCTACACATCCCCAGGAGTCCTTTTGCCATTTCTATCCCTAGAAAGTGAGTAAGAAAAATGGTGATAAGACACAACGCTCTTTCCTCCCCATCACTAAGGTATTTTGTTCAATCAATCACAGGTCCTTTGGATGAGGCTGGCAGCCCTGGATGAAGGAGTGTTTTCTAGCAGCAGCACAGGGCAACATACTGCAAGTCAGTGCTCTTCCTTTCAGACTACTTCAATGAAAGGTTGCAGTTTCTCATCTGCTTCCAAAGAGACAGAGTAACTCAGGACACAGATGCCCCAGAATATATATAAGCCTTAGAACAGGCAGTGCCTTGGCAAAAACCACTTTAAAAACCAAGCTTTCTAAGCAAGGGAACCAACAGACTCTGCTTCAGTCCCTGGGCAGTCACAGCAACACCTTCAGTAAATATTTTGAAGGATATTTTCCAAGCTCTTTCTCTCTATACCACACTGATCCTTTCTGGGAAGGGATACGGCTGGCTCCATCTTCAAAAGAAGTTGCACCCACAGCCCTGGGCTATGAACTTCAGCACATCTCCCAGTCACACCCTCAGGAGTCCAGACCCGACCTCAAAGAGCTGTGGGTTTAGGCAGTGCCCTACCTGCAATACTCTCATGCAGGATTTGCCCACCCTTTGTTTTTGCAGCAAAGATGCAGGCAGAAGGCTCTCGGGATCCAAGTGCTCCTGCCTCTAACCTTGACAGGACATAGCACGGTCTCAGGCTTGTCTTTCTGCAGGGACATGATATGAGATCAAGGCGACCACTGCAGATGGTTTGGAAAAAACATGGTGAAAAGCAGCATGTTGATGTCTAACAACCATTTTTGTGATTTTTCAGGGTTTTTTTGTTTAAATTCCATCGCAAAATCCCCGTGTGCTGGGAGGGAGAGGAGCACGTGCAAGACCCAGGGTGGCTTTGCACCAAAGAGGAGCAGAGGACCTGGCAAAGTGCCTCCATGCAAAGGAAGGAGCGATGCTGTTTGGCAAGGCGGCAAGCAAAGGTTTGGCTCTGCCAGGGTAGAAGCCCTGCTGACCCCTCATGCAGGTCAGCAAGCAGCCACGTTAGCATCAATTGCCATTTTTTGCAGCCACAGCTATGCCCGATGGCCGTGTCCTGTCCAACCCCACTTACACCAGCTCTCTGCCGCGGTACCCACACGCACAACGCTACAAATAGCTCGGACACGCACGTGCCAGAGAGCGACTGCACACAGCGTGGTATCGCCCTGAACAAACCCGGGGATGGGAGAGAAGCAGCAGAGCACCTCGCGCTGCTCCCTGGAGCCAACAGCATCCCAAAAAAAAGCTTCTGATCTGCTACCAAATTTTAACTCCATACCCTAAGTATGCAATTTGCAATAGTGGAAACAAGAATTTTTTAAATGTGCAAATGTGAGTTTGTCTTTGGATCTAAATCCCAGTTTTCAAGCACTGAACGCATCTCCCGTAAGAGCCCCTGTCATTCAGCACGTTCAGGGAAACCGTYCACTGCACAAATCTGATGTTAGTGCCTTGGCATGAAACTCTTGGGACAGAGGTATGTTTTGGTGGTGTAGACAGTCCATTTTTGACAATGTCACTTCATGTTCTGCTCCTACAGGTGTTTTCTGCCACCTCCCAGATGTTCTCCCCACCCTTAATAAAACCTTTAGTGCTACAAAGACAGAAATTTCTCCTGCCCGTGGCTACCCCACATTTAAAACCTCCCGGCTGCCCTACGTCTCTGGTGCTAATGACATTCTCCCAAGCAGCCCCTCTGCAAACTCTGCCTGACCTGAGAACCAGCATCAGGGCAGGGAGCGGACAGCGGTGGCAGCTGCCACCAGACCACCTCTCAATGGCCAGCCTGTCACCTCCACTCTGCGAGAGGACACGTTTCTCGGCATGGTCAGCRTGCTATCCCACACCCTCTATGCTTCCCATCTCAGCATGAGCACAGACTCAGCCTTTCATCCAATCCTGAAAGAACGTGTTTTTCTCCTCTTTTTTTTTTTTTTTTTAAGTGAACAAGAAGCTACAAGCGAGTATTTGGCCTTCACAACCGATGGGCTGCAGCCAAACTCTGCCATATGTTCCAGCTAATACATGTGGGCTTTGCTTCCCATCCAAGAAAGGTAAAAAAGGACATTTATGAGCGGGGATACAGCAGTAGCATGTGGGAAGGGAGGGGTGGGAAGGGGATACTATTTTTGTTGCTATAATTATTCAGTGGCCAAATCCCTGACCCTTGACGTCAGCTCTGGAGGGTCTGTTTAGCTGACCAGTTGTCATGGAAAGAAGGAGGACTGGTTGGGAGGCACAGGCTGACGAGGAACAGCTCTTTGCTGCCTGAACCCACACACAGGCAGACCCCCTGCCTTCATTAGTCACCACCAGCTCACGGCCAAGAAATAAAAATGTCAATACCTTATTGCTGATACATTGGCTGGAAACAAAAGCATCCAGGGAACTTCGCGCTCTCCTTCCTGCCATCGGTTACTGTTAAAAAGCACTGGCCAAATTCTGATCTCAATTTCCCCAGTGTAAAGGCAGAGAAACTCCACAGCCCTCAGCTGGGTCACCCCGGGTTCACATTGGTGTATCCAAACTCAGCCCGGCCTCGGTCCAGACTACACACATGGAAATATGCCATGTGCAGAGTGCAGGGGTCCCTACTCCTCGGGAACAAACCCAATCACAATGACTAATTCATACCACCTCCAAAGGAAAAAAACTAAGATAAATAACCCCTGAATCCCTTGCTCCAGATGTCAAGCACTGCCTCGAGCCCAGAGTCCTGCTAGCAAGGCTCCTGCAATGCTCAGGAGCTTGGCAGCAAATGGTTCAGTTACTGACATGATGGTTTCTCATTACTGCCCACGCCATCCACAATGAAATCACCAGTTGTACAAGGAAATGGGAATAATCCTTGTTGAAACCTCAGGCACAGCTAGTGAGTACTGGGCATAAGTTTGCTTAGCAGGGCTAAACTGCATTGCTCATTCACATACAGTTCATTATGAGCTGCCATTAGTTATTTCTGCGGCCAAGGACAACAAAAGGACTCGGCAGAAGCCAGAGCAGAGCTCGCTAGGACGTATGGATGAGAATTAACAGGCAGCACAAAAAGCCATTTAACAAATCCCAGCGCAACGCAGCACATGGACAGGGCAGYTCAGCAGCAAGGCCCTGCCAAGGAGCAGCCAGCAGAGGAAGCTGACATGAGTGATGAGCAAGGGAAACTAAGGAGATAAAAGAATAGGGAAGGGGCAGGTTCCCAGGTTACAGCACAGCAGCAGGAGTCTGTTCTCCAAAGCCAATGGGCTCTCCTGCCCAGTTTTTCCCGAGTTGGGATGTTAACTTAGCATTGGGATGCCTTTAAATCAAGACCTCAAAAGATCCAGTGAAACCATCTGAGTCACAGTATTGTCTTCTCCATCATCCAAGCCATGGCACCAGGGATTGCCAAGAAATAAGAGGAATCCAGGCTTACCTTTTTTTCTCCAAAAGACGAGAAATTTTGCAGGCTGGGACCTGCCGCCAGTATATTTTGGAGCCCTGGCATGGCTGCATAGCTATGAGGTGAGAAAGAGGAACTTGGCAAGACAAAGAAGTAGCCCTGGCCATCAAATAGCGGATTACTAGCCTGTATGAAATGAGCTTAGTGGGTCTAAGACCAGTTTATGCTAACTGGTTGGGTGCTGATTTGCAGCAGTGCTGAGCAGGGCTGTGCTAATTTACTATCAGTTGAAATGATGTGGAAATCTGCAAACGCCATAGTTTTGCTTTTGGATTTGCTCTATTAAAAACAAAAAACAAAAAAACCCCAACCAACCAAMCAAACAAAAAAAAAMCAGCAGAAAGTCACTACAGCCATCTAGGCTAACTTTTAGTTAGAGCACCAGCCCGGAGTCAAGTCCAAAATGTCAAGACCGAGTCTCCTGTGAAGACAGAGAGGGAGTCCAGTGTAATTCCTGGTACATTGGTTTCAACTGCTAGCTCACCTTCACCACAAAAACACGTGCATTTGCTAGTGTCAGTATTGAACCACTGGGTCACCTCTCTCCCTCTCTGATAATACTTTCAACTCAAAATGAAACATTTCAGAAACATTTCATTTGAAGTGGTCAGCAAGAACAGGGGCAGGGGCAGTTGGGTCAGTGTCCCGGGTTTAGGGCAGGATATTTAGTTCTGCCCTAAACCCGGGACACTGACCCAACTGACAAGACTCAGAGTTTTCCATCCCATAAACTGAGTTTATTTTTGTCTACATAATTTTAACTTTCTGAGCACTAACATTTACCCTCTGGTGAGGACTAGGAATGCTCTCTCTGAAAATCTAAATAAAGAGACGTTCCAAGAGATTAGTTCTGGGATCTATTTATTTATCCAGTGTCTGAGTAATACCAATTCTCAAGATTAAAGATAAATAAACACCGCTAATAGTAATAATCCAAACAATAACGATTATCTGACAGTTCTACTATAAGTCTTTGTCTGGGATGTGTCATATAAATCCTACGAAAACAAGACCAACTGACCGGGTAGACCTTGCAGGACAGGTGGTGGCTGTGATGAGAAACAGCCTCAGTAGGCTGCTCCTGCAAAGACTTCTTATTAGTGTGATTTTGCACATTMTTCTGTGTCACTACCCATGAGACACCATAAGTGAAGTCACCACCTTTCCCCCAAAGGCTGAAGTTCACCCCAGGACAGGACACTATTATCTGCTTAAGTCCATGCAGCATTATACCATGAAGGAAAACGGAACAAAACGTTCATGGAAAATATCAGCCCTTGAGTGAAACAAACCAAATTCCCAAAGCAACTACACTGGTGTGAATCCAGAGTTACTCTGTGATCCCTAGGTAGGTAATCCAGATGTCTGTCAAGGAGATAAAAGACTCTGGCCCAGTGCAACAGCACAGAGATGGGCAGCAGCGAGTAGTTACTCAAGGTGGAAAGAATTCGGTGGAGATGTCTTAACAAYCATCCTGAGGCTTGCTACAGGCGCTCAGAGACAGACACCCAAGCGTGGCTGGTGGTGAGGCTCACATAAGCACGGGCAGAAGACAGAACGATCAGTCTGGAGTGGTTAGAGGCCTGGTTTTATATACACAAGTCTCCTCCCTTGAGTTTGGATTCCCATAAATAGRGAGTTTTCAAAGGCAGAACTGGAGTAGGGCAATAATCTGTATCACAAAGGTTTCTGCGAGTTTGGGCTCCCACTCTGTTTCCTTTTCTGTTTCTGCTGTGGTCTTTTATCAAGTCATTATTGTGTCTGGTGCGACCCAAGGACACGCTCCCAGCGGTGCCTCCAGCACTGCCCCATCAGCTGCAGCGTGGAAGACCCGGCAGAGAAGATAACAGCGCAAAGTCAATGTTCTCCCCAAACAAGACTGTTAGAAAGATTAAGCTGCCCATATAAAGTTTGTATGACCAGAAAAATATTTTTTTAAAAAGAAACAACTTTAAAGAACAAATAAACAGCCTCTCCTACAACATGAAAAACCTAAACATTGTTGKTTTACGCTTGCAACACGTGAAATCCTGATGATAATGGAACTGAAGCACAACTCAGACACGGCAAGGGGGAGCTCAAGACAAGGACAGAATAAGCAAGACCTAGTGGGACTCYTGCACCTTTTGTTCCACTTACAATCTCACATTACTAAGAGAGGAGTAACATCCTGTGCACTGGAGACTTGTTTTATTTATTGTTTTAAATGCAAGTAGAGACCAAAAGGCCTTTCCTCATCTAGATCCAAGRCTGGTGGTTACAGACCACATTCGTACGATTCCTGCCGTGCTTCACCGATGTGCAGTGGGGCATGCAGGCAAGTGGGAAGATGAGACCGTTGCGAGTCAGCATTTACAAAATGGGAGCAAGCGCTCAGGAGCAGCACATCAACATACAGAGAAAATGAAAACGGCTATAGTGATCACCCAGCAAACAGGCCAGGGGATGCTGTGGCTGGGAACAAGATGAGACAAGGGAAAGAGACCTTGAGGGATGGGTTAGCAGGGCAGAAGAGAGGCAAGACCTGGTTTTGTAATTGATACAGCGATCAACTTCTCCAGGTTACTTGTTATTTCTGGACCAGACTGACTCGCAGGAGTSAGCACGGGGACTGGAAGCGATGCTCTGTCACAGGGTTCATGACAGACCATCCGCAGCAAGCTCCAACAAGGCTACTGAGTCAGWAGCTCACGGCCAGCAAACGCTCACACAGTGCACATTGTTTCCTCCTTCTCCACTCGTTCTCAGAGCTAGAAAATCCCCAAAAGGGGGAGGGGGTTAGAAACATCATGGCCTGCAGGCTAGGTTTTAACAGAAACAAGATGACTAAGGCAGCAAAGCAAGGAGGACGTGATTAATAAAATATTGAAGACGTCAAAGAGATCCCCTCACACCCACCTGCCAAGCCTAGAGGGTATTTCACTGACAAAGACCAAGCAGCCAGCACACAGCAGAGAGCCACCAGCATAAGGCAAACTGCCCTTCTGCCCATGGGACATGACATCAGAAACCCACTGAAGGACCTTTTCTCTGTGGGCTGGAGAGCCCACTACATGCACTACAAGAGTTAAATCCCATGTTCTCATCTCTGTTTCCACATCTTCTCACAACCTATCCCACTCTAACTGCCTCAGCTAGCTGTACCCAGTACATATTTCTAAATTACCTGAAAACATCAGCTGTCCTAGGAAAAGAAGTCTTCCTATTTACAATACATATTTGGAAGCTGCAAAGAAGACTTGCGAGCACATTTGGACTTGGGCTGCTTGTTCAAAGCAATTTGTCTACAGTCTCTGCAGAGACCGCAGTCAATGTCAGAAGCCTGACCTAGAGCCCAAAGGCCATAGAAACCTTCAGCTGAATCCACAAGCTGTCCCAGTCCTGCAGTGCACCACAGTCTCCCCTCACATCATGCTAGAGTCACCAAAAACACTCAGATCACATCTGTGAAACAGAACAGTGGTCTTCAGATGGCTACCGTTTTTACTTCAGAGAAGTACAGARGAAAAAAAATAGAACTAGGAAATAATTTAGGGAACTGATAGGATGACATGGATTTAGAGGCTGATGGGACATGTTCTTACAGAGGGATACCATCAGTATAGAAGCTAACCACATCATCATCACCACTGTGCACATCTACTGTGCTCTGTGCAGGAGTATCTCGAGCATCTGCTCAGAAGCAGGAGCAACACAGCCCAGGGCAGCCGCTGCTATGGTCCAGTACGCAGCAAAGAAAGTCCCAGACCTCCAGTTCTAACATCAGTTTTCCACCCATTCATGGCAGAGACTAATTCATGTCACAACTGGGCCACGCTGTGCTGGCACTTACTCTGGCAGTGGGAGACCGGAGGCAGCGGGAGACCCCAGCCTGTCCCCAGGGCGCACGGGGCGGCTCTGCTGCCCCAAAAGCCGCAGAGGCACAGACRGTGCTCGCCAACATTTGGCCTGTGCATCCGTCCAGCAGGACTAAAAGCCTTTGCTTTTCATACCCCACAGGAGTGCTGCAAGGATTAGCTCATGTTTATTCARCACCATTTTTCAAAGCACTGCACAAGAGCCAAACCCTTCAGTTTTTTTTATCTATTCCTTGCTCTTTCATTCCCTCCTGAAGGGATGTGTTTCTCCCCTCCTGAGAAACAAACAAGCAGGAGGTCAGCAGGAGCGGGAGGTGGGAAGCACATTCCAGGTTGCTCCTCCTCTCTCAAACCACAAATGCCACCAACCTCTGCTGTCTGTCGAGCCCGGCACCCCGCGCAAGTGCCCAGCATCCAGGCCTCCCCACGCAGCCCGGGGAGGGGCCGGACGGGATACGTAGCAGGATGTTTAACCTCATCTCATTTCCTTTTCGGTTTCAAGGAGCAAAACAGGGAGGTCAAACAGCCGCCCCTGGAGCTGTGCAGCCTGCCCACGCACYCACGGCAAGGCAGGGGGGATCTGCACAAGCCCCGCTTTGCAGCTCCCCTTCTCAGACAAAAAGCCAGGCGGATGCTGCAGCCGAGGTCTCCCTGGAGGGTGCGTGTGCCGATGCATCCCAACCCTCAGGGAACATGCCAAAGCCTTGGCACTCAGCCTTGGCACGAGGGGATGGTTCACATCCGAGTGTATGCAAGTGCTAGACATTAGAACTCATGTTTTGTGCAAGTGCAGGCAAAGCCGATGTGGGGCATTTTCTTCTGCGCACAGACTTGTTGAGCCAGATCAAAAGAGCAATCCCGGGAACGGAGCTCACGTGCAGGCAGCAGCAGGGTGAGGATGTGAACAAACCACTACAGGTTGCTCTGCGGGACAAAGCTGATCAGAGTGCTGCCTACAAAACCCAAAAGCATCAGAAAGGGTTAAAGAAAAAGGTATTAAAAACATAAACAGCTCTTTTCAAGAGTACCTTCCCTTGGCTTCAGTGCCTGAAACCTGGGCATCCATGCAGATAGCAAGAACATCTGCTACTCCACCAGACAGCAGGAAAATCAAAGTGTTAGCATGAATATAAAATCTCCAGACGCTGCAAAAGCAAATTAAGATGAGTCACATGTAACAAAAAGACTGTTTTCACCACATTGCTTTGATAAGTTTACAATGCATTTTTAAATGCGGAAAATAAAAAACCTCAGACCCAGCAGAAGCAGAAACAGGAGAATAGACCATATTCCCAAATCATTTGGATTTTTGTATATCGATTTTACTGAAATGGGAGACAAAAAACCCATTCCCTAATTCCAAGGAAAGTTTTTCCATGAGCTTGATGTGAGCAAACCTTTGTGACTCTGGGAAAGGCTTTGAATTCAGAAGAAGAAATCACTTAATTTTTTAGTATGGCAAATTTCATATCACTTCCCACAGATGGTGACATTACACAGAGCATCTTTCAGGGTAAGGACCACAGGAAAATTCTGCTGGCTTCACTGGGATCACATATGAGCCAAATTATAGTCCCAGTTCACTCCCAGGATTTCTTTCAGGAAGTCTATGCTCACATGGACACTAGAGTTTAAGCCAATGCAGTTGTAGTCCCTGACTTCTAAAAATGACATTAAGGCAATGACAGAAAAGGAAGTACAGAAAAAGCAACATAGCTATGACTTTCCAAAAGGTTTTAAAATGCAGTGGCTGATTTTTTCCTCCTTGTTCTGCTGCTGTGTAGGCACTGCACCACTGTAGGCACTGGCACTGGCACTGCCCAGGACAGATGTTTGCTCCTTCAACTGGAAATGGATTTCAGCAGAATCACCCTCCCAATGCTCTGCTGTGCAGGTCTTCACCTATTAAGTTGCCTATAGCAACTAAAAGGTTATGAATATGCTCAAATAAAGCAGAATTCCAGAGGGAAGTGTTCCAGAAATGTTTTAAACATTCAGCTTGGCATGAAATAAAATTCCCACAGTTTCTGTCCTTACTAGTCATGAACAGGAAGACTTACTACAGGTACATGGCTTGACAGAGCACAAGTCTTGAACTAAAAGAAAAATACCATTAACTATCCTGGTGTGGGCTGTTTGGGCGTTTTTTTGGTTGKTTTTTTTTCCCTTCCTCTTCTTTTTGGCAAGGAAGTTCAAAGAACAACACCGTTTTCCTCAGGGAAGGTAACAGCTACAAGGCAGAAGTTACTGGGATAAGAAGATGATACTCATGATGTCAGTGGCTGCTGAATACTGACTGTATAGTGTTATGCAAAGTATTTCATATCACACAACAGGATAAAGACCGTCAGATCCCAGTAGCAGAGGTTATATACCTCCCAGCTCCTGGAAAACAGCATCAGTTCAGTTTGTCTGAAAGGGAAACACCTCTGGCAGAGGGCATTGGGGTGTTACTGGGGGCAGGGGGGAGCATCTAGGGGCTTTTCTCTGCAAACTCTCCACCGAAGACAGATCATTTTCAGAATTACACTATGTTACGCTACAAGACAAACAGAAACATCCCTCCTCCAAAACAAAAAACAAAACAGGAAAAGCACAGGTAAGGCAAGGCTAGACAGAGTCCGCGTTGTCATCCAGGATGCTCCGTGTCGGGAACAGGCCGTGACCACTGACCGTACACAACAGTGAGAATGGAGGGGGGGACCATACCTGGGCGGCTTGAGAGAGATGGAAGGGGGGGACCGCACCTGGGATGTTTTGGGAGGATGGAAGAGAGGATAACTTTTTGGAAGGCGCGGTTGGGAGGGAGGGGGCGGGGGACAGCCCTGCCCGGGGCGGGGGGGGCCGGCGGTGCCTACCTGGATGTAGGCGCGCTGCAGGTAGCTGTAGGGCACCCTGCGCTGGAAGTCGGCGCGCACCTCCTCGGCGGCGCGGTGGCGGGAGGCGGCTCCCAGGCGCGGTTCTTCGCAGCTCCGCACGCAGCCGGCGCGCCGCAGCACCGAGCCGAAGAAGGGCAGATCGCCGCCGGCGCCCGGACCCGGCGCTGCCAACCGCACCTGCCCGCGGCAGCGCCGCCGGCACCGCAACCGCGCGGCCCGCAGCTCCCGCCGGCTGCGCAGCGCCCGCTCCAGGCACCGCGCCGCGCCCGCGAAGTCGCCGCCGTAGTACGCCTCCACGCCGCTGGCGTACAGCGCGTCGAAGGGCTCCAGCGGGCCGCCTTCCCCCGCGCACCCGCCGCCCGCCCGGCACGCCGCCGGCAGCAGCAGCGGCAGCAGCAGCAGCAGGGCCCCCCAGGGCCGGCTCCCGGATGCCATGCCCGCCGCACCGGCGGTCCGTGCGATGGGGGCCCGGTGCGGTGGGGGTCCGCGCAATGGGGGTCCGGGCACCGTGTAGCGGGGCTCGGTGCGGTAGGGTCCGGAGGTGGGCTGCAATAGGGGCGGTGCGGTAGGGTCCGGGGGTCCCCGCAGTGGAGTCCGCCGCGGTGGGGTCCGGGGGTCCGTGCAACGGGAGCCGGGCACCGGTGCAATGGATCTCGGTGCGATGGGGTCCGGGGGTCCGTGCAAGGGGAGCCGGGCACTGTACAATGGATCTCTCTGTAGTGGGATCCGGGGGTCCGTGCAGTGGGGCGCGGTGCGGCAGAGCCCGGGGGTCCGTGCAATGGGAGCCGGGCACCGTGCAATGGATCTCGGTGCGGCGGGGTCCGGGGGCCGTGCGAGGGGCTCCGCTGCGGCTCTGCCCTAGGCGGTGGCGGGGCTGCGGCGCGGCTCCCTGCACGCCCGGCCCTGTGCCGCCCTCCCGCGCCGCCGGCACCTCTTAAAGGGCCCCGCGCCGCCGGCCCGCCCCGCCCGCGCCACCGGCCCGGCCCCGGCCCCGGCCCCGGCCCCCCCGCAGCGAGGTGGTGGCGCGGGGGACGCAACCACCGTCCGGGCGCCGCTCGGAGCATCCCCGCTCCGCGGCTCGCCCCGTGGCTGCAGGGATTTTTAAATGACGTCGTGAAATTTAAATTGCCCCGGAGTGATTTAAAGGGCAGCAGCAGCCTTTCCTCCGGCTTTTGCCTTCCGTGCCCCACGCCTCCTCCTGCTTCCCCACATCCCCGCGGATGCCGTCGTTATTCGCAGGATGCTTTTTTTGCCCCTCTGTGAGGGTGTTGCTTGGAGCCGTTTTTCGCTGGGTTCGCCACCCCTAGCCCCTCTTGCCCCGACAGCCTCCCGCCGCTGGGAATTCTGCAAATAAATCATCTGGGATGGGCACAGTGAGTGGCTGGTGAAGCCTTTTCAGCTCCCAGCTGTGTGTTTGTCTTGCTTCCTCCAAAGTTTCTCTYTTCCAATGCTGCAAAGCCCTACCCTGCCAAAAATGTTACTCATTTTTTTTCATGAATTTTAAGGCATTCTTGTGATGAGACATTTGGCAACGCAGCCTGGTGACACATGAAAAAAAAAAAAATCTTAGTTGGCATTTTAAATAACCTCAGTGTTGAACACCTGTCAGCAAGAAGTTTTTCATATTAATACAGTTAATTTGACTGAAATCAGCTGTTCCTGAGTGAGAGGGAATGGACAAATCCTGGATCCCATTAGATKCTTTACTGTAAGCTGTTCTGGGCTCCAGTACTCCAAAGCCTGTGCGTACAGCACTGTGCTCAGTAGGGTCTCTCACCAGGGATTGTGGCCTTAGTTATTTCAGACAATTCAGGAATATCTCTATAGCTGTTGGCTGTCTTTTCATAGACTAAAATAGCTGCAAATGGGAGATGCTTGAAACCCATTTGGTCCAGATTTTGTTATTGCATCAAGCCAGATGTTCCTCGTGGTCATGCTGGGCTTTCCCCTCTGCTGCTCTAGTGGCTTTGATCAAGTTGTTTCTTGTTTATGCTGCTGTATCCAGGATCAGAAACAGGGCTCAGCACCCTCTCTTTGGGCAAGTGATCAGATTATGGAGTCTGGTTTACAACAGTTTCACATGAGAGAAGTTTTTTTCCCACATGGCTGGAGATTTACTAGAGTTCTTGATGAAGAGCTTTCCCATCTGGCAAAGATTTTATAACAATCTTCCTTGTTGCTTTCTTGCAAATTGGCACAGAATGTTTTAAAGGTTTGGGTGTCCCTCCATCTTTCTGCCCTGCCAGACTGGTGTGCTGGGAAGAGTACTCACAACAGGGGAACCAAACACCCTGAAGGGAGGTCTCCAGCAGGAGAGGTACGTGCTGTAACCACTTGCCCATGCAATATGAGTTCTCAGGTCCAGGTAGAGCCTTTTGCAAGGGAAGGTTATCAGCACTCCTGGGGAACAGAGGCGACATTATGAGAGGGCTACTTCAACCTTCTCAAGGGTCACTTGAGGATTTGCTGCTTAGATGTAAGACAGAGGTGCCACTGGTGACTGCACAAGTTTAGAGTGGGAGTCAGCTCTGCCCCAAATCACAGAGATAAAGCACCCGGCTCTTTGRGTGCACTTTCTGAAGGATGCACCTCAGATGATCTATTTGCAGAAGTGCTGTATGTAATTCCACATTGTTTCCAAGTCAGCAACATCTCTGYGCGTGCAGTGATAACATTGAGGCCCTGTGTAGGAAGGAATGCACAAAGTACATGAATGACTGGAGAGAGAACAAAGTCAAACAAAATGTTTTATTTCATCCTGCTTCATTTTCCAATCCAAATGTTACTTTCATTAAAAATCCTTTTTGAAACAGTAATGAAAAGGTTCTTAGTTCTAACACCCCGCAGCCCAATTCTGCTGCACTTCTCCAGGGTTTTCTCTGTAGGCACCCACTCACTCTAGGACCAGACTGCCACTACCCCTGCTTTGCAGTCCTCCTGCCTAGGGTCATGCTTTCTTTGTTCACAGAAGTTTGTGCTTTCYGTCACCTTGATGTTTCATTGCTACCTAATTGCAGCAAAGACCTCAAAAATAGTTGGCACATACAAGGCACTCAATCCAGGGTATCTYTAGGGCATTCAGTGCAGTTGCTTGAACAACCACCCTTGAGCAACCATTTTTATAGCCCTGCTCTTTGCCTAGATGAAAAGGCAGCAACCAGGTGGAAGGAAGTTTGCTGGTCCCCTGAYTGGGAATCTTGTTCTTGCAGAAGATCTGAACCATAACAATTCAGCAATGCAGCTGCTACAGCCAGCAGCATGGTAGGCAAGGTGGGCTTGCCTTATCAGAGTTGGAAAGGAGCTGGGTTTAGAAGCCTTGCACATATAAAGGCAGGATTTCACCCAGCAGACCAATTACTAATTTAGGATGTTACAAGTCTGAATCAGGCCCTAAGATGCCTGAGATATCCCTCATGCCTCTAATGAAAGGAATAATTCTAAAAATGTAACAACTCAGCCCGTGTTCAGATGTTGATCCTGGCCCCTGTGCAGTTGTTTTGAAAGGCCTTTTCCTACGTAAACAGATTCATCTGAAGCCTTTTTTTTTTTAGGAAAACTCTGATATGTGGGTCAAACCACGGATGATTTGGCAACCAGATAAGAGCAAATTTTAGAATGCCTTTCAAAATGGCTTTTCAACATGCACATTACAAGCAGACCTAAGTTTCAAGTCCTCTCTGTTTCATTTGTAGACTTGTCTTCGTATTTAATTCATGGACAAACTTTATAATTCCCAAATCAAACATGGGTGACCTCTTCAGCCATGTACCTTAGTGAGAGAGGGAGCTTTGAATCAGATGGAAAAGTACAACACACCCTCGTTGAAGGGCTTTGGTCCTTGCCTCATGTACAAAAGTACAGGTTTATTGAATGTATCAAAACCATTACTGAAGTACTTCATGATTTAGACCCAAATCCAGACCTGAATTCTGTAGAGTGCCTCCATCTACCCAACACCTTTTTTATTCAAGAAGGTGTGGGAGTGATTGTGAATGTCAGTAGATGTCAGGAAATTAATACCAAATAAATAGATGTGCTGCAATAATTATCAAGCACCACATTTTGGGAGTCTCCTAGGAAAAATCCATCATCAGAGTCACATAAAGCTAGTATAGGTTTGGGAGGGGTGATAGGATGAGTGACCAAGGAGGAATTTTCACTTTAAATTATTATTCTTGTTTATAGCAAGATGTAGCACATTGCAACAGAGCAGGATATGGAAGGCAAGAATACAAGGTGCATGCTGGGGATGCCACCCCATCCACTCCAGGTTGTACCTGTTGTTTCTTTGCTGCTGGCTTACAAATCTGCTTCCCCACAGTTGTCCCAGTGTACCTTTGAGCCTGTCTTTGACATACTGCTCCAGATGGGTCACTGACAACTTGAGGTCAGCACAGGTGAACAGGAGGCCTTTAATTTTTCCCCCTAAACCTTTTCACTTTTACTTCCTTATAGCAATATTTCTGTAGACTGGGGACCTGGGAGCAGCTGAATCCAYCATTTTCTCCCAAACAGACATCTGACCTATGATCAGATGCTGTATGTTCTTCTTCCATAACCTACAATCACAAGAACCCGGGATGTCCTCTGTCCTAGCAAGCCTCTATCCTGACATTTCTCCAAGGCATGTCCATCTCGTATCTTGCTGATGACCGCCTCATTTTTATGACTTCCTCTTGACATCTGCAGAGACATTACCTCTGCAGATGGACAAAATGACAGCCCGCAAAGCTTTGCTTACAATGTTGCTCTAAGTGCATCACCCACTTGCATATCCTTCCTCACACGCATCAAGGCCATCTCATATTCTCCTTTTCAGTGCCCAGTAAAGTTGCCTCAGCCCAGGCAGAAGACACGTGCTTGTCCACATCTCTCTCTGCTGTACTCCATTATTAATACCAGCTTTGACAGCTTGTTCTTTTCTTTGTCCTGGTCTGGCCTGTCTCTCTGCTTCGTTTCATGGGACTTACTGTACCTCTACCTGTTTTGGACAAGGTTTTGTTTTCTAGAATTTGCCATCACTTCTCTTCTGCAGTACAAGCCAAAACTAACTCCCCAGAGCCGTCTCTGCAATGATCCCTCCATGTGCCTCTCAAGGCTTTGGACATGTGCTTTAGTTTGCAGGCACTTAGTGATACACAGAAACCCCCGTGCTGGATCTGTTATAAAAACCTTAATACAAGAGCACAGACAAGTATAACACAAGGCTCRCTGTTGGCACTCAGCAGAGAAATACAATCATATAAATCACATAAGCAGAAGATTCTTGTGTCTTCCCATGTGTAGGCAACAGTATAACCTTATTAAATTCCAAGWGTCTGTATACTTTTCTCACTCGGAAACTTGGACTCTACTGCCATTATAAATTAAAAAACCAATAAAAATGAAGTTCAAAAAGTACAAAATACACAACAACAGGCTCACTGGTGTTTTGGAGGAGTTGGCCACATGCCTGTATCTTTGAGCTTGGATTTAAAATACCTCCATGGCCTATATTATTTAGGATGACAACAATTAATAACACTAAGTTGTTATATTGTGCTCTGCATAGCACTTCTACGCTGACAGCACAAAAAAGTTTTACATATTTAGAGASAGTTGCTGTTATGAACAGGAAGGTACCTGTAAATGATATAAACTGAGAAAATTTAATCATAGAGTCATATGACACAGTTATTTTCAATGCATAGTCTGGAGTTAATGAGACATGTGAATGGCTTCATTGTGTTAACAGTCTGAACTTTAGCTGTAAGCTGTGGCAGTTTCAGTTTCAGAGTGTGAACAGGATCCAATTCATGACTGCTGTAATTGGACCGAAGTTGGTGACATTGCCAAAATGATGGGTCAAGTGTAGAGTGTGTGCATGCCCAGCTGGAGTCTGGCTGTAGCTCTAGGAGGTCCCMCACACGGTGAATGGATAGTGGTGGGACAGGCTGGATGAAGCRGCCTGTTTGAGTAAGGTTTGAAGGACATAAAATTCATCTAGGAAGGGTAGAGCCACAGGTGACACTTCTCTTCAACATGACTACGGTACCCTGTGGTAGTGTGTGAAGGGAGAAGACAGACAGGGGATAAAGGAGACACGCACACATAGCAAACCTCCTCTTCTGCCCAAAACAAGGTTGTTGGTGGAGATGAGTGTGTGCGGATGGAGCGGCCCAGGCTCCCATGCAGCTGGCGTGGATGTTTGYGGACTCACCGCCTCTCCCGGGAAGAGCTCCCCATGAAAACCATGACCATGAAAACCTTTGGGGTAAAAACCTGGTGGCTTTGATTCCCAGGTTTCCTTGTGCTGGCAGCTCTGCTGCCTGCAGGGGGGCTGTTCACGCTGAAAGAGTGAGGACTGAGCTGCTGTTGAGCGACATGGGAGAATCACAGTTTGTGAAAGCAAGATGTGGGCATTAAAGTGGGACAATAGGGAAAATACTCAAGGACCCCTCAAGAGCTGTTTTGAAGCAGCTTGTATCTTCTAGTGGAAATGTCAAATGAGCCCCCATTAAAATCAATATAATTATCCCCAAATCCAGTGTGGCCATATTTTCCTACGCGTTAAGTCATAATCTGGGCACCTTGATGCTTTTATTATTTTTGTCATTCCCTTTATCAGTTCTTGTCTAGTCTCAAAATATCATTCAGCACTTAGAAAACATTGAAAAATAAGGTTATGTGAAAGCCATGAGGCTGCTGAGCCAGCTCAGGTAGATGCTGCATCCCGCTATGAAATGTAACCTGCAAACAGCAAGGTTTTATCCACAGAGCTTTCTCCCCGAGTTGCCCAGCAATGAAAGACTGGATCTCCAAGAGTAAATATTTCTTTTCCCCGCAGAGCTCTCCACGTGAGCCAGACCCCGACTTATTGTGGGAAGAAAGAAGGAAACATTAGGCAGGGGGAAGAGGCCCATAGGAGCACAACCTGACGGGAGAGAAAGGAGAGTCGTCGCAGGGGTAAACCCAACATCCTGCCCGTGAAATCAGAGGAGGGGAGAGAGCTGCAGGGGAAGCCCAAGAGGCAGAGAAAGTCCACCGAGGAAATTAAAAACAAATTTGGCAATGGTAGGACACGCGCTGCAGAGAGGAGCTCCCTGGAAGAGGCACGGCTGGGTGCCAGCAGTGACAACCGGGAGCAGCCCTTGGCAGAACCACGGCAAACACCAGCGGCTCTCGCTGCTGGCACCACGGCAGAGGCAGAGCAGGGGGCTGTCATGTTGCCAGTCTTTCCCAATTTTAACTTTTATGATTCAGTGAAAAGGCGGGGGGCTGAGAGACTATAAAAGACATTGAGCTCACTTCTTTCACAAGTATCAGGTTCCCTGTGGTTCCCCTTTCACAGTCCATCTTTCTTGTACATTAATGCAGTTCTGACTAATCAGACCAAAAGACTTAAATCAACATCCATAGCCCGATCATCTGCAACGCAAGGGAAACTGGAAGAAATGGTATGCAGTTAAGGATAAGGTGGTGTAGCTCTGTACGTGCTCCCTGATGTTCTCAAATACCTGCCCTGGTTAAAAGTCAAAAATCTTCATGAGGGTGAAGCGATGTTGGGGCAGATCATGGACACACTGTGCATGCAGAGATAGAGGCCCAGAGGTGGTTAAAACTAAATATACTCCAAAGTGCATTTTGCAGAATCATTTTTACTCCAAGGTGCTAGGTTTATATGGCAGTAGTTTTCATCCTAGAGAATCCTAAAATGCTCTGCTAATGCTATACACATAAAACTCACTTCACTACAGCTACTAGGCAGACAGGTTGCTGGCACTCTGCTTCCCACCCAGGTGTGGGAAGGGAATAACCAACCCAGGATATCTCAGCAAAATCCTGTCTTAAGGGTTATTACCCCTGGGAAAGGAAGCAGAACTTGAATTCTTAACATTTCATGTAATAGGCAGACCTCTGGGGGTCCTGGTCTCTCCTCACAGATGTCATTCTGGAGGCGGAGCACTGAAGCCAACTGTGCAGCCCTGGGGCAAATGAGAGGAAAAACCAAGATTTCAAAGTTGGGCTGTGGGCGTGCAAAAGACCAAGCCTGGATTCACCTGGGGGTGGGTCCATAGCAGCTACTCTGCGTTGCGTGGTACCAGCTTGGTAACTCACAGCTGGAGGGGTACCTCCTGGCTCCCAGCCCACAAGAAACTTCCCAACACTTGATCAGCCCCAACCGAGAAGCCCGGCCAAAGGGAATCAGGAGATTGAGGGTCTGTGGCCAGCCGGGGCATACTACAGAGGGCCCTTCCTGCTGGAGGAAGGTCTGGGAGGGCTGGACAGGGTGATTGGAGGAAGGAGACTGGAATCRGTGGCTGAATAACACCATTATTTGCAGAGCTGCTGCAGGCCAGTGGAAAACATTCAGTTTGGGAACAATTCTGCCAATCCAAGCAATGACATGTTCCCTCATTCCCTTTTCTTTTTCCTTCTCTTCCCCCATGGCCAATTTTTAGGCTTCGTTAAAGCTGAAGTAAAGCTGGATGAACTCCCCTGCAGCAGCACATTTACTCTGCTTTCACAGCAGTATAAATTACAGAAAAGTTGAGTATTGAAACTGTGGGATATGGTGGAGCAATGGCATAAGGATGCAGAGTGACTCCAATTTGCTCAAAATCAACAAACCTGTGAGATCAGAATCTGCCTGGAGCTCCCCTGTGCCACCCTCTCCCTCCCTTCTAAGGGATGCCAAGCGCCAGGGACGTCAGCTGCACGCCAGCCGGCGGTGGCACTGCAGAGGGTGACTGTAACATCAGCTGGGGAACATATGGCAAGAGCAGCAAATCCAGATGGTGATAATGAAGTGGAGAGGAGCAAATATCCTGTCTCATTGAAGTGTTCCCTATAATTAGAGAAATTGCAGAAGAGAAACACTGCTGAAGAATGAGAAGGGAAATTGCCTCTATGTTCCCTGTGGTGTAGTGCTCTGTGAAAGCTGATGTTGCTGTGATTAGTGGCTGTTTCTCCAAGGGGAGTAGGAGAAAGCTTTGGAGGGAGCAGATTCCCAACACACAAGGTGCTGTGCACCCAGGCAGGGAAGSAAACAGCATGAAATCACTCAGGACAGAAGAACCAGCTCTCCTGACTCTCCTTTCTGAGACCTCGTGTGGGGACACCCTTTGCTAGGTCGGGCACCGAAGGCAAGCACCCCAGCAGAGAGGGTGTCATTGGCACAGGCTGTTCACTACAGCTTCAGCAGTTTCTCCAGGGCCTTTTTTGGCTGAGGATGGATTGGGGGGGGAGGGGGGAGCAGATCTCAGCCTTACTGTAATCACTAAAAATAGACCCTAGTGTGCATTCACTCCTTCTCTCCTAGATTGCATTACCTTTGGGACTTGTCCAAAAAAATATTTAGGAGGGTAGCCAAGAGGAGAAGATCTCTGAATACGGTAGCAAGGACTCTGTTTTCCTTCATTTTCTAGTTTCTGTAATATAACTTYCAGTGAAAAATAAGTAAGCCACAGACAGTGCTGCTTTTGTATCTGCTCCTTGCATCGAAGATCTCAGCTGTTAGAAATTAGAGTGCGGTTACTTCTTTGACCCCTGTAATTTCTGCAGAGAACAGTGATCTGGTCTCGCAAGCATCCCCCTGGCCAAGCCTTCAGGACTAGGAGTGAAATTTGCTCAGTATGCCAGGACAAGTGTGCTTTTTGAAGTATATGCCCAGAGAAGGAGAGCTAAAAGCTTCAGTAACCTTTTGCTGCGTTAATCCATCATACTCTGACAAGGGGATGGCTCGAACAAGCTGGATCCTTTACGGAAGGAGGAGGGAGCTTTCGCATAAGAAGTGGGATTTTAATAGCAAAAGAGATATGCAAAAGCTTTAATCTTTGTGCCAAGGTGTGTTTCTGTTTAAGAAGATTCTGACCTTATCATTTGTCAGGAAAGATTGCTGTGAACCTGGCTTTGCAACTGGCCGGTCTGTATATTTATTTCTTTAAACAGCCTCTGTTGTTATAAGCCAGGASGGTCACTCTGAGCAGCAGCTGCTGAAGAGGCTGGCGGGCACCCCGAAGCAAAGATCAGCAGAGCATTTCCAAGGAGGGTGTAGGGCATTTCCAAGGGATTAGCAGCCGGTTGGGTGGAGATGCAGTCCTAAAAAGCATCTCAGAAGGTCCTTGGCCACAGTTGGATGCTCATCTGGGGGTGCCTCATGCCAATAGGGCTAGTGCTGTTATGAATGACTACAAGCTTTTGAAACAATGCACACTTCAAAATGCTGAGTTTGATGGCTTTGGGAAGGGGCTGCATGAACAGCCCTGGAGAGCGTGTTTCCCCACTGGCTCACAGCTGTTATCAAGGGCAGTGCTGCTGTGATTTTCCACCATGCTTTTTGCCATCCTGTGCTTCAAGGCCTCAGTTCAGCTGGCACCTGAAAGGCAGAATTGAGCCTTTATTCATCGGTGGTACCCCTGCTGCGCTACCAACAGCAACACTGACGGTGCAAATCACTGCATATAGGCAAAATATAAAGCTCAGGATTCATTGTGGCACTTCCCACTGGAACAGCCAGCAGAAACCCTCTTTTGCCAAGAGTAAGCGGGATGTGAGAACAAGATGGGGTTTGTACCCCATTTTGGGCTCAGACCTCTTCTTGCCACTTTAGTCAAGACAGAACTTGAAATCTCTTCTCTATAGCAGTCCCTGAAGGGGCAGGRCAGAGCATCCTTATAGCCGAGAGGTCTTTCGGATGGAGCTCCAGGCAGGCTTTTGAAGCTCAAGACTCAAATTGAGGCAAGACACATGACAGCACGCTTCTGAGGGAACAGAACTTATTTCCCTGCTAGCATCAGCCTCCAYGGGATGCAACTGCTCACTGTGACATGGGTAGACTTCAAAATTCTCCTTTGCCACTATGGAAGAAGCAGGCAAGGCAACAAGAGGCCACTCTGAGGGCTCAGGGATGCTCTTAGCCTTTGGATAGTGGTGGCAGAAGAGGGCAGAGGGACAGCACAGCCTCCAAAATTTTCTGAATGCCAGAGTAGAAAATGCCATCAAATGCCTGAGCCCTGCAGCAGGGTGGGTAAAGAGGCAAATCATTACATCGATGGGGTCCTTCAGCATTTCACGCAACTGGGCAAGGCTCTAAAAGTGACAGAGCCCAAAGAGAAAAGAAATCAGGGGTGATGGAATATGTGATCAAACTATGYCCCTTTGGAAATCTTAATAAGCAATCAGTCTGCTGTTTTGCAGACAGCAACGTACCTTGGGACAAACTATGCTGATACGTTACAGGATTTTCAAGCGCATCTTGTGCTAATTTTCCAAACTTCTGGGAAAAGGAGAGYGTATGGGGGATTTTATACCTAGTTAATTTTATGGAGTGCATTGAGTAAGGGTGGATTTATTTTCTGAGCTAGACATCGTTTCAAACATTGCTTTGTGTTTCTTCACTGGGGAYGCAGGGTACTGTTTTATTGCCTTGTGTAAATTGCTTGTTGTTTTACTGAAGCATRAAAACACTTGGCAAGGCTACAGTGTTCCGTTATCTTTCAATTGGGTGAGCAATAATTCCTTAAACAAACACAAAACCTTATTAAACTCTCAAATACCTAGAAATCAAAACAACTTAAGAACAGGGACGTCCAATACGCTGCAGGTAATGAAGAAATGAATGTGCTTTTTAACTATTGAACACAATTAATCTGGAAAACCACCTTGAAAGCGAAAATAAAAGCAAGTCAGATGTTAGTGTTGCCTGCTCCTTGTTTTTCTTTCTGCTTCTGTCTCTGCCTATAAGCATGCTACATTGCTGGTTATTAGCACTGACCAAATCCCAAGGAACTGCTGATACTTCTGCTTCCAGACAAGTTTGCAGTAATTAATCTGCAAAGGAGAGATGGCGAAAGAGAGGCTGGCAGAGCTTCTTGTGTTTGCTCAGCCCTTGGAGAGGGATGCATGCCAGTGCTGGACTCTGCACCAGGGCTGTGGCTGGTCCCTCTTCATACACACATGGGACGGAGACCAAGTCAACAGCTAACCCCCTTCTGCAGCACTCCTGCTTTGTGAAAGCTGACCTCATCTCAGACAAACCTCAGCACATTCATCACAAGGAATTTGTGAGTCATCCCGGGAAACTTTTCTCCCTCTGCACTACTAACCATCTGAGCAGAACAGCTCATACTGCATTGGCCAGAGCTTGGCTGCCAGGTAGGGCTTCAGGGGATTTTCTCTGACTTGCYGTGAAAGCAGCTTGCTGATCGGGATCCTGCACATCAGTGGCTCGTGGAGAGGCTGTGTCCACAGCTTTTTCTTCAACCCCTCTCTCCCCAAAGACCGGCATCCTGGTAGAGATGCAAGGGTCAGTTCATAGGCCAGGTGGGATGGCTCATGGACAGCACAGCATCTAGAGGCAGAGCCTGAGGAGAGAAGACAGCAAAATCCAGCTRCTATGACAGTGCTGAGGATTGCCATTGACACCAGTGGCAGTGCCAGCTAGCAGCGAGCGAGGGCATCTCCCCAAGGGCTGTGGTCTCGGTGAGCCACTGTCAACTCCCCAGCTGCTTAAAAACTGCCACCACCTTTGGGTCCTGTCCTCAGCATGGCACATCTCCAGCCAGAGGTTACATGGGAGTGAAGAAGCCTGTTTTGAGCATCAGTCCCCAGAAATGAGTCAGTAAGATCTACCAGGTGCCCAGTGCCCCAGCTGAAATGAGAGTCTGCACTGATTTTTCAAGCTTATGATGGTCAGGTTGACAGGAACACTAAAGGTCTGTGACCCTCTTCCTTCCTCATAAATTGTGGCAGGTCTCTGCAGGGCATTAACCACGGCTTTGCAGAGGCCCCAGAGGCCCCCTGCCCTAAGAATAGAAGATGTAGATGGAGACTGAAGAAGGACCTATGTAAAAGCATACTTCAGCTCCGGGACAAACTGATCATCAGATTGACAGGAAGAGATGAACAAGCAAGTAGAGAACCCGAGGCAAAATGACACTGCGCATGTTACAGTGGGGGAGATACCAAATCACACAGCCCACCTGCTGGTGCTAGATTTCCCCTAATTGATGCTGTATCCATTACACACAGACTTTGTGCTTCCACGAGGGGAAATACTGCCTGCTAAAGGAGCCCAAGGGAGGTGTTTGGTTTTCCAGGGAGGCTTGAGTTAGCATTATTTTAAGAGAAACCCTTCGATATTTGAACCCATCCCATGGGCTTCTGCAGAGAGGGTCTGCTTAGTCAGATGTCTTCCCCAGATTTAGCATTTYGGAAAAAGGAGGCTAATTCCTGCTCTCAGATGGGAGGATGGTGTGGAAGGAGTTCGGGCAGCTGGAGGAAATGGCAGTAAAGGCGTTAGGAATTCTCATAAATCATCTRTGAGCATTTGGATGCTTCGTTTTATGCTTATGCCAACATGCTCACTTTCTGGGCCAAACATCACTGATTTTGTTGGAGTTTCCCCAATAAGGCTTGGCCAGGAGAAAATGGGACCTTTTTTCTTTAACTGTGTGTCCACTTTTTCATCACAAAACATCACAGCAACTCATTCCTCCCTATGCTGCACCCCCAGCTTTGCACACACACAAACATTTCTGTGTGAATAGTGAGCTTCTGTGCTCAAGAAAGCATTACTTGAGGTTTGCGTGTGTCCAGCCTAAAAGCTATGTCAAGGCTGAGTTCCTTCTGTGCTGAACACAGAGCAGGGTCAATGCAGAAGTGGGCAGCCTTAGCCCTAAATACAAGGGAAATCAGCTACCCGTGCCAGGAGCACTTCGTCTCTCTGCAGGGGCTTGGCCATGGAGATTTCTGCTGCACTTAGCACAGCAAAACTAGAGACTGAGACATTTCAGTGACATTCAGCGATCTGACACTGAGACAATAAATCCTTGCATTTGGGAACCAAGATGTTGCCTCTCCTCATATCAAAGGGGAAGTGCCTGGACAGGCACCCATGAATGCAGACCGCCCTCGTSTACCCCCATGCCTCCAACCATCCTCTTTGTCATATATGTGTCTCAGCTATTTTTTTCTCTTCCTTTATCCAAACAGCTAGGAGAGAAAAGATCAAGGTGCCCCTCTCCTAAACATATTTTGAGCCAGATTTTTATCATAAATCCGTGCTACCTATTTATTTCACAGAGGTTTCTGCTGATTTCCAGCACAGTCTGTAAGGTCAGTGAAGCACAGACCCAAGATCAGGCCCCCGGGAYGGCCACTTCTCCCTGACGGGCTGAAAGTTGGTAAGACATAACCAGCGCTGCCCAGTACCAAATGACCTCTCACAGTGACAGGTGCATGTGAGAAAATTCAGACAGAAATCTCTAGCCATTTGTGATATTTCAGTGACTGTCAGGTTAAATATAGTAATCCTGCTACCACAGGACAAGAACCAGGCAGCTRTGTTGGTTTACACCAGCTATGGAGCTGGTCCAAGCGTTAGATGTGTAGGTTAATCATGCACCTCATCATTAGACCAGGAAGCAACATAACTATTATATACCCAGGAACTGTTAGAATACATATGTGTTATGGCACCACTCAGGACTTGTGTAAAGTGCTGTACAAATGTACAAATAAAAAAAAAAAACAGTCCCCTCTCTCAGGATCTCACAACATAAAAACAGAAAGCAGCTAGACACAGAGAAAAGTGGATAAAAAGGAACTTCGGATGCCTAAAAAACCCCACCAGCATTCATCTGATTTACTCACCATGTTGATTGGCACCCATTTCCTTGTGTCTGCAGTCAGATCTAGTTTCACAGGACAACTGCTAGCTGGTGAGAGCAGGTATTTTGGTTGAGAGCGTTGTGTAGGGACTGGCCTCGGGTGTTATCTAAATACACAGACTAGGRACACTGAAAGGTGGAGAGCAAAATCTTTTTAGGTCTCACCCTAAAAGTGTTCCTAACTTATTAGTATAGCCATCAGATGTCAAGTCTTAAACAAGTGATTTTCTATAGGGTTTTACCASAAAAGGAAACAAAGATCCTTCAGACTCTCTAAGGACAAATAAAGCTRCTGCAATGGGGCTGACTAGATTAGTGGCTGCTACCTGAAGGCTGCTGCTCTCTGTGCCACACGTGCTGTGATTAGGCAGTCTGGCATGAGCTGGGAAGAGGAAGATCACGGTTATATGGAAAAGCCTGCTACATGCATCTGAGCCAGCAGACGGAGRGCACAGACTCCGGGCCAGGTCTCTGCATGAGCTTCTTACCTCTCTGGAGCCGCATTCCCAGGACTCTGGTAATGTTTGAGCAGTGCTTTGAAGGCTGCAGGTGCTACATATGTGCTAAATGCTGTTTCTAATTGGAAGCCAATAGGTGTGATATTGCCTTCATTTGTGCCAAAAACCATAGGGGTTTGCATGACTTCCACACTAACCTATAAATCAGCCCAGGCTCTTTGGGAGCTTAACRTGAACTTACTCAAAACTTGGCCTGCCTTTGGAGGAGGTGGGTGAATGGTTTGCAAGCCAGACAAACACCCCAAGGAAAACCTCCCCCTTCCCATCACCCCACCCAGTCCTGAGTAATGGAGAAGGGTCCCAGCCTCCAGCTGCCTTCCCTCCCCTTGTTCCCAACCTGGCCTCTCGGGGTGGGGGGGAGAGAAATKAACCCCACACAGTGAGTTATAATTAGGTGTTTTCAACATTTATCCAGTATACTAGAAAGCTGAAGAGACGTCAAGGTTGAGCCTGGACAGGTTTCTGCAAGAGACGTAGGATCTCAGAGATCCACAAGATTAATGCAAGCCCGAGGGAGGTCAAAGAGCTAGGGATATTGAAGGCAAACCRCAAAAAAATGGCTTTATCATGTCATGCAAGGAAGTTCTCTGTTCCTAAATTGGCTAAGCAAAATGAAGGATAATTTTTCTCCATCCCACAGTAATCCAAAAGCCTGGGAGTAATTTATTATGAAAATAAGCTTAATGTTGTGCAAAGGTGGGAGAGACCTAGTCGAGGCTCTCATGATGAGAGGAGAAACAGAATGGAGACCCCCTTTGCAGACACACACTYAGAGTGGATTTTTAGGGTGAATATAGTAATGGAAGAATAATTGGTTTTAYACCTCTCCAGACAAGCAAACAAGTATTTTCAGGAGACATAAGCAAAAGGTTTTGACTGTGTATAGTCACTGAATAAAAAAAGGAAAATATTATGAGGATGTGATAGTTGTACTGCCTAACACTCTGAAATTAGGGGGTATCAGAGCTAAGGCCACTTTATTTTGCTTCCTGCTGTACCCATGAGATGAATGCACTACAGGAGGCCTCCAGGGCATATTGTTCATTATTTACTCTTTCTGCCTCCTTCCCCCTCAGCATTGTGGTTTGCTCAGACCACAGAGTAGATGTTCATGTCGTATGAAATAACTTCATGTTTTGTATTCTCCTCATTCTTCAGCATGCAGCTTCAGGTCTTATTCAGTGCAAGCATTTAAATATTGCTCTGAGGACACAACTTCACTTTAAGCTTTTCTCTGACTGTTTTATGCTGTCCCTAAATGCTGCTCTGCCATTCATTAATTTATTTGCGCAAGAAGGAAATACTATTAGCTCCATGTTAGCTGTATAAAATTAGTCCACACAAAATGAAGATGAAATACAGCAACAAATTTCAGTGTGCCTTCTGAGGCAGCAACATGCTGATTTTTCAAGGTATGGCATACTTAATGTATCTAGGACACAATTTTTATTAACATCAGCCACATCAGTGAGCATACACAAGCACCATCATCCTCAGCAAGTTCTACCAGAAGGTTTTCAGACACCTGTAACTCGGMCAATTTGGGGAAAGCAGCAAACCTCCCACTCAAGGTGAGCACCTCCTGCCAAACCTCCAGGCTTGGCCAGCACTTTGTTTTCTCAACAAACCAGAGACAAGAGTGCTCAAAAGTACATATGTATCCCAAATCTCAGCCACAGAGAATAGGACAATTATAGCTGAAACTTTCCAAAAACAYGGCAATGCCTGAGGCGGACAGACCACATGGAAACCTTTAGCTCAGTGTTTGACAGAGTCGTAGAGGAAGGTCTTCTGCTGGGAGGTGCTGCCCAGAAGTGCCAGTRGGCACCCAGCCCATGCTCTTTGCCTATGGTGCCTACAGGGGCAGTGCTGCAGCGGTCACCGGGGCCGACCCGCTGAGGGATAAGGTCCTGCGTCATGGCTAAGCTCTGGCATCCCTCCCAAGCCAGATGTTCCCRCACTGCTGCCCCTTGCTGAGACAGAGCTTGACAAGCATGGCTAAACCTCATTAAAAGCAGCGTGAATAGGAGGTGGCAGTGCAGGCCCTGTACAGCCTCTGTATTCTCCTCCTCTGATGCTGAACAGAAGCCCAGATGGATTATATTCAATATCAACAACTATTTACTGGTCTGGGAGGGACTCTGCAGGATTGCAGCACAAACTTTGTTGTCACAGCATCCAGTCCCTGCTCCAGTGAATAATGAAAGAGCAACAGCCAGAAAGAGGGAGAAAAAATGCAGCATAGCAGAGGCTGGTGAGCAGCACGCTGTGCTGGGGCCACCGCTCCTGGCAGGGGCTGTGCTAGGGTGGCCCGGTGCCCGGCTACCGTACGATGGGAGATGCACAAAAGATTGTGCTGGACCGAGGTCTTGGCATGGATTTAGAGGGGCTGTAGGACTGGACATGCCATTTCCCCCCTGAAATGTAAAACAATTTCTGGACATTTTTATTCATTTGAAATAGCAAGTGTTTGAGTGCTGGGCAAATTCCAGGTCGGATAGCATCATTATGCCTAGTTAAATGGTTACGGTGGTTTTTAATTAAACTCATAATTCTTTTTGATTGTCCTCTCCGGGCTTTTGTGCAACATCACCAGACACTAATAGACAAGTGTGAGATGGGATGTAAAAAGCTCTGAGATCGCTGTGGCCATGCTGTAATTATCATTGCTGTGGTACCTTTTGCAGCCAGGTTAACTGTCACTAAATCATTGGCACAGCAGATGTTGGCTATTCTGACTGCAAGCAGGTGCATCTGCCAGGATGGTTAATCTTCTCCAATGAAATCTGAAGGATGATGGCTCCAGAGCAAAGGTAATAAGCTGTTAGGAGTCCTGCTTGGACTGTCCTTGCTCTGGCTTGCCTAGAAGTATAGAGAAAATTCAGCAAAAATTAAACTGGTGGGTAGGTATGTGTATGAATCTCAGATCCATTGATGGCACTTGAGTCCAGAAAGACAGAGGTTCAGCACAGTTTCCTGCACAGTATGCGTCTTCGCTACCCAGGGTCAACGTTGGGTTGGGTGGGCCCATCTCATGATCCACTCAGTCACCAGCTTTACTGCTGGGACTGCCCTCTAAAGCAGCCAGGTTCATTATTATTCCCTGGGCAAGTGGAGCTGCCATGTGGCACAAGACTGAAGCCATCAGGCTCATTTTGCAGAGCAAGCACTTGACTCCTTCCTTATGGTCTTGCACAATGGTTCCCATGGAGGTCCCCAAGGACAGGCATCTCAGGACACCATGAGCACAGAGGACTTCAGATAGCCCTTCCCCTTCCCCATCCTGGAAGGATTACAAGTAATATCTAACTAATGTCCAGGCATTGTGGGGTTCACGGCACCACTTTCTAAAAGAAACCTTTTTGATGCATGGTACATTTGGGGTTGTGGAAAAATTTATGAAGTGTGCTGYGCTTGACAGCTTTTTCCAGGAGGGCTTTGAGTCGATTTTCTTCCAAGAGTCTGCATTCAGTTATAGTTCGGAATATGTGATCTCATGGTGTTTGTATTTATACCTCTCGCAAAACCATTTTTACAGCATCAGTATCTATAGGTTACTGTGAGGCACCAAGTGAAGTCATCGCAAGGTCACTCACAGGATACTGCCTCCTACGTGGAGCACATCAGTTTGGCTGCAGGATAGCTACAGCTGAAGTTACTTTCTGTAGCTATGAACTGAAGAAATACAAGCAAAGGWTATTAAAGTGATGAAATAACACAATAAAAAGGGAAAACATGCTACAAGGAAAACAMCCCCCTGGCTGGGGGCGGTTATAAGGATTTGATAATGGAAGGGGGCTTTTCCATCACCTATTCCCGCATTAGGAAAACGTGCAGTTCCCTGAGCAACAAGCTCAAAGGGCTGTTTCTTTCATGACTTCTTTAAAGAGCCCCTGATGTCTCATGAATGAACAAAATTTCCATACCGAGATATTTCTGTATCTCATCCAAGATTCCTAAGCTCTCCTGAGAATATCCTCCCCATCACACAGGTGACACCCTTGTTACCTATCAGTGTAACAGAGGGAGACAAATTGGCTTCACGCCATGCAAGAGGTTTGATCCTTGCGTGGAGGGCTCTTCTTCCCTCTTAACCCGTTTTCAGAGGGAAAAAAGTAACCTCCTTATTGGAAGAAGGGAAAGCATAGCACAACAGACCAGAAGAAGAAAAGGTGCAGCAAAGGTTTGAATCTCAGCCTTTGAGTCTGAGGTTGCAGCCATCCCTGGGCAGCTGAGGAGGAGACACAGCCTCCGTGAGTCTGACATGTGAGCTGGTGGCATGCGAACATCCACGATGTGGGAAAGAAGCACTCCATGGGCAGCGTGGAGCTYCTGGAAATCTGCACCTCAAAGGTCCTCCTGAAATGAGCTCTGCTGCATAGACAGCTGCATGAGTCCGTGGAGTGGGACTTGGACCTTGTTGTGCCATAGGAGTGTGATAAACATGGGCCTTTTGGGCAGTTTGCCGGATAAGCTCTTTGCTCAGAACAGAAATACCAGCTTGTCTGACCCGGGCTGCATGTTCCCATAACAAACTCGGGTTAAGAAACACCCTGATTTCCAAACCGGTCAGTGCTCTAAGGTGACTCACAGTGCTCTGAATGCCTAGAGCTTTTAAGAAAAAATTTTCCTTTTTTTCTCCTTTTCCTGCATTCAGGACTTTTTTTTTTTTTTTTTTTGCATGAAAGACACATAAGTGATAACACAACCATTTCCAGAGCTCACTGCTGCTGATTATTTTATCCAGTGGAAAACTAAGCTCTCCTTTGCTCATTAAGACAGTCAGATTTATTCTGCCAAATAGCTCAGAGGCATTCCAGCACCCACTGGCAGTGCTGGTAGCTTTCCCACTGACTGCAATGGGCACAAAATATTCCCAAGACTGGAAACCCCGAATTACCTGCATCTGTTCTGCACATTTCTGAAGCCTTCCAACTACTAACAAGACCATCATGTTGCAAGAATAAGTACAGCTATGTGAAACATTAGTGAGATCGTGTGTCTCAGTCTAAGTCCTGGTCTATTCCAGTTGATTGGAAAACTGCCATAAATAAATCAGGATTTGGCCTCAAGTGTGCTGAAAACTAAGGCCAGGTTCTTCAGCATGCTGCATGCACAAGGAGCAGCCCTTGGCTTGGGATGCATGGGAGGGTATTATTCAATGTTATGATTTCTATAGCTGCCCAGGGAGTTTGAATGCTTCCCACCCACCTTGTCCTCAGCCGCGTGGCTATGAGAAGGAGGGTACAGCACCCTGTAAACTGGAGCAGTGAGGGTGGCTTCCCTTCTCTCCTTGGAATGGGGAGTAGGGCAAGAAGGAGAGTACAGGAGTATTATAGAGAGTATAGGAGTATATCAGGAGTATTTGGGGAGTTGCTGGAGGACGTGGAGGGTAGCAAGCAAGCAAGGGGTCTGTATTGCAGAACAAACTTGGGATGCAGTGAGATGCAGTGATTGTGGGGGGCATGGCAGGAGAATGAACCACTGGAGAGAYGTCATGGTCCTCCTGGTCTTTCTCTTCCCTAACTCTTGCCCCAGCTCCTTGTCTCCCAACCCTGCTGCCCTCCTCCCAGCTCTTCCTCTGGGGCTGGAGTGCAAGGGAGGATTGCTGAAAACTAATGCCAGAGCAGAGGAGGGACAAGGATGTATGGCCAAGAGGAAGGTGTGAGGGTCATGCTGGGTACAGGCAAACCCAAGGGGACACAGAAAACCTAGGGTGTCACAGGCAGGAGATGACCATGAGGGAGACCTCCCCACTCCTAGGTGTGGGGGTATTTGCCCAGGCTCCAATCCTGGGAGAATTTAAGGCTCTAAAGTACAAGATCAAAAAATACCAGCCCATGGTAGCAAGTCCCTCCCTTTCCCTTCCCATGCACTTGTCCCACCCAGCACTGCCCCATCCTGCCAGATCGGTAACATGTCCAGGAGACATGCTGCTGCCCCTTGCATCCCCCTGCTCTCTGGTATCTCATCCACTCCCACAGAAACGTGACAGTGCCTCAGCACTGAATTCGTCCCCTCTTGGAGGACTAAGATGACTCCTTGCCGCCTGGGAAGCATCTCACTTTAATAGGGAAATATAAAAGGAAGATTAATTTAGTGGAAGGATGAGGATTAAGTTTGCATAATTCTTGCGTAACAGAGCTAGATGCTGTATAAGGCAAACAAAACCCAAGGAAAAGAGGAGTAATAGCACAGGCGAGGCAGAGAGGGGTTCAGCCATCCTATTTTGACATCTGAAGTTATAGCTGGCAGCCTCTCAAAAAGGCCAGTCAGCATTTTGGGRGCAAAGCCGCCTGGCTGTACTGAGGAGGCAGAAAACCCGCTTTGAGACCAGAGTCATGCCTTTTATTGACAAGCGTCGGCTCAAGAGGATTAGTAGGGTACAATGCCTCCCTTCTGATTCACTCGCCGGCCTTTCATTCCCTGCAAGGCGGGTAAGCAGCCACCCCTGCATTCAGGCGGGCAAGAAAAGGGCAATGGTAGGAAGGTCAGAACCAGCTGGCTTCTAGGCGAATTCCTCCCTCCTTCCTCCGCACAGTCATGCAGCTAGAGGCTGGGTAACAAACGCCGGGGACCCAGCAGAACAAAGACCGGCTGTAAGCAGCACACCCAGGGTTGTTTGAGATACAGTGGACTTTTGGGACTCTGGGCTTCTTATAGCTGAGGGCATAGGGCTCTGCATGGCAGGATTTTGGTCTGAGAGCCCGGTAACCCAGGCAATAGCTTCTGCTCCCCTCGCAATGATCCATCCCCGCTGCGTCAGCGGCGTATGGACGTGGTGCCAAGATCATACCACCATCTACYGGCCTCTCCTCACCTCCGCAGCCCGGCTCAGCCCGGCTACCTGCCTCTCCCTAGGCACTCTCCTGCCTCCTCGGCAATGCCAAAAAGGTGCCCTACCAACTGCGCGAAGCCTTCCCAGGGCTGGTAAGCAGCTCCACATCCCTGGGGTTTCTCAGAGACAGAGACCCGCTTTACTCTGCTGGTTTCCCAGCTGTGTGCAACAGCCCTTTTCCCATCACATGGTATCGCATGGTACCTTCCTAATTGSCCTCCTCTAGTTTTGAAGCAGTCAAGGCACGCTCTGCTCCAGACTGTACTACTTGGATTTACCATGTGTGAAAGTGTAAGCGGATTGATGCTATTTATGTGCTTCTTGCCAGCTTACTCAGTATGGAGAGTTTGCAAACCTGCAGCTGAAGGCAGGCCAACAGCAGCCCAGCTGTGCCAAGAAAGGCACCAGGCTTGGTCCAGGGGCCTGAAATCTCAYGTGTCGGTCTCTGCATCAGACAAATGAGCTGATGAAAGAAACATGCTTGACTGCTAAAAAAAAATGAACAGGATCATGGCAGTTTATTTCACACAGACTGCTCACATCAGCCCTGACAAGATCATATACACAAAAGGTTGCAAAAGCTCTTCTGGGAGTCTTAATGAAAGTAGTCTGCTTTCAGTTCTCAAATTAAGTGAACATTGCTTGCCTGCATGGAAGGCAGTAATATTAACACTGCATTTCAGATGTTTACAGCACTTTGCAGGGATTAACTAGTTAATCCCCATAACAGCTCTAAGCAACTTTTGCTGCGGCATCATTATCCCCCATTTTAAATATTACAGGTGGTAGGATTTCTTCAAGCCTAAACTTCAGAGCCAGCAGTTCCCAGACTCTGGGCTGGTGGTCAGTCTAACTGTCCCCACTGCCGTCTTCTCCAGATGGATGGWTGAGCAAGTGCTGTGCACGTAGGCACAGGAGATGGGGTGCAAAGTACTCATCTGGCTGACAGGAGGGAGCACGCTCATGTTTTCTTACATTAATGGGATCAACACACATCCCRTGAGCAGCCCAGCCTGAATGCTTTGCTTCAAACAGAGCTGGAAGTCTGATGAACTGACCATCTCTGGCTCATTTTGTCAGCTTTGTTTTCATGTACCAAGGAAAATTGTTGAGTTAAAAGCCTTGTAGACCAGYGCTCCCGTTTGTCTTCTAATCTTGTACAGCAACAGCAGCCACCGTGAAATCTAACTTGACACTGAGTCAGCCCTGGGCTGAGGAGCCTCTTTCTTCCTGGCCAGTTTTTCCACAGTCTGCTCCAGTATCTCGACGTTCTCACCTGTGGAGAGTCTGCCGAGCTCTGCCCACAGACGTCTCAGAGCAGGTGCCTTTCACAACACACAGCAAACTGGACATGAATTGCATGTGCAAGCCCCACACTAGGTTTTGTAGGATTGCTGTCAAAAATTTTTGCATTGCCATTATTAATAATGCAAGGCCAGAAGTCGCCTCCTCAGTCATGGCTCTTCCTGGAATATTGGTTTTAGTTGCAGATGAGGAAGTTTAAGGTCTTCCCAATCCTCATATCCCCTCCTTGTATAGTGCTAATCTGATCATACACTGCCTAGGTCAACGCAGTAACCCTGCAGCAGTGGTTTCAAAGGTGAGCAGAGCTACCATCACAACCATTGCAGCCACTAAAGAAGCAATGAGAGCTGCTCCGGYGTTTGGCTGATGTGGGCTCTCCCTTTGACCACCAGTGGGCAAAGGCACTGGCCACAGCCCTGCACGGAGCTGGGAGCAAGCTGCCACAGTCCCCTGCCTGTCCTGAGGAGCACTGAGTGAAGAGGGACACCAGGATGATGAAATGTTGTTACAGGCTCTGGCTTAACTGTTGATGGACTTTGCACTGAGGCCAAATAACACCTTCCTGCCTGCTCCAGGGACAGTCATACGTGGCAGGGAGTAATGTGGGCAGATGGGGAGAGGAACCTCTGCATGCTCCTTAGACCACCTTCACAGGACTTGCTGCCCATGGCTTTGTGCTCCTGTTTCTCCAGAGAAACGCAGCAGCGAGCAGAACAACAGCTGGAAAGTTTAAAAATGTGGATGTCAGCAAGTGGTTCACATCACACCAGGAGCCCATGTCCCAGCAGSGACCGGAGCTAAAGACACCGCCACACACCCTTCCTCTCCTCATAGCTAGACGATGAATTTCTCCTCAGTGTCCCAGTGAAATCCTGTCTCAAGGGAAGATCTGAAGGAGGATAAGAAGGATCTTACAGACTGGTTCAAAGAGTTTGGAGGGTGAAGCGTGAGAACACGCCGCGTGGTGGGGCAGACAGTGGGACAGCCGGGTGGAGCGGCACCCCGGTGTCGCAATGAAGGGCAGGAACCCGACGGAAAGGGCCAGACAGCAACGGGCTGTGCAAGCCCAGCATGACCGACGCAGCCTGGTTGGAAACCCACGCTGCAGGGAGCTGAGCGCTGTGCAGGTACAGCCTGGGCTGAGCACCTGCAGATGGAGCTGCGAGAACGGCTCCGGTGCAGCAGCAGCCAGCGGGCTGCAGGCAGCACCGCCCTGCCTGCAAAGCACGGGTGGGTGGTGGCTAAGGCAGGCAGCAGGGCAGGGGTGGAGGCGAGCACATTGACCCTCGCCTGGCCATAGACTTTGGCACAGGAAGGTCGGGACTCACCAAGCTGGGAATCAGTCTTTGTGTTTGGAGGAATCCGGCAATGCTTTGCAAGCGGTTTCCCAAATAGCGTAGGAGAGAAATCCCAGAAATGGTGAGAAAAGGCCCTCACAACAGCACAAGTAACCAAACCAACAGCCACTAACCCAAACACCAGAATATTTGCTTAGAAAACAGGCTGAAATTCATGTTCTGCACTATTTAAGTCAGGGAGTGGGACTACCACCACAAGGAGCTGTAGAGGCAGCCTTTGCCTTGCCAGGCTACTCAATTAGCATAAATATTCAATAATCACTGACCCAAAAAGACTGACCCTGTCCCCAGGGTCTGGCTATGGGAGATCCTGCTAGAGTCTCCTTAGATTTCTGTCTTTTCCTGCAAAAACTCCTTCCTGAACCACAGACATTTTCCCAAGAGAAAAACCTAAACGCCACCTATTGCCATGGAACGCTCTGTGAAGTTTTCCAGTTTCGTGGAAAATTGTTACCATGAGCCCTCCTCCGGCACAGCCTCCCTCGGCGCAGCAGCTGGGGCAACGCTCCCCCCCCCCCCCCCCTGCAGCTGTACCACACCCTAGGGAAGATGCGGGGTTTCCCATGCATCCCCCCTTCCAGCCCCATGTCCCTTCCCCACCTAAGGCCAGCTGCTCCAGTCACTTTGGGGTGCTCCGGCAGCCTCTGCCAAGCTCTTCCCCGGCGGAGTGCAGTTCTCCGGCGGCTCGGCTGGCTGCACTCTCAGCTCTGCTTTGGAAGCGGGAGTGCTTGAAGCGGAAACTCATCTCAGAGCCGTCCAGGAACAGCAGGTTCCTGCATTCTTGGCAAAGGGAAAAAAAATCAGCAAGTGAGCAGAGGCAATGGTGGTGGGAGCAGAAGTGGGGGATGTTCAGCTTTAGCTATGTGTGTGCCAGTCCGGGGGGGGGTTAACATGAGGGTGCTACAGTCCCTGCAGAGTGCTCTGCTGGCTGGTAAAACAGTCTTTCTAAGCCGTTGCATCCAGAAAACAGCCCATCCCTACGCATCCCTTCCGGGTCAGGCATTGGCCCCATTTCACCTGAAAAATGTCTTTTTATTGCTGTTGTTTAGTGAGAGCAGCCAGGAAGGGTGGGGGTGTACAAAGAGGTGGTCAGCTGGCGAGAGAGAAATGCTCAGCCATACAGAACATATCCACAGCMGAGCTCATTTCTCTGCTGAGCTCCCCGCAGCTCCCCAAGCCCATTTTCTTGCCGGCGGTGGCAGATTCCTGCTCTCCGTGAGACGCGAGCCCTACCCGTGGGTTCATTTCCCAGGCTCAGCTGCTCTGAAGTGACCCTGCTCCTCGGGAGGGGGCTGCAGGCTCCGACTATGCGGGAGGCCAAACAAGGAAAGCCTTTCTTGGCAAGGGAGAAAAAGGACCTGGGAGGCCCCCTCAGCTCAGGTGACCCACCCGACCCCCATTGCAAACAGCTATAAATCCTCCCGCTTCCCTGCCGCAGCATTCCCGGGCTCTCCCCCTCTTGCTGGAGCTGGGCCTGGCTCTGCAAAGCATGTCAGTGCTGGCTGGTGTTGGAAGGTATATACGCAGCTGGCTGACTTATTTATCGGAGGGTTTTTCTCACTGAGAACGGAGCTGACTTTAACCACTGCACAGCAGAGGTGAGGACAAGCTGGCTGTTTGGCTCTGCAAGGTTCCCTGCAGGACCGGTTCACCTGGACCCCGTTATCCGGCTTCATCAAGGCTCAGTGTGGTCCCTGCTAGGAGCCCCGGGGGGTGAGCCTGGCACCAGGTCCTCTCATCCCGCTGCTATCAGACTGGACTCATTCGGYCTCTTTGCACGTGCTGAGTTAGTAGCAAGCAGTGCATTTCTACTGGGTGCAGAAGGATGGGGTGTCAAGGCTGGCTCCAGCATACCCGGTGGATGGGATACCTGCTCAGCAAGTCTTTAGAGAAGGGTTAACTTGATAGAGATTAGCTGAATCTCCATATCTGTCCTCAGAGCCTCTCACACCTCTGTTCATTTCTGGCAGAAAGCTGGGAAACAATCTGCCACATTTCCCTTCCTCCGCTGGCTCTTCCCCCAGCTCCATCCCATCACCCCAGCAAGGCTGCTTCCAGTGTCCCCACATTCTGCTGACACCTTCTCACCCTACACCTTCACCAGCCTCTCGCCCCAGACAAGCCTCCAAGCACTCGTCCCACTCCAAATCCCCCCTTCAGTGCAGCCTGTCCTGCCTCCTCCCTTCCAGGATCASCCCCCTCTACCTCCTCCCCAAGTCCTTTCTTGCTGGCTTGGTTCTCCCTCAAGATAAGCCTGCCAGGGAGGTACGAGTATCCATCTGCTCCCCACGCAGGGGAAAGCCCTCTGGCAGGGCTGTTACCTTGGCTCCCTGCCACGCGGTGTCACAGTTTTGGTTAGCCCAGGGCAGGGGGAGCCCATGGGTGCCTCTGCCAGAGACCAGGGGCATCCAGAAGCTCCCAAGCGCTCTGCCTGCAATTTATCATAGTTCATGGGTGCCCAATACCCTGGAAACTGGTGTTTTATGTAAGTGATTGCTAATCATCACCATGGGGCTTACCCATAGTAATGGCATAAATAGGCAGCAGTCCCCATGAATCACACCTGGTGCAGATCTCAGCTCCTCCTCTGGCAGATGGAGAAACAAAACGCACCACTGAGATCCTGTGGATAAGGGTGACACAAACTTGTTCCCGCTTCAAGGAGCCAGCGGATCACCCATGCAGGAGGCGGGGTGCTGGTTTGGGGGTGCTGCCCTGCGTCGCGGCTTCTGCCCCATCCCCGCAGTCACAGCACAAGCTGCCAGCAGGGAGGCTGCGGCGTCCCGCCCCGGGTCCCGGGGGCCATCAGCAGAGGACGCAGGTGGCCATCAGCAGAGGACGCAGGTGGCAGTGGCGGGTGTGCCAGGGGAGTGGCGGCAGAGGCTGGCAGGGCAGTTTCCAAGCAGAAGGGCTGCGACCCATGCGGCAGCTCGGGTGGAGTGTCAGGCAGGTCGGGTGAATCATGCCTTCCTCCCAGTTTCTCCCCATCGATTATGAAAGGAGACGAGATGGCTGCCGCAGATACCGGTGTGTGTCTCCCCCATGCTGGCTGCTGTGGGCTCCGCTCCGCCGCAGCAGCCACCCACAGGTAACCTATCACCCTACAGTGATGCACCAGAGACCCGGACCACTGAGGATTTGCAGCCCTTGGGATAGAGACCCAAGATCTCTGATATGTTTTTAGGAGGTTTCTGGCACTTTGGTTAAGCAACATCGCTACCTGCACAATGTAGTTTGCAGTGCAAACAGTGCAGAGGGACTGCTTCCTCTGGAGCTCCTGCTCTGGGGAGCCAGAACCTGCTAAAACTCACCGAACTTCCACCATCACCTTTTTTTTTTCCAGCTCAGTCCTTAAGGCTTGACTGCCTATGAATAGCTGCGTCCCACCCAACTTTCTGGGATTCAACAATATTATCCTTGGGAGTGTTAAATACATGAGAGTCACATGTAGTTAACCTAAATAACAAGCTGAGGGCTTCCAAGAGATACTTCCTCACCAGCCCAACCCAGCTACCCAAGTTGTGTGTGCCTCTGAGTGATCACACTGAGTGATCACATCAGGATATTTGCCATCATCTCCAAACCTTTCTATTAAACCATCTTCTGGGGCTGCAATGGTTCATCATGGTCCTGTGTTTTAAATGGATGGAAACAGCCTTGGCTCCTGTACAGGGGTGTATTGCAGCCAGGGACATACCCATCACCTCTTTACCCTTGTGCAGTGCCTGCATTCGAGCTGGAGCACCCCAGTGCTCAGATAACTCCCCCATCTGATTTTTTTTCCTGCTTCAAAAGCCATCAGTTTCCACGGGCAGAATATGCCCCTGGTTTTAGGCAAGACCTGTGCTAAGAAATGTTGTTTAGAGGGTGCCAGCTCTCAGTTGCTCCACACTTCAGTCAGGAATGCCCTTCTTTTTTTTTTTTTATTTTATTTCAGGAATGTTATAAGTAAATTCATGGCTGAACAACAGGGGGAATGGAAACCCTCAGAGCTGAGGGCTGCCGACGTTACAGGTACGGTAATTCCAAACTGATCCTCCTTTGTGCTGATAACAGGGCTGGCTATTGTTTTCCTGAAGTCCACATGTCCGAAAACACCGCAGGCGTAGATAATTACAGTGAGCATGTGCTTTTGAATCTGTTTCTAAAAACGCCTGGGATTTAAGCTTTTTTAAAATCATGACCCTGATTCTGCTTTTTTCAAACTCAAAAGCAAAAATTCCCTTGGCTTGAAATGAAGAAGGGTCTAGCTCTTAAATACAACTTATAAAGGGGCAAACATGCCCCTCTTTTTTTCCTTCTTGTGATGTAAGCACAAAGCCTGAAAGCTTTCAGCATTTCCTCAGCTTCTTTTTTTTTTTTTTTTCTCCCTTTGATTTTATTTCCTTTTTTAGCTGTAGAAAGTCAGATCTTATCTGAAGTGACTGGACAATTTGAAACTCTCCCACTTTCGCTATTTTACTCTGATGATGATGCTCATTTAGGTTAAGCTTTGTCTTTGGCTATAGCATAGTGTTTTCTTTTAGCTTTTGGCTTGGGCACTTGGCTCACAATGGCCACCCTTTCATCCTTTCATGTTGTGCCACTGGGCAGCCAAGACTGTGAACTTCGTACAGCTAGAGAAAGAAAATGAGTGAAGGATAGCTTAATGAGCCGGATGCTTCCATAGGTTAGTTTCTGGTGAAAACCAAGGTACCTTTTGGCCTCTTTGCTGTCTAACGGGGTAGCAGAATTTTGGGGGCTGTTCACTTGGGCTCTGAACCTTCATTTTACTTTTGTTGGATGTGAGCTGTTGCTTTGCAGTCCCTTCATCATTGATACACCAGCAAAGCACATGACACACAATGGAAAACAGGGGAAAAATCCTGAATAAATCACTTTCCAGTTAAATATTTTTTGGATAGGACACAAGAAAGGAAAAAAAAATAAAAATTGCTCTATGTCCCTATGTCCCTCTTCCCCATCTCCTCTTAACCCCACAAAGATTTTGGTCTGGCCAGGGTATGACGCGCTCACAGTTACGTCATCACGGAGCTGGCTTGGCTGGAACAAACGTGAAGTTGTAAACATGTTGTTACTCGGGGCCTAATTCCACTTGGTGTAACATGGCTGCACGGCTGATGTTTGTATCGTGGATCCTTTGGCTTCTCGTGTCCCAGCTTAGAGGGATCATAATTACATCTCACCTTACCGATCTTTTTGGCTTGCCTGCCTTGAATTGCTTCCACAAACCTGCTCGACTTGTTTGGCTGCTGCTTATTATTCAGCACAAGCCCCCACCCACTGCCCTTTCATGTACATTCATGTTTGTGTCTAAAAGCCACAAAGGGACATTTTTTGAGGGGGAAGGTGATGAGTGTTGGCTGCTGACAGGACCCCCGGGTCCCTGGACTCCTGGGGCCAGTCGTGGGGCCGGGGTGAATTGTGTGCTCAGTTCAGCACACAGAGCAAGGACAAAACAGCGGATGGGTCGGTTAGAGTGAGTCACTCCATTTCAAAATACGGAAAATTTAATGAGACGCTTCCTGAAACTTGAGTTTTGCTCCCACGAAGCACAGGAGCAAATGCAAACCAGAATAAAGCAAGAAGCTAAGGCAAGGGTGTAGATAGAGAGTCAATCAGAGACGGAGCCCGCTCCCTTCCTGCTCCCCCTCCTTCTAACTCCAAAGTGGGTATCGCACAGGCAGGTGCAGGCAGCACTGACAGAAACAACCTCTCCGGGTGAAAAATTGCTCTCTCCAATGATGCCAGCTCCTATCTAATGTGGAAAACTTGGCCTCACACTGGCCCTTTGAACAACGTGGCTCTGACACTAGCAGGGAGAATTCCCTCGCTGGACACAGGGCTGCTTTTTGACTCTAGGCTTGATCCTACCTGCTGCAAAAGGACTTTCTATGTGTAGAGAAACATGCTAAGGGTTAAGAATGATGCAGGAGATTTCAGACCACTCTGATTCTGTATGAGGAAATAGCTGCGCAGCTCCACAAGCAGCCATGAAATGGAGGAGGCTCTTGCAGCAGGCATCGTACTGCCTTAGACTGTATTTGGTGTTGCCCTTTAGACAATGACCCCAGCCTAAGGCAGCAGTTAAGCTTGCCTTCAAATCCGTAAATCCTAGAGTGACTCCGTCGAGTGTCTGATTCACCTGAGTCTGAAGTCATACCAGGATTTAAGAGGTGCTCCTCAGTAAAGCCGAATGGGAGAGTTGGGCTGAGTCAGCCACCGAGACTGCTGATCGACTGGTCTCAGCTGGTGGGAGTGGGCCAGGCTCCCAGGCCATAGTTCCTCACTCAAGGGTGTCCACATACCCAGAAGGATCCCAAGCTTTCACCAACCTGTGCCAAGGTGCCCAAGAGCTGAGGCCCTGCAAAGGAGCAGCTCAAGCTGGATGCTCTAGAGGAGACCTCACAGGCATTTCCCCAACCTCTGCCCCAGGCGTGCTCAAAGCTGAAAATAGGGCCAGCTTGAGCAAAGGCAGCCTCGGCAGGTGCTGGCGGTTGGGGTGTCCACGTGAGAGGTGGAAGATTTAATTTGTGTTCCTGCTCTGGTCAGTTTGGAGGCTGCAAACATCCTCGCAAGGGAATGCCCTAAGCTAGGGCTGGTGGCTGTTCTGGGTGGCTCCCTGTCCTCTGCTCCGGTCAAGGTGTGTCTGGGTGTGAAAACACTCATCAGGAAAGATGGGACTCAGACAAGACTCCCGTGTTCCTGGTGAGTCTGTCTCACTGTGGACAGTGAGTGACTCAGATGTCACTTTGTACCCAAAGGCCCGGCTCCAGCAGGTGCGATCCCTCCATTCCCGCTCCCCGCCTGGTGCTGCTGGGCCAACGTCGCAGGGAAACAGTTCCGCAGCTTCTCTTTGGGTGGCTGGGTACAGGCGTACGAGGGGAGCGGGGATCATTAAGGTTTCATCAGACTTCTGAGACGCTGGCACTGGAGCAAGCCTGAGCATGACTGAGTGAGGCAGTTGGGACAGCAAATTCCAGGGGAGGAGAAACTGCACCAGAACAAAGGAAGTTTGTCTGAGGACAGAAACACAAAGAAAAGTCCTCGTTGTTGCAGCTCTAAGAGAGAGATGAAACAGTTTCTAAAGTTAGGTGCAGCTCCCTGCCTCCCAGCCATCCCTCATTTGTCACCCAAATTATGTTGAGTCCTGGGGCAGCACCTACCTGTATTAAACTGAGTTATTTGCATCCGAAAAGAGTTGTTAAAAAAGAAGGTTCAGGCAATGCTAGTGATCTTGTTCACCTGACCTCCTTTAAGATTACGGTCCGACTTTGGATTTTATTTACCCTCCTCTGGCATTTGATCCCAGTGGAGTTATACCTACCTTGCCACAGTGTAACTGAGCTGATAATCAGATTTGTCGATGCGAAGAATATGCTTCCGCGAGTGGTGCCGGCAAGGAGCTGTGGCAGAGGCAGACGCGGGAAGCCTTCCTCCACCTCTGCTGCCAGCGCTGCCAGCTCAGCCTGGCGCTGTGACCAGGCAGCGTGCCCTGCCTGCTCCCCGCTGAAACTGCTTCTGACCTTAATGGAAAAGGGGAGAGTCTTTCTGGATGACTCACAACATTGAATATTATGTTGGGAAATGAGCAGTTCAGATCAGTAAATTATCTTGCTTTCGTTTTCAGGAGTGACTGTTCTGTTGGATGGGGATCAGGGAGGCAATGGGTGGTTTGTTTATCCGAAAGGAGAAAGGGCTTAGTCGAAGTTTTGGTGACTGATGAGAGCCCAGAGTCCCTCAGGGCACTTCCAGATCTGAAAATCAAATAGTAACAGTCTGGAGAGATTGGAATCATTTCTGGAGTTGAACTGATGTGAGCACCCAAATGAAGCAGGGGCTCATCACTAGTATTGTCAGAAGCTCATCAACCACATTTATGACATTTTAGCTCAGAACTCAAGAGCTTTCTATTCAATCAGCTGCAGTCAGGAGTTTCTATCATCAGAACCAAGCGAGACCCTTTCCTAATGGGGTCCAATATACCCCTTCCTGCACTAGCGTAAGGACAGGTAAATGTGTTACATCTTTGGTCTGCTGCTTGCTTAATTTAATCTAGATAAAAGCTGGCTGTAGCTTGTTACTGTTTACTGAATGGTAGCTATGGACCAGATCTAGTTTGAATACAGACCTCAGCCAAATGAGAAAAGGGATATGATGACAAAGGTAGCTGTAATAGCAGGATAAAAGGAAAACCTCTTCCCTTCCTGTGTTGTTACAACAAACAAATGGACTTAGCCTTTTTCCCAGTGGGAACCCCATATAAAAATAACAGACATTGCCCCACAAATGGCAGCAGTCCCAAGCTTTCACTACTCTTATGATGCCGCTAGAAGCCTTTTTCAAGCAGATGCTGTGATCTTCTCTAACGTTCTGGCATTTGTCCTTGCAAAGTTAGTCCAGTGTGCATATTCACCTACACATGTGTGTATGTTACCTACACGTGTGCACACTCGCATAAATACGTTTTTACTCCTGCAGGTCCTAGAATGGATACCCATTCTCCGCTCTACTGAGTAGTTAAACTTCACCCTGCTGGAAGGCTGCCTGCGTTGGGCTGTGCTATGTTACACTGACGCACACACGCAGCGTTTCCAAAAGGCAGAATTATCCTGAGAGTCTAACTTCACCAGTCAGCTTAAAATTTGACTGATCATCTGTAACAGAATCTCGCTAACTGGTTTTCACAGATGAGTAAGAACAGATACTGCTGCTTTTTTTAATTGCTACCATCAAGCTTAATTGGATGTTCAAGCTGAATGAGTGTAAGTATACAGAGGCGGGTGTGGGAATGTGTCCCAGATTGCACCCACCACATTCTTCTGGTCTTCTCTGGAAGTAGATATCATCATTATAGTAACCATCCTTAGCCATCCCACAGGTTTTGGGGTGGATGGAGCCCAGAGCCTCCCTTCCCCACCTGCCCTGGTCAACCAGAGATAACGTGTGGGAAGCTGACACTGCCCCCACCCTGTTCCTCTGGTCTGAGCATGCAGCAGCCTCCACAAGCTTACGTTCGCTGCCTTTTGCCAGAATTAAATCCACATGAGAAACATCTACCAGGAGAAAAGAAATCTCTGACACAGAAGAGATTGCACTGCCGAGGGGAATCCAAGGAGCACGGGGAGGAAGGGAGCCAGTGCTGAGTTAGCGGTGTTAGGAGCAGACCCATGTGCCATGGTTGCGGGAAGGGACACCTTGTCCCATCCCAAGCTGGGCGTTATGGCATGTCCATCAGCAAGTGCACCGGTGGTCTCCACAAATATGTGTGGCCACCTATCCTGAGAAGAAAAACACTGCTACAGAAGCTGACAGAAACAGCCTTTTGTAGGAAATCACCTCAATTGCTCTTGAGAGGAAGAGGCACGACTCTGAGAGGAACCTTAGGTGCATTCTGAGTTGTTTTGCAGATGAATTCCAGGGGCAGAAGAAAAAGTGTTTCTTTAGCTTTTATCAGCATTTCTGCTGAACTTCTTTCAGCTCTACAAAAAAAGTGAAAACTCAAATGTCCTGCAGGAATCTCCCATGGGAAGTCACAGATGTTGTAATCACTGCTTTTAGCTCCCATTTGTCCAAGAGATGTGAATCAAAATCACCCATGTCACAGGGGAGGCCCAAACAAGCCTTTCTCTGAGTCTCTTCATGGAAATACTCGCACTGCTTTACTTGCACATCTCCCCTCTGGCAGGAAGGGAGCAGGGCATGCCCTGCACTTCATGTGTCATCTGCGGCTATTCTGTAAGAAATGCTTAACTGACCAAAACAGGTCAGTCCTGGGACCCTATGTGCTTTATTTGTCCTATCATTTCCATAGGTGTCCCTTCTTTAAAATCAGTAGGAAAGCCAAGTTGCATCCTGAAGGGGAGTCCAGGTGCTGCAATTCCCCGTGTGGGCTCGGGGACACTGAAGGCAATACTGCCTGCTTCGCCAGAGCTATTACTGCACTTCGGTCATGCATGAGCAAGTTGATTTAAGTGTATATATTTGGCACTGTCCCACCCTTAATACATTATTTATTTTTTCAAGCTCTGAGCTGTTTGTACAGCAGTTGGCAACAGCTAAACTGAAGGCACTGCTCAGAGGGGCTGGGAAATGATATAATTTATATAATACTGAAAGAATTGGGGTTAGCAGAGCACCGATGGAAACCTCTGCAAGTTCGCATGCAGAGTGTATCACTGCCCTTTTCACACAGCATGGATTTCATTACCCAGGTGAATAATAGGAGGAAAGGGAGGGCTAACTTCTGAAAGCCAGGACATAGATAAGCAAGTTTGCCAATATTAGGAGGGGGTAAGCTGGCTTAGAGCAGGTACTTTACGAATCAGCTTGAATTCCTTCCAAAGCCCTTGTGTTTTTGGGTCCAAGCAGACAAAGCAATGCAATCCTTCAAGTGTTCTCAATGTTGACACACACTGCTGAGCTCCATGTATGCCAAGATAAAAAGAGGCAGCCTCCACTACTCCATTATTCAGTGCTAGACAACTTGATTATGATGGAAACAAACTACACTTTTGCAATATTGACATTGTGATCTACAGTAACAAACAAGTTATAAAAGGCCTGTCACATTTTGAACTACTGCTATGGCTGTAATTAATGTTTTTAACTCGATTTGAAACACCTGATCTGTCTTCTTTGGAAAAAGGTTCATGCAAAGTGCAATTCTGTAAGAGCAATTTTCATCTGCTCCTAACTTGAGTCATGATGTCATCACCTTTCAAAGCTGAGCTTGGTTCTGGGGAAAAATTGTAAGGAAATTCCTATCAAAGCATGGTCTTGTGGTGATAAGAGCTGCTCTGCATCAGGACTAATTCATGCCTTCCACAGAATTAGGTGTGTGCAAGGGAAGTTTGGTCATTTCTCTGCAGCATAAAACACCAGACAGAGTTTTACCTATTTTATGTTCCAGTTTCTGAGAAATTCTGCAGAAAGCCTGGGAGCTTTGCTGGCCTGCCATGCCCCGGGGCTCACCAGTGCCAAAAGCATGGTCCTACCCCACTGCTCTGCTTTTCTCCCCTGTCTCTGAGCTGAAGGGTCTCAGTCCTGCTCCCTGCCTTCTGCTGGTCTGACCACCACATGACAAATCTGGCAGAGAACCATTTGCTCAGCTCAGTATGCTCCAGGGATGGCAAAAAGAAAGAGGCAAGAGCACATGGCTGGTGAGGATGGAGCAAGGGAGACCATCTCTCCCTTTCCAGGGCTGCTTKAGGACAAAGTGGTCCATCTTTATCCTGTGCCTGCACCCAGAGCCAAATAACTCATCACAGCTGGTCAGTCCCAGACCAACACACATGGAGCTCCCCGAGTGTGTGGTGGATTTGTGGAGGAGGAGAAGGAAGGTTAGAGCACCAGCACAGATGACAGGACACTCAAATCCAAAGCCTCATAGATCTGTAGGCACTCCCYTTGATTTCAGGGATTTAAGGTTCAGGGCTATAGTTTGCCTGCTGCCCATCTGCCCTGCTAGCAGAATGAACACATTGTCCTAATCCACCAGGCTGCTCTGAGGATGATGACGACTTTAGGTGTGCAGATAAAACTGTAAAGAGCCATGTAAGTCCTGTGGAGATAAATACCCACTCTGGAGTTGGCTTGAATTTCAGACAAGTACTTTCTCTATCTGCAGGGCTTAGTACTGCAGACTTACCCTGAAACATGAAGCAGGCAGCCTGGAGCAGTCCCATGAGCTTAGGTGCTGCATACATGTAAGCAATTATTAATGACAAATCTGCTAGGGAGAGGCATGTTTGAGCCATGACAGTGTTGTATCCCAAAGTAGGACCAGATCACAGAGCAGTAATTATTCACTCTCAGTGCAAGCCTGTCCAGTGTCCGTGCAGGGTATATCACCTGGTCTGTGCCTTGAGATAATTTGTGTCATTTCTGCTATCATTGTTGGTACTAAGAACAATAGCCTCACCATCATTGTCTGGACTCAAACAGCAGCAGTTAGGGGAAAGGTTGTAGGTGGGGGATAAAGCTTTGTTTTTGATACTGTCAGCAGTGATTTGGGGCCAGTTCCAAAGCTTTAGGGAAATACTTCTTGATCCAGAGCTAACACTTTGAGTCTAATTAACCTGGGCAATAGCTCTTAACAAAGAGCCAGCATTACTGCATCAGATGCTGGGCTGGCACATCCTAATTGGCTCTGGAGGGTTCAGGGGGCTGCTCCCACCTCATGGAAGCCCCAACAGCTCAGCCCCAGCTGAGCCACTGCCCCGTTATTTTCACAAGGATGGTCCAGCCACAGCCCAGTGTGGTGGTGTTTTTCATGTCGATGGAACATACCGCAGCTCCAATGTGAGCAAACACGTTAACATCAACAGAGCCTTTTTCCTCAAGCTAAACATATTACGGCATCAGCAAATTACAGGGCACTGTAAATTAGACTCCCTCTTGTGCAGACTCTGCTTGCTGGGCCAAGGCCACATCCCTCCCTTAAGGAAGGCAGCGGCAGAGGGTTTTGTTACTCCTCGGTCTCCCCTGCTCCTTGCACAGGGCTGTGTGCTTGGGCATGGTCACATTTCTGCTCATGGTCCCAGAGCATCCATCCCATTCATACTCCCCAAATGTCAATGGCTTTTGTCATGTTACACCATGCCAGTGACCAATAAACCTCCACAAAAGAGACAACCCATCAGTCTGGGTCAGTGGTAGGGCATTTTTACTGATTAAAAAAAATAATGCACATAGGAAGGGACTGGCTTCCCCTTGCTGTCCCCAGTTTCAGAGCACCTGAAGTGAGGAAAGATTCAAACAACTCCCCAGAGCACCTGCTTTGAAATCTTGGAGTCAGGTAAACAAGCAGACCTGGCTCGCTGACAGACGTGTTTTGGCCGATGTCTTTTTACCAGACCTTTTCTAGAGAACTGCAAAGTGTGGAGAAATGTTATTGCAGGTCTGGGAAAAACAATAATTAAAATGAACTGTTGAGCTCTTTTCGCTGGAAAAGCAACAAATGCAGCCCACACTCTCCCATCCCCCTTACTGCAGCTGGCAGCTTTGCTCGCAGGAGTAACCCGGGGCCACTGGCTCCAGCTCCAGTCGCATGTGGCAGAGCTCTGCCAGCTCTGACGCCAGGGCTGTGCCACACACACCTCAGGGCAGCCACCCCTCCAAGAGCTGCATTTAAGAAGAAGGGCCCTAAAAAAAGCAGCAAAAGAGGAGCACACACAGGTAAATGATTATTTACAGCTGCTGTGTGGGGAGCATTACACAAGGGGAGGGTGGAGCACGTTCCACCGCCCTTCCACGGCTTGTGGGCAGAAAAGCCTATCACCGCCGTGGTGTTTCTACTCCCCCAAGACGGAGTTAATGCTGTTTACCTTGTCATAAGAATGCTATTTCTTGCTTTTTTTCCTCTTGGCTGAGCTTGTTTTCATGGCTCCCCTGCTGCTTTCCTGCTGGGGGAGCTGGCTCTGAAGGCAGCCAGGAGCCCTGGGCTGGGAGTACCAGCATCCCACCCCTCCCGCCTGCTGAATGTTGCTGTGTGGTTCCCAAATTAAAAATCAAAGCCCTTGCCTGCAGCAGGAGGTGAATCTGTGGCAGGAAAGAGCACTAGCGCTAGCACTGAGCAGCTCTCACATAGCTTGGTCTCTCCTAGGAGCCAGGGAAGTAGGAAAGCTTGGCGCTAGGTAGTCCATGTTGTTCTTCCCAACCTGTCTCCTGCAGGATAGAGTCTTTCTCACCCCCCCCTTTTTTTTTTTCCCCCATTAAAAGTCACCTGAAAACTATAGGGCATTGGCAAAGGCTGTCTTTGTACCCCTCAGTCCTGGGGATTCTTGCTGGGAATGCAGATGGAGTTCCTTAAGTGTGATGAGATGGTTTGTTCTCAGTTCTCAGCCCTGATGTGAAAATGCAGTTCTTTTCTTATGTCAGCCACATCCTTCACCTTCCTGGACAAGAGCCAGTGATGTACCTTTCACAGGTATGGTATTTTGTGATGTGGTAGGTGAAGTACAAAAATATATGGTAAGAACGGGACTTGTGCAATGTCCCAGACAGAATGTGCCACCAGCTCATCTAACCCAGCCTAGCTGTGCCGGTCAGGAACAGCCTGGTACGGTCAGACGGACCTAGTGATGCAAGGACTTTGGAAAAGTCCTTCCTCAAGGAGGAGGACCTGGACAACCATAGAGAAGAAGTGCAGGAGGGGAGCAGAGCCCAGTTTCAGAGCAAGGCAAAAACCAAACACACAAAAATACCGAAATATAGGAAACTTAACATCAAAATTCAGGTTCCTGAAATGAAACCCGCTCCTGGGCCTGGCTGATGAACCAGACAGGAGCAGGGGACAGTTTCTGTGCCTCAAGGCAAACCCAGCAGATGGGTTGCCCAGTGCTCAGCCCCCAGCCCGGGCAGGACCCACCAGCTGGCGTCTGCTTGCAGCCCCTGTGGCAGCAAAGCAGAAGCACTCACAGGTTCCCATGGCCAGGGGGTTCTGCTGTCTTCATCAGGTCTCTGTAGGAAATGTAGACCCTAGAAACACCAAGTCCCTGATGCAGTATGCTAGGAATCCAGGCAGGGCTTTTCTGGAAAAGCTGTAGGAGTTGGGATGTTTTCCAATCGAGCACATGAGGCTCAACAAAGGAGTGTTTTTCCCTTTCTGCTCAGTGATGCAGATGCCATAGCATGCAGGACTTCTGCGGGAGCTGCAGACAGGGTCAAAAGCAACATGCTGTAGAAGAGCAAGCTCCTTGTCACAGGCTGGACTTCTAGAAGCAGGGAAACAGCAACCAGGCAAATTGAAGAGCCAGTGGGATTGGAGGAATGAGTCTAATGAAGGGGGATAATGAGAAAATCCTTGGCAAAGCTGTTTGTGTTGCAATCAATGGGCCAGTTTAGAAAGTCCAGGTCAGTTGCCCAGTTGGATGCAAAGCCCTGGCTGAAACACGTGGTTGTTGTGAGTCTGTGGCTGGTGGGGTAAACTGCAACACTATCTGAAAAATGAGCACACCTGGGCCAGGTCTGTGAAGAGCAATCCTATTCCTCTGGGACCTCTGCAGAGACAACAGACATCTGACCAGAACAACTGAGAAGGGGAATTTTTCTTGAATATAGTGGTGAGGCTCATGGAAAGCTTAGAGGGACTTAGTGAGAGCCAAACCCTTCATAGGTGGGGTATAAGTAATAAGACTTATGCAGGTTGAAGGGGAAGGAGGAATGAAAAAGCCTGAAGAAGAGCAGGCAGAAATGCAGTCACGGGCAGTGATAAGGTCCCCCTGGGAATGCAGGTAAAGGGATCTGAGTTCCTGAGGCGGCAAGGTCTGCTGTCCTCTATCTTACCTCACAGCAGCCGTTCCTGTGGGCAAGGAGGGAGGGAACCCACTGGCACCCCTCTGCTCTGCATGACACCAGCCATCTCCTCTGCCAGTTGGTGGGTGCTAAGGTGGTGGGCAAACAACATTGTGGGGGAGAAATCCTGATGGCATACGCATGCACATAGGTGCCACTTGTGAGGTCTTATGTTGCAAGGTTTGACTGCAGCCCTGCCACTGTGCAAAGAGCTGACTCTGCAGGATGCCTTTTCAGGTAGACCCTGGAAGAAGATGCTGCTACTGTTGACATCTTTTAGATGTCCTTTGTGAAAACACTTGAGACAATTTTACGTCACTGTCAATTCACAGGCTGCCCCAGAGTTATTCCATATGTCTCAATGCTCAGGAGACAAAGGCTCAAGCTCTCTCAGTCTGGTTACTTGTCTAGATTTGTAAATCTGCTACATTTGAGCAACTTTGCTTTTAAGCAGAAGTGCTGCATTAACTTCCTTCCCTCAGTAATGCCATTATTTCTTCTTCTGCCTTACATTAAAAAGATTCTGAACTTGTATGAATATTTCACAAACATTTCTTATCACTAGCTGTCACCAGCTCTATTGGTTATTTCTGGGATCTCTTATTGTCAGAGTTTTCAGTGCTTCAATACACTGTATCTATGTGCTCAGAGCAGTACAGAAAACAAAGGCAGATTTATTATAAGAAGCTCATGTGTAAATCAGAAGCTGAATCTGATAAAGGCATTAGCATGGACAGTTTCTTAAAATTATTGAGCTGGAGAAGCCAAGAAATCCAACAGGCTGATGCTATTGCAAAAATATCTTGAGCTCTGTTRCTACTTTGAAACATCTAAGCGATATAAATGAGCATGTAATTCCCACTGACAGTGAAGTTCCCTGCACAGTATACACAGCTCTGGCACCATGTGAATAATAAATATAGCATGGAAGAAGATGCCAAGAAGCAGTCAAAGTTCCCATTGTCTGTACAGACAAATGCCATCATTTCACTGCAAGATGGCTTTAGCAGCAGGAATGTCAGTCACACACAAGAATTGAAATCCAGTGGGAAACTCTCCCCCAGCTTTCAACCCATGTTACTCCTTTTCTATGCAACCTACAGCAGAGATGGCCAAATGGCTGTAGAAAACATGGCCAAGTGGAATTGCATGGTCATGCATGAAAGGCAGGGGAAAAGGGTTGGAAAACTCCCTCCCAAGCAGGGTCAGGGTCATCTGTTGAGACATCAGCCCTCCAGGAGATACTGCCCCTTGTCACCACTGAACAGGAATTAGGATCACAAGCCATATGAAATTATGTTTACCCCCAAACTTCATCCTTGGCTTTCCAGCCAGCCTGCTGGCAATCCACAAACCATATCCAAATGAAAATTTGGCTGTGAGTTTTGTCACATTAGAAGTATAACAAACAAGCTAGCCTCTGGCTCCTTCCTCTGCGCTGGTCTCGTACACAGATCTGTGTCTCCCACAGTGGCCTATTTTTGCCGGCAGCTGAGAAGCCCTACTGACCATTTTATAGGTGGAATTACTTTCCTTCCCTGTTCTTCTGCCCAGGACCTTACTTCTGCACAGGAAACTTCAGAGTGGAACTTGCAAAAGTCCTTGAAGAGGGAGTGAGCATGAAAACATGGGAAAAAATTAATCTCAATGGAAATCCTTTACTAATTGACAGGTTGGAATAAGAATGACCATAGACCCCAAACTATGCCAGGCAACCAGTCTGCTCCAGGCACTGCAACCTCACTCAGCCAGCCACATGCCTGGCTGTTTTGCTCTGCCAGCTTTACAAGGCCTAATTAGCACTATTCCTTTTGTTTGTAATTACAAAAGCAAACAGCCCTTGGAGAGTGAGGGAATAGAGGAGGCAGCTCCTTGACTGAGCTTAAGAAAATGTTTTAAAGTTCGCTTCTCATCACATGAACTTGAAAATACAAAAGGGATGAACACAAGAGCCATGGTGAATAGGAAAAGGTTTCTAGGCCAGGTAGAAGCAAGGGAATAGAGCCTTGCTGCCCTGGGGAGGTATCAGTGCAGGTTAGGAGACCATCCCCAGCTGGAACCATTCTCTACCTGGCCTGCAAAAATGGTACACCTGACTAGTTGTGCTCATTGTCATAACTGGCAGAAGCACAGCACCCTCCCAAAGGGGCTTTAGAACAAGATGGATCCTCCCACACCCCATCTCTTCATGATCCTGTTAACCCAGAAATGTCAAGGAATTACACATAAGAGTTCAAGAGACACATAGATCAACAGGACACTTCCTGCACTGGAGGCAGAGCATCTCATGCAGATAGCCACAGCCTGTGCATACCCTACCCCAGATAAAGCTACAGAGAGCAAAACACTGCCAAAACACAGAGCACCTCTCCCAGGAGCGCCTTGGCTCCACACCCCATCCCTTCCCCATTCCTGCAGCTCCCACTCCCCTGCAAGGGAGCCATCTGCCTTCCCCCTGCCCCTTCCTGCCCCACCCAGGGTGCAGCCAGCCTTGCCGAGGAGCAGACCTTCTGGTTCCTGAGCTGCAATCATAGCAGATTACTGGGTGAGTTTCTGCCAGAGGCCACAACTGCCTGACTCACTGCAGAAGATCTGTCCCCACCTATGTCTGCTGTAGATACACATAGCTAAACAAGCTCTATCCTGGCAGGCAGGCTCCCAAAAGCCCAAGCCCCCCTCTTCTCTTCCATACACACTGTCCAAGTTCTTGCTCAAAAACAAGAAATGAAGTAATGCAGTCTGATTTTCCTTAAAAAAGTCCATTTATTGAAATTGTTTAAACACTTTATACAAAGTTCCCAATACAAGCATCTGCTCCCTGGCTCAGGGTTAATGTAAATACAAAAGCACAGACTTCAGTAGCTCTTTAATGTGACCTGAGCTGCCACCTCCTAAGACAAGGTCCCATGAGGCAGCTGCTGTGCATGGGCAATTCCCCATGGAGAAGTGGAAGCCACATGACCCAGCTCCAAGTACAGGCCAACATCAACTCAAGCCTGAAGCAAATGCTCTGGTTGGTTTCTTTTAGTAACTTTGATTTATGTTGCAGAGAGTCAGGTCAAACAGAGGTACAAGGCTTATACAAACCACCAATGCCATGGTTGTACATCGCTCAGCCCCAGACGCTCTCCCTGTCTGCAGAAAGAAATCAAGAAATCTGATGCCTCTGAACACATCCACAATTATAAAGCCTGGTCAGAAGCAACCAGTTTCCTTCTGTAGAAAAAGCAAGGTTGAGCTTTGGAGAACTGGTACCATCCTTCTCAGAATTATGAGACTTAACACTGGCTGAGGCTGTCTGGAGTTAAGTCAAACACCTGACAGACTGGGTGTTTCAGAGGAAGGGTTGGGAACCTTTGATGAGCGGCATTTTTTTTTTTTTAGATATGACTTAATATGCAAGGATAGTTTTATCTTTAAAATGCTAGTTTCTTCCTCTTTGGTGAGCTTGGATTAAAAGAAAATGCCATAACCTTTGGGTCAGTTTCCTTGGAATTTGCCTTCATATCATCGCTGAAAGTGTTTACTAGAAAAAAGACAGGATCAAGTGGCAGCATGTGAGGTATCCTTGGGGAAACATCAGGGAGCAGCAGTGGATTCAGTTTGGTTTAACAAATTTAGCTGCATAAGGCAAACAGATTGGTAACTAAGCCCAAGTTAAAAAAAGACTTAAGGAAATAGGAGTTTGTTAAAAAGTAGCCTGTAACACACACAAGGGGATAAAGCTTCAAGCTCAGTTAGGTACTAGGGTGGGAACATGGAGAAACAATCACTGGCAGCACTCGGTGTCTAAGGAACAGCAGCAACAGCCCCACCAGAGACACCCAGTGAAAACAGAAGGCAATCATTTTTCTTTAACTCTTCCCTTGGCACCAGGGAAACCTGCAGCTGCTTTAGGAGTTTCCTAACCTCCGTAGTTACAATTTTGCAGCCTTTGGCTCAGACACAATCAACTTACGAGATCTTGTCAAAAGAGTGATGACATACAGTTAAGCCAAGCCACCTTACACTGCATCTTCTGTTGGCCGACAGCATGTGCATGGACAGCTACAGGTTTCAATTTCTTAAGTCACAGCAATTTAATTGTCTGACCATTTGTCATGCCAATCCACACAAAGGAGGGTGCTGAAGATGATGCCAAGAAGACAGTACAAGAGCATTTTAGATCTCTTCAAACATTCCTACATGTAAAGTCTTTTCCCTAAAATTGTTTCCCCTTAAGCTATTGGTTTCATCACTTTGTATATAATATATGTTCCTTTAATTTCTACACACACCACACTGGGCTCTAACTTAATGGGATATGGGACTGAATTGTTACCATCTATTTTTTTAAAAAAACAACTAAAAAAAGCACCAACATCCATCTAAAAAAAACAGTATCATTTTTCCCTTTTACTCCCAAATACTAAACTTAACCCAAGCTTGGAGGTTCCATCTTTCCAGTGGCAATACCTATGAACCTAGGCTAGCCTTCCTCCATGGGCTGGGAGAGAAAGGAGAAGTTATGTCCAGTAGCAAAGAGGATTACAAAAATATACACATTTTTGGGAGAAGGCGGCAGAACCTAGAGTCTGAACCCTGCTCAGGACAGTGGCATTGTAGTGTCCTCTCCAAAATGTTTTCACTAGCAGTGCTGGCGGTTCCTCTTCTTTGTTTCATTATACGTAATCCTTCCCTGTGGAGGGGGCATTTTTTGGATAGCCTCGGGTGGGTGGATACGAAGTTTCTCTCCGTGGACAGGAGCAGCAGAGGAAGGCTCCCCCCAGCATGGCCAGAGAAGCAGCTGCCCAGCCAATGAAGAGAGCTGATCCAAACTCAAACCTGGGAGAGAAACAAGGAAGAAAGTGAATACTACAAGTAATGCCTCTGGATTACAGTGTTAGCATGTCCACACAAAGCAGAAGGGAGCTGAAATCGGGATGCAAGTGGCTTCCTACAAGATAGCAGTTTGGAGCAGCCCGAGACTCAAAGCCCAGAGCTCTGCACACTGGGTTAGTCCAGTCTGTCAGCTCGCCCTGCACAGCTGCAGCAGGGCCAGGCTCTGTGCAAACCAGGCTTTAAGCACGGAGTGGAGGAAAAACGCAGAAGTCACAGCAGTTGGGTCTCTGGCAGTGATGCTGCCTTAAGTCTTGGCTTTGTTTTAAGAGCCACATGGATGATGAGATCCGGTCCTAATGCTCCTTCTGCACAGTATGAAGCCAATCCAGCTAGCTCAGGAAATTCCCTTTTGTTTTGAGCCACTGCTACTCAAAACTAAGCCCTGTGAGCGTTTGTCATGCTATACTATAGTGTTATATCAAATGGGTCAGTACCTGGTGTTGACAGGGGTGAAAGGGTCATAAAAGGCCCGAGCCACTCTGTTGCCGTACCATGACGTGGCCACCAGTGCTGCCAAACCTGCACATGAAGGGAACACAATGTCATGCCTTATTAAGAAACCCCAAATAAACAAAATCACTGCAAAAATTGTGTGTAGCAGAACCAGCATCTGGAGTGATGCTAAGCTGCTGCTACCCTGGGAAGATCTGACCTGTTACTTAGTGCTGGCTGGGAGAGAAATTAAGAAAGGATTTGAGGTCACCCAGTTACATTGCACCAAAAGCAGGACTGCTGACAGCCTTTCACTGAAGCAGGGTTTACAGGTCAAACTCAGCTGTGCTAATAGAGATGGAAGGCATGCATTCCATATAGAAAGCATAATGCTGTGCCAGGAGACCTATTTGATGCCTCAGCCAGCAGCTACTGTGCCAACGTCTGCTAGGGAATTCCGAGCCCAAAACGCTCTTGGAGCAATGACAGCAAGCCCTGCCCATGCTCTCCCATCCTATGCAGGATAAATACCATTTAGGAAATGGCACATTTAATATTAAATACATCTGGATGTTACCAACCTGCAATGATGAAGATCACCCCACCGAAGACAGCCATCCGCATCTTCTTGACCTGGTCATCTTCCATGCACTTCATGCATTTCATGCCAGTCACAGAAACAAATAAAGCGACAAGGCCCAGGAGTATTGCAGCCACCATCAAAGCCCGAGTGGCCTGCAGACTGCCTAGAAGACATTAAGATTTGAGTTACCAGAAATAAAACTCTAGATACAAATAGAAATTCAAGTTACTGGTCTCAGTAACCATGTGTCAAAATACTCTGCTCTGTGTTACACAGGATAGAACCAAGCAAGCCGTTCCTTTTTAGCTTTAAGCTCCAAGAGACTGTCATGCAACAGGATCAGAGGACACTCAGCCTCTTCTAAAATGCATGGCAAACAAGGGCAAGCAGCCCTTTGCAGGAAATGACCTGGGAATTGCCCTCAGACATCTTTTGTTCCTTGATCATTTGAATCCCAATTGGAAGGACATATCTGTTTATCAAAAGAATAATTCAGATTTAGGATCTACCTTGACAAAGCATTTAGGCACATGTTTTAATATGAATAGCGCCATACATATGAATAATCTCACAGCAGACAGCAAGGCCCCTTTATTGCTCAACACTTCCAAAACCTGTCTCATACAAATACCTCCATGCTGATTTAGATATTTTTGCTTTAAATCCTCAGTTTGAGTCCCAGAGGGTACAAAAATACAATTGCAACAGAAACAGGATTTTCCCAGCCAAGTAAAAAATAGGTTTTTTTTCTGCCTAAAATATTTAGCTTATTAGACTCAAAGATATTCAAGTGTTTTAAGAGCCTCTTGTGCTTTTGAAGAATTGGAGCATGGAGTGATGCCTCCCATAGGCAAGGGTTTTATTTGCCTGGGTTCTCAGCAGACAGACTCAGTGTACTTTTATTCAAGATTTGGCTTTATATTGACTCATCTGAAGGCATAGACACACCAACCCTATGTACCTGAGCTACTGAATTCAGATTTTCTTGATACCAAATGAGAAAGAAAATAAAGATATAAGTTAAGTCATTACTGATAAAAAACTCAGGTGACAAAACACCTGAATAGCAGTGAAATTAGAGCCTGAGCTTTACTGCCTGGCAAATCAGGTTTGTTTGAACAGCACGGATTTTAATATACAGTCCTGTTAAGATCTGGGAACAAACAGGGCTGGTTAATCAAAGGAACAAGCTCCCAGGAGCATGCTGTAACCAAGGTAAAAGTGTCCCCTGACACAGAAGGTTATCTAGCAGTGACACATGTACAGTTTTAGCAAGGCATCACCAGAATCTGTTCCCAAGTCTGGAGCTCACCCCTCAGAAAGCACATTGACTCTGCAAAGCACTTCAAGCTTGGACAACTGCAGCTGCAAGATTCAAGCCTATAACATAGCACCTGCAAACTCATCAGTCAGCACTGGTATGGTGAACCCATCAGAGCCTGTGCTACAACAACCAACAGGCTCTTTGGTTCCACCTGAAACACAGACAGGAGTTCAAATCTGACACTGGCCAGGAGGGTAGCACAGCCGCACAACTATCCTCTGCAGCTTCTTTACTACGCATTGCCCCATGGCACTGCCTGTGCAGGAAAATTCTTGACCCACACAAACAACAGACTATCAGGCTCTAGTTCTGCTTTAGAACAGATCTGGACCAGCCTCCACATACACAACCTGATTGTTCTGTAAATAGATTATGAAAACAGTTAAAAGCAATACAATAAAGAGGCCATATTCAGAGCAATAGGAAGTGACACACTTTTGTAAGAAGAGTGTCTTGGCTTTCTTGGGAAGAATCCATCCCACAATCAGTTTGGCTAAATGTCATCTCTCACTTCCTTCAAAGGGGAAGGGTGACACACCTCTGCACCACACAGGTGTTAATCAAAACCCATCTGCTGCATTGATTGCAGAAACCCATTTACAAAGCCATTTAACACTTTAGCATAAATCACAACAGCAGTATCCAAACACATTTTTAAGAGATTTATTTCCAATGTCAGAGATTACACTCAAAAAATAATTTCTAGCTTACAAAAGTTATGCCAATTTTCAGAAAGACTTCAGCTGACAGGTTACCACCCAGACAACCAATTCAGCTGCCATACATTTAAGACTAAATTGTGCATTACAGCAGCAGCTCTGGAGAGGCCAATGGCTGAACACTAGTTCATACTTTGCACAGGAAAGGGCATTTTCTGCAGAGGTACCAAATCTGTTTCATCAAGTCAGCAGTAAGTTGGGCTTAGTCTTGCTGCAGAAGAAATTACTCTATAGGAGAGCGTTTTGAAAGAGCTCTTTCATGAAGCCGAAAATATGAAATGTTATCTCAAACAACTAGAAAACTAGTTATAAGGGTGGGAAGAGACCTCTCACCTTCAAACACAGTACTAAGGGACAAACACAGGCAGATGCTTGAAAAGGTTTCTATGACCTCAGAAGACCTAGCTATGAAACCTGCTAAAATCTCAAGATGTACAAGTATTAACTGGATGCATGCCACAACAGCTTTGCAGAAGCAGCCAAACAAAAAGCAGCATTGTGAGCTTTTCCCAGGACTGCCTGCTTTCAGCAGCAGACCCTGGAGGGACATCTCCTGGTGTCCTCACCCCTCCCTTATCCATGGCTCCACAGCATAAGAGGACAGAGGCATTTAGGAAGCTTGCAGTAGGACAGAAAAAAACAGGTTGGAGCATTTGCAGAACAGACTGTCCCTGCATCCCAAGAAGTTTTAAYGTGACATGACTGTATTAGCCAACCAACCTCACCTCTGCCTGGCCTGGCTTCCCTGTGCTCATAGCACATGCTGGGAAACAGCGCTTTTGTCTTCCTACCACTTTTGCAATGTGTGCAGTACATTGACTGTGGTTAATCATCATACAAGCTATTAGTTATTATGTACACATTAACAACCGCGTTGTCGATGGAAGCTGCACATCCAGAGGCTGAGAAAGCTCATTTAATACTAGTTCTGTTGTTCACATGGGCCTTTCCAGGTGCTTTAAAAATCCCCAATGATATAATACTGTCTTAACCTGCTAAACAGGGCTGGCTACAGTCAAGAAGCAAGAAGCAGAAGTACTCTATGGCAATTTAACTTTACAAGTTCTATCGTAAGAGAAACACGACTTTCCCCCCCACTTCTTGCTGTTGCAACTGTCTCACCAAAAGGAACAGGTAGTGCAATGCTTGTAGCCTCCCACACCATACACCACAGCTGTCGGAAAGCCCAGGCAGTCTCAGGAGCCCTTGGGGAAAAAGAAAACAGTCCTGCACAGGGCAGGACAAACTGGCCTGGCACCCAACAACAGCTGTCAAATGGCAACACTATTTTGTCAATATAAACCACTATTGACTCAGAAGCCAAGCCTTTTTATTGCTGGTTAGTAATGAAAGACTTGGCCCAAAAAGCCTATAGCAAGAAAGCAGCAAGTACTGAAGGACAGAAGCTTAAAACTACTGAGGATGGTTAATAACAAATGTGAATTCTGCAAGCCAGAAAATACTGTGTAAGTCCACAAAAATGACACAGCAGCTCATACCTATTTCACATAGTAAAACCCACTTTTTTTAAAACATGTTAACAAACATGTTTTAAAAGTTCTGACTTACTGTTAGTGGGTTTGGGCACAAACTACATGATGCAGTTTATCTGAAGCCTACATAAGACTTTTTCCTTCCCACAACTATCATTACCTGATACAGAAGTAATTGCTGGCAACTGCTTAGTTAAAAAAAAAAAAAAGTACTTCACCAGCATATGTTTGAGGTTATTTTTCTGTCATCACATTTCCTTATTTATTCTGTTTATGTCATCTACATTATAGAAAAGCTGTTGGGAAAGTGCCATGGGATTTTTGTAATGCTTATTTGTAATGCAAAATGGTGTAATGGCTCTCTGTGTGCAGATTATTTTCTGATAGGGATGCTCATTGACTGCCTTGTTTGTATTTAAACTACAAACTTTTCCTTCACTTCCCATGGGCCTCCATGCAACCAAGTGATGACAATACAGGTGAAACAGGTGCTGTACAGCTCACTAATCTCTGCAAGGGAAGTTCTCCAGGAGTTACAAGCACCCCTGTGGTGTAGGAAGCATGTTACACTGTCCACCTCCAAGAGAAGTCAGCAGCCTTCAAAACCTTCCCACTGGGGTTTCAAGAAAGCTGAATCTCCTGGAAGGAGTAGGATCTGAGATCCTGCCGTTCTACCCTGCCAGCATGTGAAAGTTAATTTTGTGCAGCAGGCAAGGGAATGAAGATCTGAGCAAGCAATAACAGCTTCAGAGGTAGCCAGCAAACATCTGTCACACTTTGCAGTCATTCTGGCTGGACCCAAAAGCCTGCTAATGGCTTGAAGGCTTTCAACCCCCTTACCAACCCCTGCAAAGACCCTGCACACCCGTAATTATCAGATATTACAGTCTGGGCTCCTTCAAAGCACCTCCCCACAAGTCCAGAAGACTGTACAGAGGAATCTGGACAGGACACAGACTCAGACAGGGTCATGTTTCTTGCCAAAATGGGAAGGCTGGGACGTCCCCACTGCACATCCAGTGCAAAAGAGGCAAGTTCAGTAGGTGACAGTGGCCTTGTACTCTGCCTACCCCAAAGCAAATAAGGTTCGATGCCCTCCTGCAGTCACTCAAACAGCAGAGGAAGCTTGCTGGTAAGACAGGCCACACACAGTACCACCATTTCCAGATTCCTGGTCAGAGGAGACCTGGGCAGCCTGTTTTCCTACGAAGCCTGGAAATTCCCTTACCAAGAGATTTAGTAACACATAGTAACACTAGCTACTAAAGCTGCTTAGAAGCTGCTTGTAGAGCAATAAAGCCAGTGTATTGCAACAGACTCCCATCCCCTCTTGCAGACACAACACGGCACCGCACAGAAACAGCCTCAGTGGCATTCCAAGTAACCCTCTATCTTCTCAAAGTGCAGCACAAGTGAGACTGTTTTATCACTCCATCATGATTTTTCATGAGGAAGGAACAGGGATTGAGAAACATGGGAGCAAATTAACCCTTAACCCACATGAAAGCACAGATACCAGCAGGTTCTACCTGCTTAGTCCAGATCTAAAGATGGAGAGATGACAAACTATTTGGACACATTTCTCCCTCATGCTATAGCTTTGTCCCTCCTTGGGCCACCCTCCCAACTCCCCCACCATCAGACACAGAGCAGCAGTAACCTGTGCATGAACTCTTCCTCCTTCCCCCCACCCCGCCATCCTCTTCCCCAGCTCCTGGAACAGGCTCAGCCAGGGTGGTAAAGATGTAGGAGTGAAGATTTCACGTTTCAGTGATGCTGTTTGACCTAGAGGGCATCCAAACCCTTGTTTATTTTCTGGGCTAGGGCACAAAGGCTCATTGTGGATGTACTAGGTTTGGTGATGAAGTGATAGATGAGTCTCAGCTTGTCTCAGGCACAGAACCTCTCCCAGCAAAACCAAACAGGGTGATGAGTATCTTCAGCTAAAACAGCCTAGGCAGGACACAGAACAACCTCTGCTCTGAACAGGAGCGTGGTTAGGTGGGGCTGAAAGCTTCCAGAGACAGGTACCAGGGGCCCTTCTCTCTCCTGTCTGAGACCATCCCCCGGAGACCCCAGAGGAGCACAAAGCTGAGCTAAGCTCCATGGACGATGCTGGAGGGCTACAAGAACAATGCTGAGGCTGTCCAACAAAGCCTTGTTGCAAGGGTGGCTTTTGTTGCCTCTATGTCTGCATGCGGCCACGCACCGCTTTTCACGTAAGCCAGCAAAACGCAGCCTTTCTATTGCCTGAATAGGAGCAGTGACATAAGCCCTCAGCTGAACGCAGCTGCGGGAGAAGTGCCAGCATGGGTGCACTCCAGCAGTGTGGCCACACGGGAAGCTGGAGGCCCCTCAGTTGGCTAATGGTGCTCATCAGCTTGTGCCAACCCCATCTCTGACATGCAGCATCAGTCCAAGCAGCCAAACACTGACAAATCTAGAGGAATGGCAATAGCTACCAGATATCCAAAAGCTTGCTGGCGAAGATTTCCAGCATTCCCACAGGCATAAATTACTGCAGGTGCAAGGAGGCTCAGTCTTTTCTACAGGAACAAAGTAATTGCAGATCTGAGCCTCTCCCATCAGTGCATGAGGCTCTGACATGTGGCTCAGAGGATTGAGGGCATGTGAAGCTCTGGCAGGAAAACATGGCCAGGTGGGAGAAGTTTTTCTGCCCACACAGCTGTACCACCTTCACCATGAGAAATTAATGCCATAAAGGAGCTCTTGCTGCACAGCTGCACCTGTCCCAGGGTGCAGCTGCTGAATGGGGTATAAATGGTTTTTTTTGTTTTTTGGGGTTTTTTTTTTGTTTGTTTGGGTTTTTTTGGGTTTTTTTTTTCTGTTTTTTTTTTTTCTCTCTCCTTCTTTTCACACTTCCACCCACCCAAAGCAGCACTGCTGGTCCCTACCCCAGCCTGTGTGGCTGTAAGACCTTGAAGGGGGACCGGGCAGGGAAAACAGCAGAGAAGGTGTACGTCCTTAGGCATCATCTGCTTTCAAGTGGAAAAGGCTCAACCTAAGCAAGCTGGGGTACGAAAGAACAGAGTCCTTTGGCCAGCCCTCACTGACTTTCCCAACGAGGAAAGCATCCCCTGCGATTTCCATATTTCTTGGGCTTCCTGGGAATTTTCAGGCAAGCGTGCCCTGCAGGGCCAGGGGCTCTGTAAGAGGACAAAAGGCCACTAATAGCCTCAGTCCCTGGCATCTCACACCTCCCTCCCCCGTAGCCCCGGAAGAGAAGAGCCCTTATTGTTTGCAGGACAAAGGTGAGGGGAGCAGCTGGTTTTCAGCACTCAGCCATGAATGGGACAGGTCTGGAGGTCCTGGGGCAGGTTTTTAGGAGTCTGTTCAAGCCAGGCTCCGCATCTGATTCTGCAGGCAGGTCTCATTTACAGCACAATGGGCTGCAGCCACACAGCCCCCGAGGCAAGTTTACCTTTCACAACCCATCCAGGGGGTGGCTGGAGATTCCTCAGCCCTGCTCGCATCTTCGCCCCCCACCCCCAGTGCGAGATAAGAGGCTTGAAGCTGAGCTTATACATAATTACTACTCAAACCACCCCGCACTGTGTGCTTAGCCCAGCCCTGATTATCCACAGCCTTGCACCCTGTTAGAGCAAGTGGGTGCACCGCACTCCTGAACGGAGTAATTTGCGCCCCTGCCAGCTGCAGGGCCCACGGGTGTTCGGGGCAAGGGAGCAGGAGTGATTGATGTGGGCTAGCAATGAAGGTGGGGCCCGGGGTGTCCGGCTTCACTGCGTGACACACAGGAAGGGTTGGTGGCAATCCAACTCGGGGATACTCCCCATAGTCCTCGGTTTATGTGAAACTGCCTCTCATTCCTTTGGGAAAGAGAAGGTGACCAAGGTGGTAATTATTATTTTATTAATTAGGGAGGGAGAAGGATGAAGGTGTTCCAGAACACTACCGGACTCGGGATAAGGGGAGAGATACTGAGAAAGGATGATTTTTTTTTTTAACCCCTTTGGGTGTCAGCGTAAGTTAGTTATATGCTCCAGCCCTTTAGAAACAGCCCTCACCGGGGCTCTAGCTCGGCGTGACCGCCCCGAGTAACGCCCCAGCAAGCCAGGCTGCAGTTCCTGCATGCATGAGAGAGCTTCGCTGTCGCAGGACAAGACAAGAGCCCTACAGATTACCTTGATATACTGGTCTTCCTGAGAACTACAGGCAGTGCTACCTGGGCTAGAGGCCAGCTCACCTGCCAGCCCTTTGCTTAAAAGCCCCACGGGAGTAGCAGCGACTTTCCCAGAGAACAAAAGACCAAAACAGTCAAACGCAAAAGGAAAAGTATCCATGCTCGAAAAGACACTTCAGCACTGCTGATAAACTCTGGTTCCTGTTGAGCCATGCCCAATGAAGGTAGTCCCTGTCTGAACTTCTACAGCCAAAAGCTCTAGTTCGCAATCAAGGCGCTTTCCCGAACACACGTGGAGGATCTGACCCTTCCCTCGCCGGGACGCTTTTTGGGGGCACTGGCAGCCAGCGTGCGGGCAGGGGGCTGCGGGACAGCTCCGGCTCCCTCCGCCGGGTAGTGCCCGCCGAGCCCCACCGCCCCCCAGCCGGGGAGGCAGTACCGCTGCGGGATGCGCTTCAGCAGGCGCCGCAGAGCCCCGGCTGCCCCGAAGGGCAGTCACCGGGGTAGTCACCCTCAGCCCCGGCGGGGAGAGCCACCGGGGGAACCCCAAGAGACACACACCCGAACTCCGACGGGACGAGGGGCCACCAAAAAGATGGGTGACCCTGAGCCCTGCACCTTCAACCCCGAAGGGACAGGCAGCGTAGGTACAACGGGACAGAGACCTTGAGACCCGACGGCACCAGCACCCCCAGCGGGACAAACACTGGGCGAAGGGGGGGGACAGGACTGGCACCCCCAGTCCCAGCACTTCAGCCCAAGCCCCGACACGACCGGCACCAGCGTGAGTGTAAGGACTCTACGGGACCGGTACCCTCAGCCCCAGCCGAAGAGGCATTGGGGCGGAGGGGCTGACCCCGACGGGACGGGCACCCCAACACCCGCACCCCCCCAGCCCGGACTTACTCTCCAGCTTGAGCAGCGAGTCGTACACCTTGCACTGGATCTGCCCCGTGCTCTGCATGGCGCAAGACATCCACAGCCCCTCATACAGCGCCTGGGCCGTGACGATGTTGTCCCCCGCGTAGGATGCCATCTTCCACTGGGGCATGGCGGTGCTGATGATGATGCCGATCCAGCCCAGGAAGGCCAGCACAAAGCCCAGGAGCTGCAGTCCCCCGCTGGCCATGTCTGCGCGGAGCCGGGCCGGGGGGGAGCGCGGGGGAGGGGGCTGCTCCGCTCCGGCGGAGGGTCGCTGCGCAGGGACCGAGGGAAGGCGACCGGCTCCGCGCACCTGACTGCCGCCCGCGCACCGCCCCGCGCAGCTTTTAAAGCCGCGCAAAGGGCGCCCCCTGGTGGCCGCGCCCCCGCCCCGCCCCGCGGGGTTTTCCGCGGTGGGACGTGGCCCCTCGCACCCACCCCCGCCTTCCTCCGCGGTGAAGCCGGGGCAGCCGCCCAGGCTGCTGCCGCTTCCCCCCCCCCCGCCGCCCCTTCCTCCCTGGGGCGCAGCGTCGGGGGGGATGTGGATACCTCCGGGTTGAGGAGAGCAGCAAAATGCACCCCCTGCCCCCCGCGGGGAGTGACCCCCTCCTTCAGGCTTTCGCTCCGACCCACAGCCCAGTGTGTGGGGGTCCACCCTCCCCCTCACTGCCTCCGGAGAAACGGCTGGTGGGACTGTCCTTTCTGTCCCCCACGGGGCGTGGCAGGGGATGCTTTGGCACCCTTGGAGGTTTTGGCACCTCCAAAGGGTGCTCTGGTTGTGCTTGTGGGTCTCTCCCCTCCTAGAGCTGGGGCCCCTGAGAGCATGAACCCACACTTACCTTCCTTGGTCTTCCTGCCTGTTGTTGTCCTTTAACAGCCGGAGCCATAAACTTCCCTTTTCGGTGAAGACATCCCGAGCCAGCACATCGGACGGCAAAGGTGGACGTGGGGCTGTGCCAGTGCCCCTCGTCCTGCTGGGGTCTGTACGACCCASCTTCCCCACCCACCCCAGTGCCGCCACTGCAAGGCAAGGGCAGGGGGGCATTTCTCACCTGGCAGACTCACTGCCCGGCTCCCCGGGCACGCAGCACACACCAGAATAAACTGCTGCASAGGAGTAACAGAAGTCATGGAAATTATCAGTACTATGATTTTAATGGGCTTTCAAAGAGGCAGCTGAGCAAACACTCATCATCCATGTACAAATGTTGCCAAGACCCTAAATCCAAACTTTTGAATCTACCATTTTAATAAGGACGAAGTGCTGTACATCTTTGCATTACTGGGTCTCTCTTAAAGGAGAAATTTCGATTTTTGAATGCGTCAGCGCTTTACTGAGGTTTATTGAACAAGGGGATTACAGACCAGGAAGGAGTGTCCTCTTTCTCGGGCATGTATTTGTCCAGTTACTATAGTTTCCCTTTCTCCTACGTGAATATTTGAATATTGACAGATCTGGACTCAGAATAGGCGGAGTGAGGAAATACTGTCTCCTTCAGAGGGCCCGGGGAGCACACGGCATGGCCTGGGTGGTGCTGCCTGCCTTCACCAGGGGCTGGACGGCGGGGACGTTCAGCCTGGACCTGCTGTAATCCCAGGCTCTGATATAAACAGGTGATAATTACTGATAAAGGTCCTGCTGGAGGTAGGGATGGGATTGTATTGTTTTGACATCGTGGTTTGCTGCATTCTGATGACTTAGGAGATTTTGCTGGAGCTGCTTCCTGAGATATGCAAACAGACAAACAAACAGACTCGTGATTACCTGACCAGTCCTGCGCAATGCCAGRGGGGTCAAAGGGGAGAAAAGCAACTGCAATCTCGCCACACCGGGCAGCGACAAAGCAAGGCTGGTTTGCTCTGAAAACACTTGCAGCTGTCGATCCTCAATGTCCGGGCAGCAGCACTGGTGTGACAAAATCCATCCTGGTTACCTGGTAGCAAACTTTTCCAGTCGCGTCCTTTTTAACTTGCAAAGGAATTAGGGAGCTGTGAATCTGCAGCTGAAGAAATGGTGTTTTCCTGGGTCTCTGTGGGGCCCGGTTTTATAGCTTTGGAAGTGAAGAAGAAGAAAGCAGCAAAGTTTTCTTTGGCAATGCAGAGATAACAAAATAGATGTATCTCTCTGCATATTCATCAAGAACTCTACTACAGGGATTAGAGAAACCAGGGTGGTGCTGGCTGTTGGAGCTAGTCCCTGGGAGGAACAATTCCTTGCCCGATGAAGAGGCAGGGCAGAAACCCACGTGAACCTGAAGAGAGCAGGGTTAGGAGTGTCTGGATTTGATCATTGATGTCTGGGTAGTCATATCAGTCCAATAATGTCCATCTGCAAAGGAATGTGCAGTGTTCCCAGGTGCTTCAGAGCGCTGAACTGACTCACCCCTCTCCTGACCCTCCTGCCACCACCCAGACAGATCAGGCAGCTCCTTGCTGATTCCTGCAGTGTGAGGTCAGCTCTGGACAGGGGTACAAGTTCCAAAGATGCTTTTAGCAGATTTAGATCCTTTTGCTACAGGCTCCGAGCAGCCAGGAGGGGGAACAGAGATGTTTTGTGTGGGAAGCACTTGGGCTTTCTACTGAACCTTCTAGGAAAGTACAGGGAGGAGTCCTGGGTGGCAACGATCCGACTGCACTTGCACTGAGAGGGACATCAAGAGTGGTCTTGAGGAGATGCATGTAGCAGGCATGCAGACATGTGCTGTATGATGTAGCACTCTGATCATGCTGCTGGTTCTTGGAAGGACTGCAAACCATGCACACCCTGTACTTGGGAAAAGCTGGATTTAGAGTGTGTTCCTGAGGGGCTGTGCAGCCATCCCATTGCTCCTCTGTCCCTGATGRGTGCTGCGCTGGGCAGTGTTACTTGGTAAATGCATGACAGAGTGGCCTTGGGTCAAACAAAGCTGATGAAAGGCAATAGAGATACACCCATGTGCTCTTGGACCTCCCATAGTCCACGTAGGCTGCAGCACAGGCTCTTCCCTGCGCCTTTGTGCACACCTTCTAGCCACAAGTTCTGTGCCTGCATCTTGCTTTGTGGAAGTGAGAGCTTGCAGACAAGTTGCTCATGTCTCTTTGACCATTGAACACTCCTGACAACCCATATAAACACTCATGCCCAGAGTCCCAGCTTGATGAACACTCAATTTATATTTTGCTTTCCAGGGACAATTTGAAGTTGATACTTATTACTCACGTTTCATGAAAGATTTCAAAACCCAGGAAATCTTTCTGTGGACACCACAAGGAATTTACAGAGCAAGATAAACACTGAAACTCCGCTTTTCCCCTTCATCACTCATCAGTGTTCTCAGCACTCTGGAATTTGCTGAGAATTTTACAGCATCCCTAAGATCATCAAGTCTCCTATTCTGGACTTCCTTCTTTTCTTTGGGACATGAAATATCTTCTTTCCTTTCTTCAGATGATTTTCTGCACTGGTTCAATGGGCAAAATAAACCCCCTCTTTACTCAATAATCACTGCCTTTCCTTCTCTGCCTAAGATTCTTTTTTCACTGGAAATCACAAAGAGTTTTCACTCTATTTTTGCCTATTTTTTCTACCTGACTTTTGGGGAAATACCATTCCTTCAGGTCATTAATCTCAACTGAAAGACCTGGGTTTATCCAAGATGTGGCAATCCCCTCTGTTTTCTCTAGGCTAAGGGTATTCCAATACTGACAGTCCTTAGTGACTGKCCTGTTCTTAAGTAAACACGTGAGTCTTCATTTTTTGCCCTTTACAAGAGCAGGATCAAGTGAGAAGGGGCATGTCTATAGACAGATATGGAAATCAAACTGGGATATTTTAGTCCGCAGGTAGACAGACTTGTCTAATTGTTCATAGAGATTGTCCTCATGTGCAACAGTCCTTGCTGCACTGAGCAAATGCTTAACACCTTGGTCATGTTGCTCCTTTGGCTGTTGTTACTCAGCCAGCCAGCCTCACCTCTGCACTCAGCAGAGATTTGTGCTCTGTGGGTAGTAAACGATACCTGTTTCCTTTTCTGGCAAAAACAAGCTTTAACGCTTGCCAGGACTTGCAGGTGAGCAGCCTGGTTTCCTCTTCTCTCAAACATTTCTCAGGGAAGGTCTCACTGAGCAATGCCTGGAGTTCGGAGAACACAGGGTTGTGTGTGATCCTCTGTCGTGGCGTCCCTTAATGCTGGCCCCTGGGCTGCCCTGAATTAATCCTTGAGCTAAAACTGATGTATTTGGGGGAAACATCTCATTCTGATTCTAAGTTATTATAAGTAGGGGCAGGTGCGCAGAGCAGGCACAGCTGCATGATCCTGGTTTCAGAGTGAAGACACAAGCTCCACATCTGGATGAGAAATTGGGAATGGCCCGACAAAATCAGCCCAGCCTGCTGTTTCCGGTGGCAGCCAGTTGCAGAGCCAGGGAGTAACACAAGCACATAGTGACACTAACCCAGAATGTGTTGCAGCCCACCCTGAATATATCCTGAGCCAGTACCGGTACTTTTAACTTTAATTTTGCTCACTGGATTTTTCCTCCATAAATTTGGCTGTTTTTTGAAACTTCCAGCACTTGCAGCGTCCTGCAGCAAGGAGTTTTGCAGGTTAACTCTGTGTTTCACAGGAAAGTACAACAGCTTGTTTCTTTTGAACCTTATGACTTGCTGTTTCATTTGATGTCCCCGAGGTTCTGGGAAAAAAAGGCCAGATTGATGGGACCACATGCATTYAGCTCTGGTTTACATTGTCTAGGAAAAAATCCTTAAAATTACTTGTTGTTTATCTGCCGGCTGCTTTTTCTTCTCTCTCTCCCACTTACTCCCCCATCCATCCAGGCRAAACACCCCTGCTGAACCTTAGCTCCAAGCACTGTTTTGCAGGCAGCGCCCAGATGTCTTTGCCCAGATGTCAGGAGGATCCAAGACAGCTGCAAATCTTCCCTGGGATTAGTCAGGGATTGTGTCCAACCCAGTCTGCAGTGAGGGGCAGACATTATGTTTGACCATGGTAGCCAAAGATCACAGTTTGCAGGGCTCCAGAGCACAGCAGCACAAAGAAAGCTTAACCCTTCATCAGCTGCTTACTATTGCAGGACTGCCACTCAGTACAAAGTTTTACAAAAGGTTGTTGGAGAAGACCTGCTCCAAATGACTCATTGCCTAAAAGGCAACAGGATAGCAAATAGSATAAAAACTGGAGATTTTCCCTGCACTCCCAGATTGAAATCTCCATTTCCAGGAGAAAAGTTCAGATTTCCTCTTTGGAATTGAAATTTGTGGTTGATGGAGGCAGCATCAGTTAGAGAGACTGAYGGGAGTTATTTGATACTACACACAGGGAATATATTGTGAAAATTGGATTTAAAACGGGCTGTATGAATTACCCCTTCCCAAATGTTGCGGGTCAGAAACACCATAAACCTCKCTGTGTTTGGTCAGCAGACGTGACCTGCAGTTCCTAATCTGCTGGAGATAAACCAAGCTAATAATCAACCTTCTTCTTGCAGTCATTCAAACATTCATGTTTCCTCACCGGCTGTAATCAAGCTACAGTTTTGGGAGTAGTTTCACTCTACTCTTCACATGATGGATTTCATCTGGCTCTAGTTAAAATGTGCTTATATGTAACACACTGAAGTTGCATGAGGCTGGAGGCTGGGTGAACTCCTGGCTTCTCCTCCAAACCACCCTCCGGTGAGGGCTCTGGAAGGGATCATGCTTCCTCCCGTCTTCTCGGTTTTCACCTGTTGCCTTTGTTTTTCCTTCTCTCCTGAATCAGCAACCCACAAATGACCACAAGGCCCGASACTGTCCCTCACAATGCCCCCAAACACTGAAATCATTCCCGTCTGTAAACAAGTGGTTTTGGCATGTATAAAGCTGCACCGTGTGTGTCATTACCCACAGCTCTCAGATCGCCGGGCTTGTCTGTACAAGGCAGCAAGCTGCTGAGAAATAAAGGTGGTCCTGCATTTGGCTGCTCACGTGTTGTTTTCCAAAGTGATACTGGAAGCTCTGATAGAGATTCCATGGCACGAAACCCATCCCATGGAGGCCAAGAGATTTGACCCATATGGTAGGATTTATTTTGCTTTCAATTTTTCTATTTTAGGATTGTTCTTTCACTGGACATTCTGTACGAGAGGCCTGATAGAAAACAAAAGTCAGACACGATCAAATTAATGGAAACAATGAGTTTCACAGTACTAGACAGGTAATGGTGGGAAAAGCAGGGAGTTATTAAACTTGCTTCTGCATGTTGTCAGTAGAAGGTAGCTCTATGTCACATCATCAACAAATGTCTTTCTCAAAATGTATGAAACTAATCATGGTGTCAGATGGTGGGACAGGTGTGGTGGGACATCTAGGGAAGAGGCTYAACAGTGAAGTGGCAGGTGGAGAGCGTGCCTTGTTGGAAGGGTCAACCACAAAGTGAGGCCACTTTCCCTACCATGTGCCACTAGGGTCAGCTGGAGCACAGCGGCTTCTGGTGTCGGAGTCCCAGGGCAGGAGAAGGGGAGCAATGAGAATAAGYGAGACCCAGGCCTGACTGAGAGGGAGAGGGAGGCAAATCTCTGTGTGCATGAGTGTCATACTCAGGGCATGAGCCATGAGAGATGTGCACCAAGGTCCTGACAAGATAAAATTCATCCCTGGTACCATTCATGGGAGATTTTTCTAAGTGCAATTAGGAAAACAACTCTCAGCTCCTCCAAGGAATGGGCTCTGTGAAGATCTAACCCTCTGCATCCAGCCATCCTGTTTGCTCTCACCGTGTTCCTGACGCCTCCAAGGTCTTGGTCCTTATCCTCCAGGGACCAGTTATAGCAGGGATCACATTTCTACTCCTATGTCACCAAGTGTCCACCAGGYACTCAGTGATGGGTGGTGTCTGGTCTCATGTATGATATGAGCTTGATGGCCTAGTTATGGAATGAATTTCCTGAGACTGGCAAGAAACTGATCACCTTCAGGATCACCACTGAAAAATTTTCCTCTTTGGAAGAACCTCAGGTCATTCCTCCTGAAATCAGATGAAGGAAGGAGGGGGCATTGGAGTGATATAACAGGTAGAAGGAGGAAGAAGTAAAGATGCCTAATGACTAGATCTGAAGTCCTCTGCAGGAACTGCTGTCAAGCCAATACTGAAGACAGAATTACCTCCATGAAGCCAGAGCTACCACCATTTATGTTGCTCACCCAGTGAGCAAATAAGCCATCAAGCTCAAGTACCTGTGAGTCTGGTTTTGGGTCAACCTTCATGTCAAGGAAAAGCCCAAGCTGTATTCAGCATTTTAGAGATTACTCAAAGATTCCCATCCCAGGGTATGGCTATGTCTCACCTTTCTGTGTCTGGACCACAACCTCTATCCATTTCCTCAGCCCTTATGACATGTCAGATAATTGGTGCTGGGAAGATAAAGATCCAGGGTCCTTCCTAGAAAGGCTTTGCCATAAACTGCTGCAAGATTTGTAGATCAGACAGTTCAGGGCTGGAGATGAGGTTTCAGGTCTTTTTTGGGGTTGCTGAACTTAGTCCCTTCCACATATTGATAGGAATTCCTCTGGGGATCCATAAGACCTAACCTGTTTGGGATGTACTTGGATATTGGAACAATTCGAGATACATAGATTACTGTGCTGCAGGAAATCTTATGACAGGCCAGAACCAGTGAACTATTGCTCAGCACCCTCACAGATACGCTGACCCTGTACAACCATCCTCCAACAAGTAGTTGTCTCTGGAAAGTGAGAGGAGCGGTAGGATGGGATTTGTAAGTATTGACATTCAATATGCTTCAGTCCCCTTTAAGACAGAGCCAGGTATTTCTGAAGCACTCGGTAGCTGCTGCTGTGACACACATGGCTGGATTTTCCAGTGGGGAGCAGGGTCAAACATTTAAAGAAGTCTTTAAATGTGGCCAGTTATTCTAGTGCCAACCTGGGAATGAAACTTGAAAATCCTTTGCTAAGTGCAAGACCCATCTGCACTGGAAGCAGAGCTTGTGCATGCGTGTGTGCGCAAGGCAGAGGAGGAGGGAAGGAGCTTGTCCCCTGGACTTTCTAACACACCCTTTATCRTCAGGACTGGGAGAGCACATTGGCAACCCAAGGTCATATTTCAATGCCTAGAGGGAGTTTAAAACCCCAGTTATCCGGCTGGAGGCCAGAGGCTGGAGGTGTTTCTCTCACAGCTGTGTCTCTCTGCTCATCAAAACTCTTCCTTAAGCCCGATGTACACAGAGGCTTTGCTGATGGGTGATTCGGGAGCACTCGGGTGAGCCCACACCCTGTGCTGTTGAGAAAGAAGGCGCAAGCAAAGCCTGAGCCAGAAGCAGGCAGAGGGATGGTCTCCTTTGGGAGAGCTTAGATGAGGAACAGCACATGTCCATAAAGAACAGAAAGGGAAACCAAGGCCTACCTGAACCACGACCACCGGGGCAGAATAGGGACAGAATAGGAGAAAGAGGGAAAGGACATGCCGTGCTCTCCTCTCCTAGTGCACAGAGAGACTCTGATGTGGGGGAGAGGACAGGGCAGGAGAGAGAAGAGGAGAGGAGGCCTCTGAAGACACTCCCTATATAAATGCCTTGGGCGAGATGAGCACTGGAGGCTGGAGTCACCCGCTGTTGTCTCCTGTCCCAGGGCTGGGACTGCAGCTCTGCCCATGTCTCCCCATTCCTCAGGGAGTTTCCGTCAAGGATTAGGCTGTCCTTCCCCTTCCTCCCTCCTCTTCCTCCATGGTTTTGTCCTCCAGCCTACAGCACAGCTTGGCTGCAAAGTGAAGGCAGAGGGTGATGGGGTGTATGTGAGCCATGAGGGGCTCTGCTCACACTACTTTGCTCAGCGGGAGGGCAGAGGCATCCCTGCCCTGTCCCCTGCCCGCGCAGGCAGAGGACTGGAGCGAGGGGCTGGCCTTGTGGGGGTCTTCGGGCATTTGCAGTCGGCTTCTCCTCCTTGCCGAAGCCCGGCTGTGCACAGATGGTACAGCACCTCGTGGGGTGGGCAGATCTGGGGGTCACTCTGCGTCAGCTCCGGGCAGCTTCGATGCCAGTTATTAAACAGAAGGGGACAGCGAGTGTGTGTTGAGGGACTGGTGACAGGCAGGTGGGCAGACACTCATTTTAAGAGAGTCACAGTCGCAGCTCCAGAGCTCTGCAGGGAAACTCCTTGYGAATCCCATACCTAAACCTGACCCACACTCACCTAACCAGGTCCYAAAACTGTCCCATGCTCATGGGCTGTGAATCACAGCAGCAACGGTTTTCTCCAAGCCTCAGCTCTTGCCCTCCTTGCATTTTTATAGCAGATCAAACATCCTGTTACCAAACTATGCATTTCTAACCCAGTAGTTACTTTTATCTCCTCCTYGATGAGTCTCCTAGAGGGACTTTCATCGCTCTCCGATAAGCAGGTTGGTGAATAGGAGCAAGGGGCACAGAGGTCTGAAGCGGATGTTTCTTGTGAAGTGAGTCACAAGAGGGGCTGGATTTCAGCCAGGAGAGCCTGCAGGGTGAGGCGCACGTACGACGGCCCCTCTCACTTAGGCTAAGRTGAGTTTCTGAAAAGCGGCCACCGTAGCACAGACACAATGCAAGCCACTTCCACCATGGGACCTTTCTTCCTTTGCTTTTCTCTGGTACTGTGGAAAGAGCTAAATATTCCCCCTGCTCTCCCTGCCCTTCCTGCACGATTGCTATTAGTGGCACAGACCTCGTGCTTCACTCGCATTTTATCACCTTYGCATCAGGGCACGGGAAAGTTCAGGCTCACACTGGGAAACACACKCTTGGATGAGGATGATGCCGCCGGGATGTGGCAGGACATCAACAGCCCCCGGGGTGCTTGGGGACGAGGGCTGTTCAGTGGAACTATTGACATACCGAGAAAAGGTGTGTCTAACCCACTGCCCAGCTCCTCTGCCTCTACACGCCTGCGTGAGGCTGGTATGCAGCGACGGCACTGTGTGTTCTCGGTGGCTGCTTTCAGGAAACCCGAGTGGTCACGCATGTTTTCACCGATAAGGATCTTACCACGCCCAGGCAGAGAGTGCTGCCCGGGTGTTAAAGAGGAGCGGGGCTGTGACTCCTGGCTCTTGAACTAAGGCACTTAGTCAGTGCRTCGGTTTCCCCAGCTCTAAAATGGGGTTAGTAATACATTGCTGAGATTATGTGTTTCTCAGATGCGGGATTTCATAGGCAGCTATAAAACAAAATTTATTGTACTGAARAGAAGTTGCACGGTACTTTGAGAACCTGAAAAGACTGTATTGAAGTGCTTATTTTATTACTCATTGCATTGGAGTAACTGAAAAACTGTTTTAAAGGAGTGTATACAAGCATCATACCTGTGTGTATAGTATCCATACACACACACACACACACACACTCAGAGTTTTTACTTACCAATCCTTTAAGCTCATGTATACTATAAAATGCCTTTGCTTTCTTATTTTCTTTTAATCCTATACATTGCCTGCTTGAAAAGTCACAGGTTACTCAGAAGTCTTACTGTTTTCCTTGGGGTTACCAAACTAACTCCAGGCTAACTCCTAGGGTTTTGTGACCATATGAGCATGGCAGGAGTGGTACATTACAGCTGAYGCACACTGATCCGTAATTCGTGTGCGTACGCATCTCATGTCCAAGGAGCACTGCTCTGGAGATGAAGACACTTAGAGGCCACGGATGATGGTGTATGAAGCAGGAAAATGGGGGTCCAACCAGGAGGGGGAAGTAGGAAGGGTTGGGCAGACCAGCCCATGRAGTCTTCCACAGCAGCAGAAGACCTCTTAGGGAAACCCCTCCAGAAGCTCACCATCACCTCTGGCTCCTGAGCCATGCCCGTTGGACAAGCCCCTGGCCCTGAACATGACAGTCGCCTCACTGACTGATTGCTTACAGTTAGGTCCATATTTCATGCATTAATGTGCAGCATCACAGCTTCCCTCCTGCTCAAGGCCCTCTGCTACACTATATATTAGACACTGTGGAAGTAAAGGGAGGACACAACCCTTCCCTGCTCATGGGACTGCGACCTCATTGGGGTGTTGCTGCAAGAATGGTTTTGTAGGTAGACGGATGAAAACCAGCTATGATCCTCCCAAGACTGGCAGTAGTTTCTATCGCTCTCTGTAACATAATGATGTGGCTTTAATGGAGAGCACAGATACCTTGTGTTAATGAGTAATAAAAGCAATCAATCCGGAGTGCATTCATCTCTTTAGCTGGGAGTGTGTGTAGTCGAGGTGATAAGGCTGTTACATTAGCAAAGTTATGCTGCATTGATACCACGCAGTTTAAGACCCCTACAAGGCCAAGCTCTGATAATTAAGTATTAGGATACCCTAATGCTTTTGTTAGTGTCAAAGTACTATAATGTTAAGTTAGCCAAGGGAATAAGATCCAGTTAGCATATATAGTACAGCCTACAAATCCGTTTGAAAGCTACACTGAGTCATGTCAGCCAGGTTTTAGGCTATACAAGACATCTTGGGAGGTTATTTTGGGAGAACTGTTTTCCAAAGCTGAGGGGACATCTGTCATGCTAAGCTAGGAAAGCAGAGTATGATGARAAACTGCTACAGACTTTGCTTCAGGAAGATGCTGACTTGTTTTAAATAAAGAGTATTAAATATGTACCTTGCCAGTTTCTGAATAAGAATATTGTATTCTTTCTAGTAACTCCAGCAGTTTCCGTGGGACTGTTTGGAGACATGGACCTAAAGAAGGACCAGATATTGGATTGGCCTCTCTGKCAGGTGAAAATCACAAACCATCTTCATTGTGTTGCACACTCTGGAGCAGTCTTACACCAGGAAAACTGGAGGATCCTGACCTGCTCTGCTGCCAAGGCCAGGATGCTCCTGAGCCTTGAGCTAGATGCAAATGGCTGGTGTGAAACCACTTCCCGTCCCCCCGTGACTCACAGCCAGGGAAGCGTTGGCATCCTGCTCTAGGAAGGGTCACTCACCTGCCCTGCCCTGCAGGCAGGGTGAACACAGGGAGGTGGATGGAGCTGGGACAGCAACACGAATTGCTAGGCATGTGGAAAATAAACAAGACTTCGCCAGGACTGCCGTGACAGCTATGGAGAGATGGAGAGAAGCATAGGCAGCACTGGCACCTGGACATGCTGCCTTCATCCYTTAGTGGAATTAGCTCCTTGGGCTGACATGCGCGGACATCTGATGTGCTAAGCTGGAAGAACAGAGTACGATGTGCCCATTACAAAACCTTAGAAACACCGCCCTGGCTATTACCATGGTCCTGCTGTTCCCCTGGGAATTTTTTTGCCTTCTACCTCAGTCATGCTTGTACTGGGCACACTTTCACCATGTACCAAATGASGAAAAATGTCCCCATTCACCCCAGCTGGGCTTATCCTCTCTGAAAGAGGCTTGTATTTGGGTGCAGGACAGAGTGAGAAASCAGGGAGATCCATATGGCTATAATACGTTTGCAGGTTAATTCTCTGCTACTATAAAACTCTGCTCTTACCATCTCTAATGACTTAATTCTGTTTGTGGAAGGCGCTCTCAGATTTTTCAGCTCACCACACCACTTTTTCTGAGTTGTAACTAACAACTGGCTAGGATACCTTGTTTTGAAAACTGGTGCAGACACAGGTTAATTAACACAGTGCAAGACAAGCACAGGAATATGATGAATATTATCAGTACCTGTCTCATATCAATGCAATCTATATCTATGTGGCTAACGAAAGTCGTTATGATTTATGGGACCTGCATGGCCAATGCCCTGTCCCTGTGGGTCAGAACTGTTGGAAACACAACTCCACCCTTGTCAAAGAAAGCTGTGAAGTGAAGATCATGGGTGTTTTTGCCTTGTACAGACAATTGGGTGCCAGAAAACTCAGCAGAAAGCATCATACCCACATAACTGTATCAAGACATGCATCTGGCAGAGAAGGAAGAAGAAAAGTTCCTCACTTGTCAGCTTCTAAGAATGGAATTAGAAAACAGAGAGCAGAAAAGCTAAAGCAGCAGAGAGTCCTGCAGACCCTGGCCTTTTGACTTGGGACTTTTGTTCTCTACCCAGTGTCTCCCAAAGCGTGTGCTGAGGACCTCTTGTGCGGTGTGACCTCTGAGTGATCCCGGAATCAAGGCAAAAGATTGTTAACTCTGCCAGTAAAACTGCCTCATGAGGTTACGATGGGAATTATACGGGTTATATATTGTAAGAATAATAAACTTTTTATTGCTATTGTATTTGGAGGGAAATCTCGGAGAAGAGGAAGCAAGTGTTGAGCAGTTCTGTAAAAGTACCGATTGGCTCCATCTGGAGGTGACAGCTGAGATGGCAGACACCATCAGTTTGGGAAACCAGATGGTAAGCAGAGCTGAAAGCAGAGCGAGAATCTGCTCCTCAGCCCTGTCTTGAAGATTTTCCCACTAAAGGCAGGTCTCCAGTCTTTCAKGGCTTCTCTTTTAAAAAATAAAGATCACTGAGGATGTGATGGTTTCTGTGGATTTGTACCTTTAGGATGAGCGGAATTTCTAGTCCTGCTCCCTTGGTTTTCCTGGAAGGCCCTGGAGCCCTGCCGGGTTTCTCAGCGCTGCGTGAGAGGAGGTGTTGAGTGAGAAGCCTCCTTACAGAGGCCCCGTCCTTCTGTCCCCGGCAGCCTGTGTGACCCCTGCTCACCCAGGGAGTCCTGCAGGGGAACAGGAATGTTGCAATGGCAGTAAGCGAGCAGGCAAAATCCAACCCAACAAAATCCCCCAAACTGGCACTGCCTTGAAAAGTTCAAGATTCCCACATGGGAGCTGGACTCAGGCCRTGAACAAATTGAAGTCCAGGGCATGAGAAGTATCTAGCTTTGGCTTAAATGCAGAATACAGAGCTCCATATCTGAGCTGGGATGGTTGTTAGTGTTGKCTCTGAAGGCCCATGACTGCTACCTTTTCCATGCTCTTTCTAGTGACATTCCTGCATCGAACTAGATTATCACTGCATCGGAGACCAACAGGGTAACCAAAGGGCATGGGATCTACAGCAAGACACTACAGTTGCTCACTGCTACGGCATGAACCAATGTACAGGAATAAACATACGTGTGCACATGAGAGCTCTTCTGCATGTCCCTTAGCAGTGCTCAAAACTTCTGCCCTGAAGAAAAAGTTTTGATTCTTTTTTTTATTCCTTCTTTGCCAAAACCTGCAATGATATCTGTTTTCCTTGCAAGCCCAGGACTCCAGTTACCTGCATGCCACTTCTGCACAACCCCATTTCTCTTCAGCCAGGCATGACAAGAGCTTTAACTGTGCAGGGCGGATTGGCTGCAGCAGCTCCCGTGGGCGCTTGCTCTCCCCTCCCGTCCCCATTTCAGGTGAGCGTTGCTCCTGCGGCCATCACTAATGAATGGCATCTGCAGAAGTGAGAAGTTTCTGCTGTTCATGGCCACTGAAAGAGGGTGGTGGTGACCTCAGATACTGAGGCTCTGCCTCTACCCCAGCTTTAAGAACAAGGCCTGGGCACTGTTTTTCTCACCTCCCTGGATGTGCTGAGTATCTGCTGGCATGAGGTTTTTCCTCCAGTATGTGGGCTGTTTTTTTGCTTTTTTCTCTACTGGGTTTTTGATAGCATCTACCTGGACAGACTGCTGGATGGTGAACGCTGATGATTCCCTGGAGGTAAGATCGGGGTGAGGACAGCCTGATCACCAAAACAAATGTGTCCTAGAGAGAGTTTGGTTCCCAGCATCATTGCTCCACTCTCATGTACTTTTTCCCTGTTGTGCTGGATGAAAGTGGATGAAAATGAAATGAATCACTCTGGCAAGAGCAGGGAAAAGTGGTATTTTGTGTAATCCTCTCTGCCAGACTTTATTATCCAGACTCTGCTCTCACTTAGTAAGTTCAGGAAAGGTCTACAGACTCTAAGTTTAAATGTGCATGAAGCTGAGTACGGTTATCCTACACCTCCAGCCTGCATGGATATTTTGGAGATGTCTCTAATACTGTAGGTCAGACTTCTTGGTGGAAAAGTCCAGCATGTACACCTGTGCTTTTCAAGTCTTTTTCTTAGCAGCCATTGAGCTATAGGGCTAGCAGAAATTTATGGGGAGCATGGGGACTGGCATCAGATCCAGCACTCAAAAATATCTTCTTGAATTTGTGCAGACATTAGCACTCTCATGTTAGAGAAAAATATTGGCAAAAGTAAACTGCAAACAACAAGGGAGCAGAATGCCACATAGGTGCAAGCTGCGCCCCAGAGACTCCAGATCCTAAACCGTCGCCATTTCTCCAGCATTCGGTACTGCAAGTTTGTATTTTTCTTCCCAGACCAGCCAGCCAGCACTTTCTGTATATTTAAAGGCTGCAGGTCCACAGTGYGGGAATCTGCTCTCTGGTAAACTGGATGCTTTACGCAGTGAAGGTGAAACACCTTCCAAGACAGAGAGTTTGGCTGAATATATCAGGAGAAAACTTTCTACCTGCTGTCCAGCATAGGAAACCAGAAGAGCTCCTCTGCACTCAATGACTGCAATGCAACATTTAGCTTCATCACMTCAAGTGATGAATTATCTGAAGAAAGAAGGCTAGAAGTGGTTACAAGAAAAATACATTTTTTCTCTATGCCATATGAAATCCCAACAATCTGACTGCCACCCTGGAAGGTGGTTGTAGATGCTGAGGTGGTCATAGATCAAGTGCTGTGAGGTTGCTGATGGTCAGTGTGGCTGCTCAGTGAGCCTCTTTGCAGGGAACACAGTGTGCAGCCACCGATGCTGGCAGGAATATCACTCTTCATTTATCATCTTAATTTAGGAGATATTTTAGATTCACTTCAGAAAGCTGTGAGTCGCCTGGAGTCAGCTGAAGATATCAGTATACTCAGAAAAGCCAAATGGATACCAAATTATGCCATCATTTCCAAGAAAATCAGAAGAGGGAAACCCAGCTCCTGAGTAAAACGAGTCCAGGAAAGAACCAGTCCGTTACCCTGAGGCTGTGTAACCTTGTCTTCTTGGCACAAAGGCACCTGCGCTGGCCTGTCACTAAGTGCTCCATTAACACCCAGTTTGGTTATTAGCAGCCACTACGCTCACATTCCTGCTCTGAGTGTGAATACTAAATAATGGAGAAAAATGCCCCCAGCCTTAATACCTGACCGACTGATCTCCTTAATGGCCCTAATGACCCACTGCCTCTCTAAATACGGGAATGCAGGTAAACTGCCCATGGCCAGAAAGGTGTGGAGTCCACAATGACTCCTGTTTTCAGCCGGAAAAAGGGTCATTCAGGCAACTTTTGATTTCAGGAGGGAGTTCCATCATCTAGCATAGAAAGTCGCCTGGCTTTGACCCTGGTCCCCAGCAGCTGGGGAGGGRGAAGCCCTCGCTGTGGTCCCTCTGGAGAGGAGCAGCCCAGGAGAAAGAGGCCAGGGAGGGCCGGGAGCGGCCGCCTGCGGAGGGGCTGCGGGGCCCCGGCCGGCGCTCAGCTCACAGCCCCTCCCCTCCCCTTCAGGAGCAACCGGGTGCGGCAACACAGAAAGTGGTTTCTGCTGGTGCACTCCGTGTCAGCATCAAGACAAGCCTGGGTCAATTTTTGCAGTAGTTTGTGCTGGAAAAAGCCATAATCTGCTTCCCAACAAGCACTGTATTGTGTCTGCAGTCCCTCCCTGTTGCAGGCRGATTAAAAATATTACCACTACTGTTAAACACTGCCTGTTTTACTCTCGTGCTGGGCTTGTAATCATTATGTATTGGCACCTTTTTACAGTGCGGTAAAACACTCTGACTAACATCGCTCACATGTTTGTCTTCTGCACTTTCCCCAGAAGGGGAAGCGTGTGCTTGTTCTGTCATTTTTTTGTATTAAAATTATTTTGATATTAATTATATATTATGCGTAGGATATAATTATATGTATTACAGTCATTATGCAATTTATGTTTTACATGCATACTTGTGTTAGGGAAAGCAGGTCGTCGCAATGTGTTTTGTAATCAAAGTGGGAGATGAGGAGTTTGGCCGTGATGCTTAGGTCCTGGGGGAGTCCTTGGCTGGGCCCAGAGAAGCTGAAGCAGATTTGCTATGGGGGGAAAGAGGTGATAGGGAATTAGTGGTACCAACATGGTGCATGGGTCCAGCCATGGGATGGAAAAATCCATGCCCCCTTGTGCTGGTTTGGGCTGGGGTAGAGTTAATTTTCTTCTTAGTAGCTAGTATGGGGCTACGTTTTGGATTTATGCTGGAAACAGTGTTGATAATACAGAGATGTTTTAGCCATTGCTGAGCAGTGCTTACACAGAGTCAAGACCTTTTCTGCTTCTCACACCACCCCCCCACGTCCCCATGATGCCCCAACCAGACCTGACCCCTCTCCTGTTTACAGCAGCGAGTTGCCGAGTTGCCGTGTGCCTGAGGGTCTGTGCTGTCTGCACAACAGCAGATGCCTAAGGGTGGTTTGGGAGCAGATTAACAACCAGAAGGACAAACGGGGCACAAAGCAGAGCGGAGCAAGGGATGGCCAGGGAGGTTAAGAGGCAGATAACAGAAACCAGAATAGTTCAGCAGTGGCTCAGGCCAGCCACAGGTCCCCTCTGCGATGTCTGTTTCCATCACTCTTSCACAGGCAATGGGACATTTAGCCCTGGCTGTGCACGTGCTGCATAGCGATCGGCTGATCCCTGGTTTTGCCTATGTTCAGCGCTAGCAGGAGTAGGTGACAACGGAAACATCCCAAGACACCCAAAACATTTATCAAGTTTTTTTCTAGTTTAGGAAGGGGGTTGTTTCACAAGCTAGACCATGATCACAAATGTTGCACCTTAACACCTCTGTTTTGCTTGGAGGCTAATGAAGCCTGGAATCCTGTTAGTCTCTTTATAAATAATTTAGTCGAAGATGMTGCTTGTAAGATTGAAAAAACAATACTAATGCAAGCAAGTGAGGAAGTAACTGAGAGTATTAGCTGAATACAGAGTAGTATGAATGAGCCTATGGTGGTTTGGGAGGAACATGAAATGGTATAAACACAAGTGGAACAAAATGTAATTTAATAAAAATATGCTAATTTCAAACACAGCCTGAATGGTGGTGAGTTAAGACAAAAGAGGAGTTGTAGCTGGGTTAAGAGGGCCATGGTAAAAACTTATGTCTTATATAAACATGGCAAATTGTTTTACATGACACTGTTCTCTTGAAAAACACAGAATCAATGAAACCAGTTTTTTTCCAGCATTGCTTCTTATTTTTTGTGGTATTTTTCATTAAACCTGCCCCGAAATTCTGAGAAATTGTAAGTAGTTTTAATCTTCACAAAACAAAACGTGTAGATTGTTTTCATTCAAACATAAATAATATCTTTTTTGCCAGTCTGAAGTAGCGAGCAATTTTTACTCACCTTTAATCCACAGTGCATTATCACAGAGAATGTGTACAGTTTGGCTCGAACATTGTATTGTGGAGAAAATCTTGTGGCTGGCTACGGGCTTCAATACATCCTGAATGAAACTTTATTAAGTGGCTGAGATATGTTATTATCTGCTTTGTGATTTACACAGCCCAAGAAAAATTAATTTGTTGCATCATCCAAACAAGCCCAGTCCCCTTCATCTGCATGAAACCCATTCCTCGGGAGAGTTTCTCCTTCTATTAACTGCAGCGGGTGTCGCTGGCAGCAGCGGGGCAGGCTGGAGTCCAAAGCTGCACCGACATTCACTCATTGCTCATTGTATGAGCAATTCCAGGAATGTTTTAGAGATGCTTGTTGCCATATTTGCATTGGTAATGAAAATACCTCCCATATTAAAGTGATTTATGGAAGACTGGGCTGGGAATGGTATCTACGGCTTCAGGACAGTGGAGACAATTAGCTATGATGCTACTGCATCGTCTGCCGAGTCTTCGTGTCTCAGTGATGAGTGTGGCTCGGGCACGCGTGGTCCCATAGCCGGCAGCGCACCGGGAGCCCCAGGGCCAGGATCAGCGCTGGCTGCCTCTCATTTTCCAGCCGGTGTTTACAGCTGAGTCATTTGTGGGCAGCCCTCCACAGGCGGCTGGAGAGGGGCTCACATCCACACCTCCGCTCTGCAGCAAAGCACTCCTTCGCCCCGCCGCGGCCACCTCCCATTGCGGGTGCCCGGCTGCTGGTGCAACTCCTGCTGCACCAGTCGCAATCCCCTCTGAGCCGCTCCTCCCCCTCAGCCTTCTTGGCAGGAGGATGGTGTAAGGGAAGCATGGACAGCAAAGTCTCAGGTTGTCTGGTCCATAGCCCTGCCCAGCTATGGAGCATTTGGCAAGGAGTGATCAAACCTGCTCTTAGATATCTCCCGTCAGCCACCCCCCAGCTCCTCACAGAAATTTCCTTCAGAATTTTTATCCTTAACAATAGGAAGGTTTTTTTTCCTAATGTCTACTCTGAATTTCTTTAGCTCTAATTTAAAACCATTATCAGGGGCACAGAAAACATAGTCCTTTCTCTCCATCCTGCCGCTTTTTTTCTTCTTCAAGCTAAACAACTCAGGTTTGCCATTGACATAGCTGGACCAGGATTTCTGTTGAAGGGCCTAGCTGACCACCCGCTGTGTTGGTGAATATATTAACTTATGGTCTTCTTTTCTTTTCTCAACCCACAGGTGAGCACAAAATGCCGTGGCCTGTGGTGGGAATGTGTCACAAATGTTTTTGATGGGATCCAAACTTGCGATGAGTACGACTCCATCTTTGCCGAGCACCCCGGTATGTAAAAGTCAAAGATGTTTCTACAAGTGGTGGGAACACCTGAGTGTAGACAAAAAGAGCATCTGTTCTACTCAGTGGCACATAATTTGGTGCACATACATATTAGAGACATGTTTCTTTTCTCAGTGAGGTATTACTCCCAGGGGAAGCTGGAGAAAGCTTCATCCCAGAAAAAAATGTTCCTGCAGGATCTGATCCCATTACCCACCCGCATTTCCATCCTTGTGCACTAGAATAATCTGCTTTTGTCTTGCAGTGAAGTTGGTGCTGACTCGAGCCATGATGATCACAGCAGATATCCTGGCAGGGTTTGGATTTCTCTTCCTTGTCCTGGGACTGGACTGCGTGAAATTCCTTCCTGATGAGCCGCTCATCAAGCTGCGCATCTGCCTGGTGTCCGGAGTTATGTTGCTCATTGCAGGTATTCGTCTGCTGTGCCCCCACCCTGCAGAACACCTTTTAGCAAAGGGGGCAGCTTTAAAGCCTTCTCTTATTTTGGGTAGAGGAGTTGGTGACTTTCTAGAGGGTAAACATGAGGGAAGGATGTTTATTTGCTTTATTTGTGCAATATAGCTTCCTCTGTTCACTGCCTGCCCCTAACAGCACATAGTTGAGCTGATCTGCTTTAATTTCATGTATTGACCAGGTGACTTGGCTCTGAGTTGACCGAATTCCATTTACTGATGTTTTCCTGTGAAGAAGTCAGTGTTGTTGATAAGGCAAAGAGACCTAACCGCTGAAGGACTAGAAAGTCCTGGCACTCTGGTTCGGTTCCTGGCTCTGCCACAGATTGTGTGACCTTGGGCAAGTCACTTAGCCAGAAATCTCTTCAGCCGATCTCTAATGAAAGGATAATAACACATCTGTCCCTCCTAGGTGATAAATTCCCGACTGACTGAGGTGCTTTGCTGTTACAGCCAGTGGGAGAATTTTAAATGCAAAAAATAAATAGTCAGCCAACTAGGTACAAAGTAATTTCATTTGACTTTATGCCAATATCGAGCATCTACCTCTGCTTCAGTGTGAACAGATTTAACACATAGCTCACCCCAGCCCCTGGGAGCACATGTGAAACACTTGGAGAGGTTCTTTTAAAAATCCTCCATTCACCTCCCAAAGTTTGCCTGAAAAAAGTCAAAACAGATTAGAAAATTAAATTCTTGAAACAACTTTACAACAAGTTGATAAACAAGCTGAGAAGGGAGGAGCTTTCTGTCTCTTACTGCAGAAGCCCGAGCGCTGCCAGCCGGCGCTGATGGCGTCTGCGAGTGCCAAGGCGCGAGGCACAGCCTCTGCCCGACGGTGCTCCAGCTGGTATCAGTAGCAGCCAGGGTGAATCCGCCAAAGTGACCGGGCTGAGACTGAACAGGGGCCAAAACCTGCCGTCTGAGGAAGGTTTTCCCATCCTAAAGTCTGACCCAGCAGACAGCAGGCTATAGCTCCAGATTTTATGTTTGTGATCTCCTCATGGTCCATCCGGGAGCTCTGTGTGGCACCTCCCTCCTGTCCTGCAGGTCTCCCAGGCATTACGGGCTCGGTGTGGTACGCCGTTGATGTCTACGTGGAGCGCTCCTCTCTGGTCTTCCACAACGTGTTTCTGGGCATCCAGTACAAGTTTGGCTGGTCGTGCTGGCTTGGCATGGCGGGGTCACTCGGCTGTTTCTTGTCCGGGGCCCTGCTCACCTGCTGCATGTATCTCTTCAGAGGTGAGGAACGGCAGCAGGGCTGAAACACAGTCAGCGATCGAGCCATTGCTCGGGGCGTGCTACAGGCACACAGGGTGGGGAAAGTCCTTCAGGGACATCCTTCAGGATGGTTGCTCATCCCCAGTAGCAATATCTTCAGCTGTAAAATGGGAATAGTGTTATTTCAGCAGCTCTAGAAAGCACATCAAGGTCTTCAGGTGGGAGCTGAGGTGTGAGTATGACATAAAATGTGTGATTATGTCATATCTTGGAGTGCTGCTTTCTCTGCATTTTGAGGCTTTGCTGCTGAAAGTCACCAAGCACTCGTTAGCAGATCCTATTTCTCTCCCTGTGCCTCACAGAGACCAGCTCTGGAAGACTCCACTCTGCTTACTCCTTGAGGAAAGGCTATTCCTCAGCTGGGACAATCGTAACAAACGTGCATTTGCCATCCTCRCAAACAGCCACTGCCAAAATGTATGCAGTGGACACAAGAGTGTGAGGAGGAGGTAAGCGCTCCAGAAAGAGCCCTACTTTTGTTTGTAGTGGATTGCACAGGGACCCAAGCTCCTGTGGTTGTGATACAGATGCAAAGTTAAATTTCAAGGATGTACTGTATGCTACGATGTTTGCATTATGAGASCTTCAAAAAAACCTGCCTTCAAGAAAGTAATSTCTGAGAAGATCTTGCTTTAGGGAATCCTGTTGTCTTGAGTGCTGAGGCCACTTGCATAAGCACGGGCTTTCAGCATTTCATTCAACAATACCGATACGAGTGAGATAAATCAGCTGCTCCTGGATCAGACCCCAGTGTTCCACATGAAGACCCCCAAACTGTAAGATGGATCTGTTCCGTGTCTGGCAATGTGTCGACAGAATGCACAAAGCAGAAAATCCAGGCGAAGAGAAGGACTGATCGTCTGGCCAACATCTGGACCCTGTGCGCCCAGCATGGAGGTCTGCTCCTCTTACAGGCGGCTGGAGAGTTCAGCAGAAGATAAAGAGCTGTGTTAAATGCCTGGCCCTCTCTTTGGCCCATGAACCTCTGCACTGAGGAAACAGTGCAAATTCAGACGCATTCTTCTCTGCAAAATACAGTCCTTCTCAGTAAGTGTTAAAATGTACATTACAGATGCTCTAGACTCACTGAGATCTGGAAATTGCCAGCTTCATTCTGCTTAGTAAAAATTTTGCCTGGACAAAGACAAAGTGAGTGAAGATCCAAGATCTGACCTTGTGCATGACAATATGTCTATACCAGCTAGAAACTAGAATAAACAATAGTAAAAGCTATTGTCCCTTTCTATCAAAAGATATTTAAATCCAGTTCAGGCCTGCTATCCCCTGCTGCAATCCAGGCTGCCATAGGCTGGATGAGGCTACAGYATCAACCATGTCTTCACTAGGGCTGGTGAAAAAACCCGGGGTGGTTTAACACATTTGCTAAGGATGGATGCAAAATTGCTGACAGCCTTTCTGTGCCTTTGAAGGAAAGAGCAGCTGAGACATAGTTTTCTTAGGCTTGGTAGGAACTGCCCAAATCCAGTCCTTTCTACCATGGGCACCACATCATACGGTCATGGGCACCAGGGGTTGAGAAAAGGCTCTCAGCACAAAGATATACCTATTCAGGGGGAGTGGAGAAACAACAGYGGAGTCTCAGGAGGGTATGCGCAGCCATGGGTACTGAGGCTCCACCAGAGGTAGGCTTCCTCCACCGATTGCTTGGTGGGGAGACTGGATGGAGAAACTTCCCCCCCCCCAGCAATATGAAGTGAAGCCTTATGTTATGAGGGCCAGAGAGAAATGGGATGGCTGTGGATGGAGTGGGCTATGTCCCAACGAGCACCTCTGATAGCCCCTGTGATGGAAGATGAGGGGCTGAGTCCTCTCACAGGTTATCCTGGAAGCAGCATCTTGTGCTGCAGCACAGAACTGACCAGCAACGGTAAAATGTAACCCAATCCTGACATGGCTCCTAATCAAATAACACTCAGGCCCTGGGACAGACGGGGCAACAGCACGTCCATATGGCTTTGCTACAGGCTCAAGCACTTCCACAAGGCTCAGACCATAATGCAACCATCTCAGCAAGAGCCCTCGTGGCAGTGCTGCTGCCCAGGYGAGGGAGGCTTCGTGTCTGCAGAGTTCATGCTGCTTTGGTTGGCAGACATTTATGTTAGCCAAACAGGAGGCAACTTACTGCCAACAGATGAGCTATATTGAACAGATGTAAGCACAGTAGGAGAAGTGAYGGAGGCTTTTTTACAGACTCCTGAGGGATGAGGAGTACAAGAGTTATAAGCAATATGCTGAATTCACAGATTATACCAAGAATGCACAAAGAGATTTGGAGGTGATAGGACTTTCTGCCTGTTACTGCAGGAAACCGGAGAGGGAAGGCCACATCCAGTGCTTTTTTTTTTAAAAAAAAAACTTTTTCACAATCACATCAGAAACTCGTATTTGGGGTGGAAGAGCTGGAGCTGGTACGCTGTGCTGGGGGAGGGAAGCTCTAGGGATGTCTGTGGGTCTGGCTCCTGGGCTGTGCCTCTGCTCCCCGGCTCCTTCAGGGACATGCCAGGAAGGAGAGGGAGGGTGAACGTGCTGCAGAGGCAGAGCTGTGCTCTGCCACTGCTCCGATGCCTGTGTCCCTGCTCCTCCCCAGGGAGGCCAACGCTGCCTCAGCCTCCATGGGGGAGGAGAGGTGCCCTGACGTCCCGGGCTGCTCCAGCCTGACTTACCCAGCGCAGAGATGCTCCTCGGGAGGAGGTACTGAGCAAAGACATCATCACTTGGGCCAAAATTCTGAATCAAATCCTTCCCCAGAATATGCAGCCAGCACGTTAGCCCTCACGACTAACACCGAGGGACATCTGAAAGCCTCTTGTTGCTGTTTTCTACAGCTCATTCTGAGGCATGGAGATTAYCTCTTGCTGGGAAGATTTATTTCTTGTTTAGCAGAAGAGAAATAGTCTGCGATTGCCTGCTAACGCAGGTGTAATTGCAGATCTCAGACCATTGATTTCTCCTGTAAGCTGTAGTTGAGGAGACTTCTGGGCCTTTGTCCTAATGGTCTTCAGCTTGTTTTAAGGTGGTGGGAGGTGTTTTGTGACTTGCAACGCATGGGTCACACCAAGCAGTGGTTCGRCAGACACTTTGGGATTAAATGTATATGACCTGGTCAGGGGTGAATATAGCGGACTGGTCTCATTAGCCCCTCCAGCCCTGTGCTCCTCCTGGGGGTACACAAATAAGGCACATGCACACACCAAATACTACCTTAACTCAGGGTGCATCATCCTTAAATATACCTCTATACAAAGAATGTTGCATAAACATTTGTGAGCTTTTCTCTTCTTCAGTATCTATGTAGAATAAGGGTTAATTCTTTAACCATGCTCCTGTTCCAGCCACACTCTATGATAGCTTTTGAGGATCTATCTTCTGCACAAGAGGACTAGGAAAAGGTCACAGCAAGCCTTAGGTTTGCCAGGCTAATGTTTTGTAACAACCAGTCCAATGCTGCATTGCTTCATTATTCAAATCCTGCTGACAGTCTATCTGATGTTTTGATCAGTTGTTAATATTTAATTGTTATTTCACTGTTTGATTTAATTCTGACTCTGATTTCATGACTGCAGTATTCACTCCTCATTAGCTCATTACCATGCCACAATGCAAATCTATTTTAGTTTGGTTGTTTATTCATTAGCAAGAACCTCCCAGAAAGTACACAGGACTTATTTTTTCTTTCAAAATCACAACCAGTCCCTAAGGCTAAAGGCGTTGCAAGTGAGCTCAGATGTTAAGGTATTTCATTAATACCTATCTACATCCCATTCAGCAGCAGCTCGCTAGGAATGACAATAGACTGATTTTGCCTTTCTGATGGCCATTGATGGCTTACCAAGGCTCTTTGCTCAGTTGCAATTTCCAGCTGAGGCCCAACATTGAATCCTGCAGTGCCAACAGCCTTTTAGGCTTCTCCAGATTTTCACTAACTTCCAAGGAGTATTTTTGTATGTTTGGGCATCTCAGTCTCATTGCTTCMTTTCCCAAGGTATAAACAGAGCCGGGGACTTTGCTGAGAGCAGGGAGTCCCAAGTTTCTTCCCTGCTGTACCCACCCCACGGTGTCTCCTTGAACCTGCGGCTCCCCATTGCCCTCTCCACTGACAGCACACAGCTTGGTGCAGTCTGCCAGGGATCTGGCTGGTTGCAGGTTGTGGAAAATAGCAAAGTCTTGTAGGTAAGCTCTTTGCTAAGTTGATTTCATGCCTTACAGATAGGTATTGATTTTCCATTTTGATATACATAAGTGAGAGAGAGAATAAAACAATGCCATCTGCAATGTCTGTCCTTTTCTGCATGCAATATTTTGTCCTCTCACTACCTCGATCAGCCTTGTTCATAAGAGCTCTTAATAACTCTGGCTGTAATTAGGACTTGCTCTTACTGTGACCTTGTGAACTAGACTATCTCCTACTGCAGCTGCATGACTATTTCCCAAAATATGGATTTCCCGCCTTTTCACACACATTGTAATGTGATTTTGGTGTGAATTCAGTAGATCTGAACAATTATTTTCAGTAGATAAGAATGTTACTTCAGAATTCTGTTTTCCTTACGTATTGTAACATTAGTGAGATATAATAAAMGCAGTTGCCTTTGAGCGTCGTGTTTCTCTAACCCACGTCCAAGTTTTGCCCAGAAAGGTGCTTTGCCAGGTGACCTGCTCTGACTCCTGTGAGGGAAATCACTGCTCTCCTGCAAGGACACCCAAAAGGCAGCAGCACAAACAGGACCAGCCCTTGGGAAAGCGGGGTGTGATTTTGGAGGCTGCCCAGACCTTTGCCGGTAGCTGCAGASCCCAGACCCCAGTGCACACCTACAGCAATGGCTCTTCGACAGCTGTAGACTTTATCCCCAGTTTARACACATCTACTTACAGTCATTTTATAAACTTTCCAAGAGAGAAAAGTAAAATTCCACCAAGAAAGTGAGGTTTTCTCTCTCAGCTGGGGCTKGACCCCCACAGTTTGCTCTTCTGCATCTGTTAAATATTGTGGGCAAGCACTTAATGGCCGAAATATTCTGTCCTAGCACTGTTACAGGGAGCGGAGAACAATTTTCTTCCCGTAGCTCTTGGGTCCCTGCTGTAAGATGCCTTTGAGCGAGAAAGGAAAGAGCCAGAACTGTGCCATCTAGTGACCCAAAGAAAGCGAGCATCTGTCCCCGGCCCCATCCTCTTCCTTCCTGTGCAAAAGCCTTCAGCCTATAATCCAGAGCCTTCAGACGACAATAAAAAACAGATTAATGAGCATTTCTATTATTTTCCCATCTTTTGCGTGCAACCCTCCTGGCAGCCCTGACCGATCCTCTGTTATGACTCATCTGCCTTTGGTTTTGCTCTATTTTGCCTGAAAGCCAGTTTATGACTTTATTATTCAGCTCTTGATGTGCAGAGGTGAAAGTCCAGCCATGCGCCTCACCACGTTCCCTTCGTCTTTTGCCTCCAGATGGTCATGAAGCAATTAGCTCCTCTGCACTGCTCCCGTTTCCCCCTCTCAAGGCTTACTGAAAACAAGTTCCCTCACAAATACATCTGCCTTCTAGTGTTTTCTGGGTTTTTCTAGAGCAGTTTGCCATTTCTTCTCAAAGTCATCAGGAAGTATAAATCAGAGGGTGAATGGCAGCCAGAGGTTCACCGCAGAACAAGTGCTTTTCCAAAGTGGACCCTGTTCCTAAGATGATGAATTATAAAAAAATGGCTCATCTTTCCTTATAACTCTGGAAACGTCAGCCAAACTGCATTAACTGCCCTCATTGAGGGCTGAGTGCGTACAAAAGCGTAAGATACCAGGCAAAATCTCTGCTTTTGTAGGAATGGGAACGCAGGTTTGTGGAAACCTTACCCATTCTGCTGGAGCACCTGGGAGTAAAGGGGCAGGCTGGGAGAAGCAGCTTTCGTAGGCAACGGTAGGTCAGTGAGGCCATCCCAAACACATTTGTAGAAGGAAGGAAACCCATCCTTTTCTCCATTTCAATGATCAGGAAGCCTAGGACCAGGGCAGCSCCCACTGAGCCCCCTCTCAGGGTACTCTACTTCCCCACCCCAAGCCAGCACCAAGGTCAGTTTATCCCCCCCGCAAGCAACCCTACACAAACCCTTTTTGCAGATGGGTCCAGCTGGAGCCTAATTTTGTGACAGCCGGTAGCTTTCTTTAGCATAAGCCACTTGACGCAATTTTGATGGAATAATTTCATTCCTTTTGTGAATAATTAAAGCACCCCAAGCATGAAGCTGAATGCACTTAAATGCACACTGGTRGCACAGAAACACAAACCTGTTTCCCATGAATGTTTCTGCAAGAGCAGCAGCCTCCTGGGTGCGTTGCTGAAAGCCTCGCTTGCCCTCTGTTGGGTGTCTGGGGAAGGATTTACCGCCTCGGTAAGGAGTGCCGCTTACTGGACCTTGTGAAATAGGGATGCAGAGTGATGGAGGCATTGAAACCAGAGCAGTCCTTGCTTGTTAGCCTCTCCAGTCATCTGATTAGAAGGTGACATTCAATGAAATTAAAGGCAGCAATTTATTTAGAGCCAAGCAATTAAGAAGCAGGAGATGGTAATGCTTTATGCAGCTTATAATGCAGACAACCTGTGGAGTTCACTTCCACGAAGGGGTCACTGAAGCAAATGCAGTGTGTAGGTGGGAAGGAAGTGATGGCTGATTTAATGCCCACTAGCAGGCTATGCAAACTGAAGTGACAAACATAATCAAATCTCATGCTTCAGGGCATAAATTGAAGGGGTTGAGTAGTGGAAGCAGTTATGTATATAAAAGGTCTGATCCTGAGAGGTGCTGATTACCTGCAATTCTTACTAAGTTCAGCCAGCAAAAGGACACTCAGGAATTGCTCGACTTCTCCACTGACTGAGTCTGTACTTGCTAATTTTCCTTATTAATAAATTCTGCAATATTTTAGCCTCCTGGCACAAACATTCATTTTGCTACAGTAACATTTATTTCCTTCCGTACAAGAGTCAAACATTAAAGTACCTTCTAAAATAAGATTTTATGGAGATAATTTAAGGTGGTGCTGGCAGAGAATTTGTCTCTCAAAATGTGCTGTAATTCTTTATCTAGTGAAGGTACTTATATAGCCTCATTATGAGAATATGTGAGCACTTCATAACCTTTAGTGGATTTATCTTCCCGGTTTCCTTCCTGAGCAGGGGAACCGGTACTAACCCCTCTCTACAGGTGGGGAGCTGCTCCACAAGGCAGGCTGGGCTTCCATTAATCTTTTGGGGTACCTGAGATGGACCCAGCTGCCCACTTTGACTGTGAGCTCATGGCTCCGGCGCACATGATGCACGGCACTAGGTGTGACATTTACCTTCTCCACCGAGAGGTGTCTGATCGCAGCCCCCAGCCCTCGCCATTGAGAGAGCAGAGGTAGAGAGGTCAGGCAGGCTGAATCCAGCCTTCAGTGACCTGCCCATGACAAACAAAGGAAATCTTTGCTTTCATCTGGAATCCAGCTAGGGGGGAAATTCGGCATCTTTCCTCTGTAATTTGAGAACTAGGCGGGCTAATACCTCCTAGGAATGGCTTCGGTAGAGCTGATCCTGCTTGGGTATAAGGCAGCCTTCTTGAAATCTCTTCCCATCCTGTCTGCAGTGGTCACCTCAGAGAAAACGGCATTCTTTATCCTAATAAATTTCTGTAGCTAAGCACCAAATACCTAACCCCATAATTCATGTCTGTGGGGAACTGCCATGTGGGTCCTGGGCCATTCAAAGCCCGTAGGTCTGCAATGCTASGGCAAGAGTAGCTGGGGACAGTCACCACGAAATTAAGAACAGCTTAAATGAGCAAACTCACTTTTTATCATGTTCTGTAGCCAGCTCCTGMCGCTGCCTGCTCCCCCATAATTCCCATCTCTTGCTTTCCTTCCCTGGCCATAAATTTGCTGCCTTTTGCACTAGACAAATCTGATATGCTGTGCTAAATATTTTAAATGTGGCAAACGATCCTTCATCGCAGAGTGGCATGATTGCATTACAATGTATTAGAACAACATGACTTTGCCAGAGGGTGCTTTTTGGCACCGTGCCGAGTGAAGGAGGCAGCCCAAGTTTGAGAAGTAACTATCAAGTCATTTATCAACATTCAGACCTAAACCACACGGAGTTGCACCACTCAAGCAGCCTTAGAGAGATAAATCTGGAGGCTGAGCCAGAAAACCTGAATACAGACAGACCTTTGAGGCAGCTTCYCAAAATCCAGAGCCCTATCAAAATGTCAAGCTGAGCTCCTATGACAGATTCAACACATGCTTTTGGCATTTATTCTGTTGCATTTTGTCTCCCCTTTTAGGTTCAGATGAAATACGTGCTGCTTTTCAGTCTCTCGGCCAACCTGTGGAAAGGGCTGATTTGATCTCACACTACTGTAGCATAATGGAAGATCTCTGATGAACCGAGTGGAATCACAGAAAGCCAACACGTGGCGTCTAGAGCTTGTTTTCCTTCATAATATCGTCATAGGATGGAGGCAACTCAGTTCCCCCGAGGCTGAACTGTGGGGCAGGAGAAGAGGACATCTCCGCAGTCATGCAGGGGCTCGGAGATCCGGAGAACGGGCACTGAGGTGGTTCACTTGCTGGAAAAAAGCAAAGCCGTATCTGTACAATAGACAGGCATGAAGAGCGAGCGTGGGGGTGAGAGGGGTGAGCCTGGGAGGAGCTGTCAAACCACTTGGAAACAAGAAAGGCATGGATGTAATTTTTGAAGCATGGCATCACAAAGCCTCTCACCACAAACTCCAGATGCAAGAAGTGAGAACAGAGGAATTTGGGTGGGTTTAGGGTGGGTCCTGCCTGTGGAGACACTGTTTATGACCACCCAGAGAGCAAGCAATACCTCCTCTGGGAAGGTCTTACTCTAGTGACAGAATTAGCTTTATTCTTCTTGGAGGGACTGTTGTCTGGCCGAGCCTGCTGATGCTGCTGGCAATACCCCAGGTCAGTGGTGGGTGCCACACATAGTCATTATAACCCAGCCCTCAAAAGCCTGGGTGCTCCTGGGGGAATGCTGAGGGTGGCTACCGTGATGAACAGCACCCACCAAGACAACTTTTTGACAGACCCCAGTACGTATCAGCCAGTYGAGCTGCCTGCTGGGGTGGCTCAAGTAGACCGGTGAGGTCTTACCTGAGTGAGAAATTCAGGTCACATGTTGGAAAGGGCTGCCTGACCCCAGGCAGTGCCCRTGGCTGAGTATGTCAGGTAGCTGAGTGCCCCAGCACCAAGGAGAAGGTCCCACACATCTCCAGTGTTAGTATGGTCAAGCCCTGACTAGGTACCTTTGGGACACACGGAACAGGGAGAGCACTGAGTTCAGCTGAAGGTACGGCTGGGGAAAAGAGGACGTGGCTTGCTTAAGCCCTCCAGTCCATGGTCCGACCATCCCCGCAAGATGCCCGAGCTGGGCACCCCAATCCTCACCAGAAACACAGCATGGGGCTGCAGCCCAGCTCCCGCTCATGCCTGGCTGCCTCTTACTGGGCTATGGATGGGCCATGGAGAAGCCCACCGGGGACCATGCAGTGGGTAGGGAGAGGACTAACCGCAAAAGGCATCCGAGCTGCTGAGCGCAAAGACGGCCAGGGTGCGTCGGTGGGGGAGGCAGCTCCRCCGTTTCAGCCAGCACTGCAGGCAGCAGCAGATCCCGCACGTCAGGAGCAAGGCCAGGAAAAACAACATCAGGAACCTGAGGCAGAGGCAGCAGGGGAGGAACAGTACCATCACCATCTGYGGGCAGCACCGACAGATGGCCGCGTGTCTTCAAATTAACATATTCATTAACATCTTTTGCAAATAGCCGTTAAATGTTGCGGTTTCCTCATCAGCGTACTGGACATGATCAAAGTCCCTGGAAACCACTGTCGCAGTGCTGAGTGCTCAGCGCCGAGTGCTGGCTGGAAATTCAAACATTTCTCCCCAAAATCATTCATCAGTTTTGCCCAGCTCAGTTGTCAGTGTACAGTGAGGAGGATATGTATAAATGATTCCCATTAGTCAGTAAAGACAGAACACAGGGACAGCCCAGGAGCAATGCTCTCTAGCTATCAGTCTCTCTTAATGCCTTTCTCTCTATATATCCATCAAAGAATATTATTTGCCAGTTTTTCCTTCTAAAACAGATCTAAAACTTACCACACATGCCAGCTGCTAAAGTTTTCATCACTCTGCTCGACGCACCTAACAAGGGAAAAATAAAAGGAACTTTCAGTCCAGCGTGAGGAGACTGTACCGGCTCCAATGCACGTCTACCAACACGAAGAAAAGCATCATTAGTAAGTAGAGGACTGAGAAGTTCTCCTCCATCAAATGAACCCTATTAAAAGTTTCTCTATGTAGATGGGAGCAGATGCAGATGATATACAAAGCGGTGTGCAACTGGTTTGCCTTTGAACACTGGCACCCACCACCAGCGTTTTTGCTGAAAACCCAAAGGGTTACCAGCCTCCCTTTCCTCTTTTGGAATAAAAACYAAACGGCCCTTTCCTGGAAGCCCTCATTCCTTTGCCATGTCAGTGTGCCGGGCAGGAGCACAGCATTCCCGAAAGAGCCTGGGGTGGGAGCAGCCGCGGGTGAGAAAACAGAGAGCCACACTCACCTCTCGCCAAGCTCACAGTCCGACTCAGAGTCTGCTAACTGAAAACACACGTGTAAATCAGAGAGGGCAGATATGTGTTGTGTTTTTATAATTCACCAGTATAATTACTRATCTTAGAGCAGGTAGTTGGAGAGGAAGATCCATACAGGTGCTGGCTCCTGCAGGGATGAAAACCAGACCTCTCCCTAGAGACCGCAGGGCTGAGCTCTTGCCTCTGCACGTCTCTGGTCTGAGCTAGCCCGTATYGAAACCAGTGGACAACCTCACAGAGAGCTCGATAAATTCAATAGTTTGCAGATGAAAGCTAGGCCATTTCTTTTGATGTGGAAGAGGGAAGGATGAGAGCAGGGAKACACAGGCAGGTGTCAGAGACCTGTTTACAGAACTGGGCTTTGCTATTCAGAARTGTCTGCTGAAAATGTCCCGTGAGCAAATTCTTGGGCTGTAGCTCATTTTCCAGTAGCTAATTGTGAATGTAGCTGTAAATTGGAGCTGTTTTGACCAGATGTGTGCTCTACCCAGCATTTTCCTCTTTTCAGATAGTAGTGGTGTATCATTCTCAGAGTCAGGTTTCAGGTATTGCAAATATGTGAACCTGAAACTTGTTTTTCAGGTATATTTTCTACTCTCCGCTCAAGCAAGTTTATTTTTGCAAGCCTTGTTGATCTTAGCTTCAGTTTCAGGTTATCTGGGCAAAAAGTAACCGGAGTGGTTCATCAGTGTGATTGAATCAAATTCAATACGATTTTTGGCTGACTCACATTAGGTGTGTTATAACACTTGCCCAAATTTGCTACAAAAAACTTCAGATCAGGTATAGAGTTGCAATAACACTGGAAAGCAGAATGAGCAAGATGGAAGAATTTATTTATTTCTTGGAGAAAACTATTAGAATGTAATTTGTAAATCATCACCTTACTTTGGATTTCCTTCTGCCTATGTGCAAAACGTAGAGATTTCTGACTTTCTTTGAATCAAACTGGAAGGCTCTGTTCTGTATTAGAAATCTGTATCAAATATGTATAGTTGAGAGATCTCATATTACATCTCTAATTAACAGGACTTATTTGTAAGAATTTTTTTGTGCAAAGCTTGTGTCACTGTAAACAGCAAGAAATCACCCCACAAATCTCCATAACATGTCTGATCCTGTGCACACACTGCCTTTCAGTCCCTAGTTTCACCAGAGGACTTTAGGTATAAGAAGTCTTTCATATAAAACATTACCTATGAAATTTCATGAGCGGTTTAAACCCAAATGAGGAATAGAGAAAAAGACAGAAGCTTCAACTCTTCCAGACGTGTCCTTTTAAAACTGAGCTAATTTGCCATGTCACACATGCACCCTGGTGCAGAATATTTTAATTTTGTTTTTGCACTTCAACTGATTATTAGAATAACAGGTCAAAACCAGACAGCCGATTGCTGTGATTACGTGTACCCTGAGTATTCTTCATGGCTGAATGACAACCTCTGGACTCTCTTCTATCATCCTTCAAACTACCTCGGCAGAGCTACCCTAGCGTAGTTAAACTGCAGCAAAGTGCACCTGCTCTGAGGCAGTAATCTATCAATGCAGCCAAACACCCATCCATGCTGCTGAAGACCTGTGCTCTTCCATTTCAATAGCCATAGGCAGAATAAAGGATTAAGGCTGTGATGTTTTCTCTCCATTAATTGGAGTTGTAGCGAACATTAAATCCTCCCCAAATTCATCAGRTCCTCAAAAATTCTTCCCAAAAAAATAAAAAGGGCTGATGACTAAATTCTATAGAAGTTGAAATCTGCCCCCCCCCCGCCCCCCAAAACCCCTAAAATCAGCCTGGTCCCAGTGAAGGGTTTGGTTACCTGGAAGAAGGTTAAACACAGAACTCCAGTTCCTGTGATCCATGAAGTGAAACATAAAGCTCCAGATCTCTGCATCACTAGCAGGAGAAACGTGGGAAGAGCTTTGTTTGCAGCAATGTTTTACCCTCTGTAATTTGGAGCTTTTAAAACTTCTCTGCACATTGTGCCTTCAGCTGGAGAACACGTTACCCAATGGCTTCCTGCGCTTCAGAAATTACCACTAGCCAGGGAACAAATTTGGGTTTGCATGGACACACTCAAACAGCTGCTAGAAGTTAAAGGAACACTAGTTTAAGGTCAGCACCTTGCAGTTGTTTCGGTATTTTCATAGCTGTTCACAAATTCCTGTTGCTGAAGCTTAGTTCCATATTAACCCACGACTGTATTTAACAGGACCTGCTACAAATAAAGAATCACTGGAAACYGTATTGTGAGGCCATGCTTTCATTACATGTTGCCTTCAGCTGCAATTCTGGCATTACAGAAAAAGCAGAGTTACCTCCAACCATCTCCTATGCACTGTGCCTACCAAGGATGAAGGAAACCCTTCCCAGCCTGAGACAACCACCACTGACATCTCTGCTGCTGTTATGCAGCTGCCAGGGGTTGGTTTTCTAGGAAAATGCATCCGAAAAAACACACATCCCCAGTGGTTCTCATAAGGGATACAAAATTTCATTGCACAATATAAGGACTGATTTGATCCTAATGGATACATCCAGATGACGTAGTTAAACAGGGGTRGAAGATGTCTTGCTCCGTAGATCTGATCACTGCAGAACGGACGACCCCGGTTTGTTCGGCAGTCAGTAATAGATTGTCACTGAAGCTTACAGCCCGTGGCTGAAACGCACCATTAACTACGGTTCTTCCAGATTTAACACAAAGGGTGTTGCCGTGAATATGTTTAGCYGTCAATTCAGAAGTTAAGCATTATGTTGTGATGCCATTACCTTAGTAATGATTGACAAAGCTAAGCTGCTCTTGAGATACACCTCTGTGGCTTTGCTTCAACTAAAAGGTCAAGAAGTCTAACCGACTCTGATACACATACTCAACCCAGGTTTGTTATTTATTGTTAAAGTTTTGCATAAACCCAGTCCAAACCCTGGTGTTCTTAAATGTTTACTTTCAGCTCACTGCTAATTATAGGCAAGCCTCTGAAACGATGCCCTCTGAGAAACCATCTCTCATCATGCTGCTGAGTGCATGTGCTACACAATATAAATGGTCTGAACACGTTGGCGTCCTGGTTAAGACCAATCCTTTTCAATTTTGTTCAACAGTAAATTGCCCAACCAATTTCTTAGCTGTTTTCTTAAAAGAAAAAGCTCCTGCAGTATAAAAATGTGCACAGCCTTGCTGGGAACCTTGTGACTCTTACAATTTCAGGCTTCAAAGAGATCATCCATCAATGAACTAATTTCAGGCTTCTTCCTCTCGCAATTACTTCCCTCTTGCCAGCACCCAGGGTACTTCCAATTTAGAGCTACCGAATGGATCATCCCCAGTATTTCAGGGGGCAGGTACCAAAATGAGCTCCTGGTACTGAAAAATAATGCACAGCATCTGTTCTGGGACTATTTCTAGAAGAAAAAGGGAAGAATTGAATTCTGCCACTGCTCAGCTTCCTGGCCTAAAGGCAAACTTTGAAGTTTTCTGCTGGTTGGTCCCATGCAGAGGTTTCAAGTGGTAGTGGCAATTTGTGGAACCTGTCCCTGTATTCTCAGTAGCAATGCTGGGAGAAGAGAGAGTTGGCTAAGAGAGGGTCCACAAACAGCCCTGTCTCTTGCTTGAGGGGTGATCCCRATGCTGAAAAGAGCTGCTGCTTCAGCAGGAATACTCTCCCTGTCTGTGATCTGCTGAGCAGCTTGAATACATGAATATCATAAAGAGCTCCAGCACTTGCTCTAAGACAGCCAGGACCTGACACCGAAAACCCAGAGGAGCTCTGCACTGAAACGCACAGCAGGCTGCAACCCCTCCTGCCTGCTCCCTGCCTGGTGTGACATTGCTGCCTTCGGGGTTTTGCAATACCTAGAAACTCATCTTCTTGGTAGCCTTGTGTCCAAGGGTTATCGCCAGTCTCAGGGATTTTTCTAGTCTTTTTGTCATTCCCCCCATGAGGAGATATATACACACATATGTATATACATACATGAAAGGTAACCCCTGCTCCCTCCTCCTCATCCACTTACTGATGAAAAGTTTGGTATCTCTTGCCTCCTCAATCAATTATATCCACCTCATCAGTGGACTTGGGAGGCTGCTCTCTGAGAAATGTTAACTCATGGCCATTAGATTAAAAATCTGTTATTTCCTCGTCACCTTATGTCGTTGCTAGGTGACAAATGCATCTCCCAGGCAGCAACAGGGACTACTGCAACATACAGCAATTTATGATTGTCCATTATCTCTTTGCTTAAAGTGCCTGGTCCTTTCGATGGGAGGAAGATGTGCAGTTCTAGGATCATCCAAAGGGTGACTTTTAGAGTTGCCACAGAAACCACTTCCGCAGGGGGCTGGCTCTTGCTGGGCTTCATGAGAGGGGATGCAAGACTGGGAGACAGGAGGAATTTGGGAGAAGCTAATTTAACTTATCAAGTCTGATGGGGACAAGTTTGGATTAGGCATCTGAATTTCAGGAACTGAGCTCATTCTTGTATGTACATGCACTAGAAGAGATGGCCTTTACTTGCTTGAATGTAATACCATAATTTTCAGTCATGCTTTTGGTTTGAGTCAGTTTCAGGGAACACCCTGGGGACCTCTGGATTCTGGTGGGAGTGGGAGGGAATTTACTGGCAAACAGGAGCCCACACAGAGCCCCTGGCAGCTCATAAGCACAGCTAGCAGTTTAAACCTGTTTAAAGCTCTTCCTTAGCTGCCTTCAGAGCATTTGGTGGCTGCTGGGCATAACTTTGGGGAAAGCAATCACCTTGCTAAGCTCTGACCAACCTCCCAGTACAGTCCAGAATGGGATTATGAAAGACTTTTCCAGAAAGCAAGCAAGAAGGGAGAGTGGCAGGAGAAGAGGTGGGACAGACACAGGGAAGGACATAGGACAGGATAGAGAACACAGAGATGAGCTGCTGAAGGGAGACGAGGAAAAGCAGAACAGCCCCGCTCTCTACATTAAGGTCGACTGACGAGAGTTAATTAAGCATGTGTTGGCTTTTTTGTGTCGCAGTGTTTTCACATCACCACCACAATCAATTTTTCCTCCAGCYCAAGTCCTCCGGGAGCTCTCCCCTCCCTACGCAATTTCACTGCTGTGGCTGGCTCCGTCCTTGCTTTTGCAGCTGCATCCTTGGAATCTGAGCTCAGCCAGGCTGTGATCAACCCGGCTGCAATCATCCCTCCCGGCCCTGTCCTGGGAGGACTCAGGGCAGGTAAATTCGGTTTAGCCCAAGAGAAGAGCCGGGTAACAGGGAGGACTGAGGATTGAGCATTGCCCCTCTGTAAGAGAAGTGAAGCACCTTCCGTCTCATCTTTGTGAAATGAAAGCTGCAAGGAGCTGCTTGCTCCCTACAAACACACTGAGATTAATAAATCCAGCGCCAGGGAGAGCTATTTAAGCTAATGGCCAGTGCTAGCATGGGAACAAATGGGAGCAAACTGGCCATGAATAAATTGAGGCTGGAAACACGAGGAAGGTTCACCCCATCCGGAGCAGCGAGGTTGTGCAGCAGCTTGTCTGTGGGAGGAGTGTGGGCATGAAATCAAACAGCTCCCAGGATGGAAGTCATCGAGCTCACAAGAGGGAATGTAACTGCTTCAGCAGGACTTGCTGACCCAGGGAGTCCTTTCCCACCCCATGGAACCCACTCCAGTTGGTCCTTAGACCCTCAAACCCATCTGCATGCACAGGAGTCAGCAGACACAGCCCCGGGCTTGTGTGAGCAAGGAAGGATGAACTCTTTAAGACAAGCCTTGGTAGAGCTGGCACAGCCTGTTGTCTTTCAAAAGGATTATAACTACTTGCTGCTCACTGATGAATACGGCCCTTTGTGAGCCTGTGCGAGGGACGTGCTGCTCAGGGGGAAGGAAAGACTCCAGGCACTGATTTAAATGAGTGCAAACAAGGATGACATTGTTCTGCTGCATCCTCCCCGGGAGCAAGGCTTTGCAGGTCACCCTCAGATCCAAGACAACTGCAGCTACCTCCACYGTATCGGGTGGTCCAGAGAGACCTTTTGTTTGTCTTGGTGTATCAGTAGGGGAAAATTCAGCAAAGAATGGGGTCAGTGAAGCCTTTTGCCTGGCAGAAAGCTAAAGGAAAAGGAATTTCCTTTTAGGTTAGTTATTTGTAAAAGGGATTTCTCCTATATRTGCGTACATATCTCAGACTGAGAACTACAGAAAACTGTCTTYAATACATAGATGTTCATGGAGCCCTCAAATCCTTAAATCACACATCCATGGGAAATAAAAAACTTTAAAACTATCCAAAGTACAAAGTCCACTGAACTGTTGTGAGAAATTGCTGTGAATTGTCCAAATACCCCTGTTCCGACCCTATAATGAACACCTGAAATAGATACTGCAACAACTAAAACATTGAGAATACATGAAAGTATTTAGGCAGGAGCTTTCTTGCTCTGGAATTCACAGGGGGAAGCAGCTCTGAGAATTGCACCTTTCCAGCAAGCATCTTGTGTATGCCTCCGACTCTGGTACTGACTCTGTTCTCACCATTAAAAGCAGAAAAGTGTGCAGTGTTTTACGGAAAGCTGTGGTGGGGCAATGGGAAGCTGAAAGAATTTAGAAAAGTGGCTTGGGTTCCCCCCCCAAGTTGAGTTTTGTTTTGAAAACTTAAGTTGGATCCTAAAAAAAAAAAAAGCCAGAATAACAGTATTTAGGCTAAGCCTAGCAGTTGTTTCATTTTACAGGAGAATTCAGAGCTCAGAATTCTATTTTAAGATCTACTACACCTGAAGAATAAATGGTAGTTTGGCCTCTCTTATTTCTGGCTTGGACATTAGGACTTGAGAATTCCCAGCTCTGTCACTGACTTCCCACACAGCCATGAACTTCTGTGTATTACAGCCCACCTGGAAAAAGGGTCTAGAGACCCTTCATCTCACAAGCTCTTCAGATAGGCACTGTACCTCCCACAGAGCATGTCAGAAATCAGTTCAAAGGGCTGGATAACCCTTGAGACTTGAGGAACAGAAAAGCAGAATTAAGGATAAAGCCGAAAAAATTAAAAGCAGCTTGAATAAAGAGAAAGATGAAGTATACCAGAAATACAGTCAAAGTAATCACCAGCAGAAATTTTCCCCTTTGTTTTTTTAATGTGAAATTGAAGCTGATTACAGCTACTTGAATCCTGAAGCCTGCTGCTGTTGCTTCATGCTCAAACAGRTCCTCTTACTTTTAATCAGTTAAAATTGTATTTTAGCCATTAGAATTGATATTTGGGTTTTAATTCTTTTTCTTAATTTCTCTTCTCTTTTTCTTACTCTGTTGCCAGGAGCTAAGAAATTACAGTTAAAAAATTAAACGTCGTTTGTATTTTAATCCCTGTAATTTACTTAGCTGCTGGATGTAAAAAGACAAAAGCAGAATAAATTGCTTGAAAGCAGRTAGAAGCTTCATTTTCCCCTGCCTTTGAGTTACTGATATCACATTGGACACCACATGGGAGGTTTTGGCTGAGAAATTAGCATGAGAATATCTGGCACATCCCGAAACACATTTTCAAGTCAATTTTCCAGGCAGAACCACTTAGCAATGAATGCTGAAACACATCACTATCAGCTGGCACATGTGCTACTTAGGCAAGAAACCCCCCAGTCTGGGGGTTAGCTCTGCAAGAGGGGCCACAGGGACACATACATGTCTTTTGGTGCCTCCGGCAACACCCAGACCCAAGACACCAAAGGCTCAATGTGCTGTGCCCCTAAGTGAAGACACCTGCTAACATTTCAGCCTAAGGCTTTCCCAGATTTTTCCAAATACCTAGTGACTCTTGCCACAGTTCATTGCTTATAGCCTTACCTTACATCTTGAATTCTTGCCAGTTGCCCTTTATGGGCTTATTTTGAATTGTTGGGGGCCTCAGGTGCAGCCTGTCCCCTGCCAAGCACCCCCAGCCCACCTGGGCTCCAGGCAGGGAAGAGCAGTGCCCYCAGACCCTCCTTTCTTGCAGGCAGAGTCCGCTCAGGACAGGCTGCAGCCAAACGCCTGCACACCCAGAATTAGGGAGGGCTCACATCAGCATTTATGGATTCAAGAAACACAGCATCAGCCCGCTGCTCTCTAGCCTTCCTCTTTTGACAGGTAAAAATTCAAATGCTCTGCCTGGGAACATGGTGAGCTGATGCTTAGGGTGAGATGCTGGGTACCCACCTGCCTTGGGCTCCCCAAGCATGCTGCCGCAGGTTAGGTGGGATCTGGGTAGGGATGAGACAGTGAGGCTCCTCTGGGTTTGCTCCCTCCGCATCAGCCGCCAGAGCCCTGTAGCACAGCCAGGCTGCCCTCCGGCCACCCAGCTCAGCTCACCTCCTCTCCAGGCTGGTGCCAGGACGAAAAACACTGGCTGGAAGACCAGATGGAGAGCTTACATCTTCTTCCTTGCTCTGCAGGAGTTTGCCGCATGTATAAACAGAGAGAGAGAGAGAGAAATGGGGGATTCTTCCAGGGCAAATAAGACCACAGAAGAGACATGCTTAGCACAGCCCTTTCTCCCCATCACCTTGCAAATCCCCCACCAGCTTTACCGTTTCACTTAATCTCCCAGTTTTATATCTTCCCCTAGTAATATGTCTGAAGAATGCACTCCTGTTTTTAAATTCAACACATATCAAACAGCAAGGTTCTGCACACTTTTTTCATTTAACCTGTCCCTTAAAACTCACCCTTTGATTTCCCTACTGACACCTGCTTCTGCTCCCTCAATTTCCCTCTGGCCAAGCAGCATCATCCTAGCAATGTAAATCCTCCCAAGCTCATCTCCCCCCTCTAGAGATCTCACTTAAATTCACCAGAAAGCTTTAGCTTGCCCTGAAGCAGGTTTTTATAATCCCCCATATCCCACAGGCCTTTGCAGCTCTGGAAGCAAAAGGTGCAAACACTCAGAGCTGCCCTTAAAGCAGGTGATGGTGGTTGTGTAGGACCTATTGAAAAGGAGGGGAAAATRATCTCTCCCTTCTTTGCTCTGATGATAATCTCTCTCTTCTAGAGCAAACAAACTCCAACTGGCCACTTTTGTAAATATGTTCCTGGTACTTGAAGGGTTTTTTTTGTGCTTAGATGTGCAGGATGATAGGGACTGTATAAACAGTCTCCTGATACATATGAGAGTCTGCATGTCAGAGAAGTGACATTCTTCTCAATTCYACCTGGACAGCAATCAGCATTAGATAGGGATCTATTTTTCAGACCTCCCCATTCTCACAAGGTATTACTCCTRCACCACCTCTCCCTGAGTCTCTCCAGTATGCTACAGACTTCGATTAGCCCCAATCCTGTGAGAGAAGAAGAAAATACTTACCTTATATTGCCTCTTGGGATACTTGGGAACAGTGTTCGAGTGACAGAACAGAGACTCCCAGGGATGTGGTGGCCGCGCTAGGGCTCGAATCCAGAAGTGCTGAGGTTCAGTTGCGTTGTGTTAAGTATCATAGCTTGCACACCTAAAAGGGATGCCTGGGGAAGGCTTTCTAGAGGAACACCCTTCRAGCAACAGAGCAACACCAGTACCAACACTGAAAATCACAGCTCAGACGCTCACCTCATCTCTTGTGCACAGAGCTCATCTTCCTTGAGGTTTCCATCCATGCTGTCATGCTTTCCTTACTCTTGCAAACTCTGGTATCAGGGACAGAAAGAATGGGCCTAATCCTACGAGACGCAAAGTTCCCGCTGCCTGCAGGCAAGGCAGATGGTGCTGGGTCATCCTTGGGGTGAAACCCGGGCAGCTGGCTCCTGCCAGGGAGGATGTTGCACCAGAGACCCAACACTGCACTGGGCCAGTGCAAGCAGAGTGGGCCCTGAATGGAGCACAACCATCTGTGAATTTACTATTCCTTCTCAAATGCTAATTAGTTATTTACATAAAACTTTAGAACATTTTAATTAGTTGCGTTAATTTAGAATGCACAGAAAGAGAGCTATAAAAGTCTATTATATGGGACGCTTATTCAAATGAAGCTTGAAATGGCACATGGTGATGTGCTCGCAAATCTCCTGCCAACACAGTGAGAAAAAAGAGAGGGTGGCCAGGCTTTGAGTGAGGCAGCGGGGAGACTGGCATTTCTGCTGCACTGGGTAAAGCTGAGAAGCCGGTCCTGGTTAGGGAGATGGTCCTTTCSCACTTGAGGTCTCAGCTTGACAGTCCCAGACTCATATTGTCCCAACGTCCTTGTATTTGACATGTCCTCCTCTTCAGGGGAGCATTAACACTTCTCTCTTTTCTACTGGTCAACTATTTTTCCTAAACTTGTAGGAAGTCACTGTTATGTTTGAGTTGATTTGAGATGATACAAATCAGACTAAAAATGGTCAGCAGTTTGTGGAGCCACAGGAGTGAGATGGATGGACATCAGTCCATCAGTCATATGATCACGCTGCCCTGTTTCTTTAGGAGATGAGGTGATGCAAACAGATGACCTCCAGTGTGGACTTGCCAGGTGGGCTTTAAGTTCCCCTTGGTCTGCTTCACAAGCCTTTGCCATTCAGCTCAAGCCCTGGCATGGGCACCACTAGGCAGCAAACCTCCCTCCTGCTCATGCAGGCTGTGACAGCATGCCCAGACATYGTTCCTCTGCCATCCCACCTGCAGTTACTGCCTGCACTGGCAATAAAGGCAAAGTGTGCTGGTCCTGCCTCAGCTGGACCTTTATTCTCAAGGCAGGTGGAGAWGGACTTTCTTTCATCAAGTTCTTCCTTTCCTCGGCACTAAATTCAATTAAAGCCACCTGGATCTGGCTAGACTGATAACTCTGTAAATCCATCTGTCTCAAGTTGTTACAGAATCTAAATTACACTATCACCATTAATCCCAAGATAGAGAAATGCCCAAGCAGCTATATAAAATAAGAGACACTCCACCCTAAAATTTCATCTGGCAGGGAAAATTGTTTTCTATATAAAATACAGCACACGTTACCTCTTGAGGTTAAAGACTTGATTCAATGAATCTAGAGTTACCCCAAGTATACTTTTACCTGGAAGCCATCTTCCTTGAAGGAAGGTAAATTCCAGCATCCCACCCAGTTGTGATAGAGCTGCTGTCTGCCTGAAGAGCTTGAGGACAGCATGGAGCGAGGGAAACGCAGTGCTATATCCAAAACATTACCAACAGGRTGGTGAAATTAAAAGTGAGAGGGAGCCACAAACTCCCCTCTGCTCCATGACAAAACACCTGTTCTCTTGGGGCTCACAAGAAGTCTAGGAATATTTTTATGTCATTTTCTAAAAATCAACAGAACAGTAGGAACATTGCACTGAAACAGATCCACTCCACTAAAATCAATGGGTCAGTTAGGCTTCATGTACTTCTTTGATGACCCATAGTCTGGCGTTTTGCARGCTGTTGGGCAAATAATGCTAGAAAGACCGTGTTTTCAAACCAGAAAGAAGGTTTTGGCTGCATAGACTCCATGGGCATCTATTACTCTGCACAGATACTGGAAAATGTAAGTCATTGTTCRTAGCAGGGAAAGATCACAGAGGACTGTCATGAGAGGCAAGAGGTGACAATYAGGAGCAAATGACCTGCTCATTTGTCTATGGGTTACACTTGCAAAATGAGAAGCAGGGATAAGTCCTGCTATAAAACCTGTTAAGAAGGGGAGCAGAGAACATGTTATAAAGTTCAGCTCTGTGTTGTCTGGGAAAGCAGGTGGACCACTTAACCTAAGGATGGACTAGTTCATYTGGAGATGGAATAACTAACCTGGAGGTGGCTGCTTCCATCTCTAATGTCTTGGGTTTCAGGGGGAAGGATTGGGGCATAGCTCAAGACTGTGCAATCCGATGGGAGTAGATGTGTTGATTTGACAGAGGCCAGTCTGGGACTGTTGTTTCAGTCTTTATCAAAGATGAAGAGCCTGAAGATAATTCGAGAATCACTGCTACCATCAAGGCAAAYTGGAAATATTCTCTGGGCAAGAATTTGCTTGATAGCAACAGCAGAAGGAAATGAAGCTAGAAGGCACTGGCAGCCAACTGGCAGGTAGTTCATGGGTGTCAAATCCTTTAATGCAACCTTTTGAAGCCCATCAAAAGGTTTTACAGCCAGTATATAAATGCTCTGTGAAATACAAGGCTGCTGGAAATTATTGAGGACAAGAGCCAAGCACAATTCAGAAAGAAATTGGACATCACCATGGAAAAGGAGAATTTGCAGAACAATGAAGTATTTTTTGGAAAGCCTTTCTGTTTTGATGCATAAGCTAGATTCACACTAACAGAGGTGCAGAAGAAACATAACTCATAATTACTCTGTTACTTTCCTCTGGCTGCTATGGGAGCTAGGACACCAGAACTGTGCTCAGCAGAGCAACCCCTATTTCCAATTTTGTGCTCTTGCTGTTTATTCAGAGCTTGCCCATTGACCCATCTTCCTGTCACAAACTGATGAAGTGCACATCAGAAGGACTGCCTGCAATATAAAGCAATCAGTAAAAAGGAAAAGGGAACTGGAGGGTATAAAACAAGTAGCTTTTACTAGYGACTTCACTGTGAAGGAGCTGGAATTCACGGCAGGGCAGTGGCACATGTCAGGATAGTCCAGAAGAAAGCCATGGAAATGGCTGGAGAGCTCAGCCCAGAAAAAACACCTGCACTCTTGCGTTGGCCTGAGCGTTGATGCCCTTTTCCAGGTATATAAAGGCAGGCTCCCAGGGTGGATTYGGAAAGGTAGGCACAGCATCATCTCACTGTGCACACAAGGTCCACCCCAAACCTCATTCCCACCATCCCCACCACTGGCTGGTCTGTCTCAGCGTTGCCCTACATGAAAGCCTCYGGAGGACCAGCTCGTAGGAGGCAGGGACACGCAGCCTGGCCCCCGTGAGTGGAGTGAGCRGGCCTTCTCTCATCACCAAAAATGAATAGGCTGGTCTCAAAGTCTTCCGTGTGCTGGATTCAAACCATGGTTTTAATTAAACTGAGGAGGAAAGGACAGAGGAGGAATGATAAAATGGGGTTTGGGGTGTGGAGGCTGTGGTTTTGTTTTGTTTATGAGTTCAGTATCTCGTGAACAAAGAGAAGTGGAACAGCATGGCAGAAACCTGTGCTGGAGAGTGTTGGTCCATAGCATCAGGGCCAGGGGCAATAGGAGACCATGTCCCAGTGCCCGATGGCTGGCCAGTGCCTCGAGCGACAGCCTTGCCATCTCCCAGGCTGGCCAGGTTTCCCCAGGGCTGCAGCCAGGGTGACAGGAAGAGCTTTAACGAAAGGGTAGATCTTTTCTCACCAGCTGGGAAGGGTGAGTAGATCTAACTTTACACTTCATCAGAAAACACTTTCGCAAAGCTTGTGTACTCAGGTGATGAAGAATTGCACTTGGCAGATAGCAAATGCACATCACATCCCATAAATCTTTCCTAAAAGGGCATCACAAATTAATCTCTCAGCTGGAGTTCTTCATTTTTTTAGAGCATCATTTATCAATTTAATTTAACATTACTTCAGTTGCTAAGGAGCCATGATTGGAAACCTGTACCAAACAGGTTTCAATGTTAATGCCTGGTCATCTAATAGAAAATATTCAAAAAATCAAGCTGAAGTTTATCCTCTCCAGCCACACTGCACAGAGAGACATGGAAAGGTTCCCTATTATATATAATAACGCTGTTTATTAGTCAAGACTTGTAATTGTTGGAGAGAATAGCAAAATCACAAAAGGTTCAATAAAAGTGACTTGCAAATTAATCTCATTACGCTTGAAATTGAACTGCTTTTCATGCTCCTGGCAGAGATACCTCAAGGATACCGAAATTGCCTGTGCCTCTCTATTGCATTTCGTATCATGATCCTTCTGCTTTACACAGTAATGCAGTAAGTCTCCATCAGGCCAGTGATGGGAAGGGGGATGTTTACTTAGTGATGTGTGAAATGATGAATAAAACTTCAGCAGATTTTTCGGGGAGAGGGCAGTGAGGGGAGAGCTTTATTAMATTATTGGGTCACCATCGATTCCAGAAATCCAGAAATTTTGCACATCTTTCAAATAATGAGCATCAAATGGGGGAAAAAAAGAAAGGTTCAGTGCTGGTTCAAATTTCTGCACATCCGAAAATGTAGCTTCATTTCAATTAAATCTTGACCTATTTTTAATCAAAAGAGCCCTCTGTGTCTTGCTACCTCAGAAGACTGGCATTGCTAGCAGGATGCTGAAATCTCAGCCCCCGGCTCACCAGGGAGGGATGGAGGCTTTCCTCGGGGCAGCGCGGTGCCAGTGCAGCACGCAGGCGGCTCTGCCTCCGTGGGGCCATGGACTGCATCCCACGCGTGTCCGAGTGCCTTTCCTCTTGCCATCGCTGCAGGGGAGGGCTAGAGCCGACACAAGGAGTGAAACAACTTGTCTGTGTTGTACAGCAGCTCTCAGATGTACCAGCAACTGGAACCACAAGAATGAATCAGGCTCTCCAGCTGCAGGGCAGAGGCTGGGGCATTGCACTGAAGCCCACCGTGGGGTCACGAAAAGGGACCTGAGCTGTCACTGAAAGGAACAAGACAGAGAGACAGACCAGTAATTTTTCTAGATGAGTATTTTCAAAGAAAAAGATAGAGTGATGTTTCAAATAAGCTCCTGTGACATAAATAATAAATAAGCAATATAATATCTATATACAGACATACAGACATACACACATGCATTATGAAGAGCTCTTCTTTACTCATTAATTCCCTTGGGAGTTAGAAAATCACAGCTGAAAACAATCGTTTGTATGCAGAAATAGACAGAATTTTCTGTTTTTTACTAAGACAATAATTTTTGGAAAAAAAACGCCCAAATTATTGTGGGCCATACTCAATAATTTTGTCTAAAAAAATAATGAAAGAGATATTTTCAAAGAGTAAGGAAATAAAAAAAACTGATTGATTTTTATATTTGCAGTTTTGTACGTTTTAATTTTATAACATTATTCTTAAGACCTGACTAATTCAACCCTTGCATAACGCTTCTGAAAAAACTGTGTATTGCACTGGGAGTGGTTCAGCATGAAATGGAGGCAGGGGGTACTCACCAAAAAAAAAAAAAAATTTGGGGGGTACACCCCCCAAATTTGATTTTAAGTGGTCTTAGACCAATGCTTCCACTTTTCTGATTCCTCTTCAAAGCCAAAAAATTCCCAGTTCTCCCAGGCATACTCGTGTTTCTGACAACTGGGCAGGTGGGCCATGAGCCAGCAGTTCTGCTTGCTCCTGCCAGTCCCTCTTGCCACCGGCAACAGTGRACACAGGCAGTTCCACTTCTGCCCCAGCACTTCCACTTGTGTGTTGCATCTTCAAACCACAAGGCACAAATCCTTGAGCAATAATATTTGGTCTGATATTGCATAATCTGCTGAGCATATAAAAATCATGAAGACCAGAATAATGTCTACCAGCAGAATGTGTTTGATGATACTGACTGATTAAAAAAAAAAATATTAAAAAAATCAAATGTTTTCCTTGGGTCTGGGATGCTTAGATGCTTCCTAACACTTAAAGTGACTTTCAGTGAATATTTCCTGCAGTTTTCCTTGCCTTTTGCAGCATCCCCCTGACTTTATTTCTGATCTTAAACACTGAAGATTTAATCAATCATTGCTCCCTCTGCTCTTGCAATCAAAGCAGTTCAAAGCACTCATATTTACTGAATATCATCAGGTCATGGTGATGAAGTAACTGTGCTTGTATCCTTAATCCACTGCTTATTACAAGGCAACATAAGACAGAGCTGTCTTTGCCTGATAGCACTTTACCAAGTAAAGCCCTGGACACCGTACCAAACAAAATGGTGGGAGGAGGAAAGGACAGACCTTCCATATTTCTCTAGGCTAATCTTAAAGGTTAATGGAAAGAGGACAACAGATTTCTTGTGAGTTTTTTCTCTGCATATTAAACCTTCTTTCTTGAGTTGCATGCAAAGCTGGGTGTTCCTTATTTTGTTGCAGAAACTAGTAGTAGTTGATTTTATCCGTAGTGCCACCAAATTTTATCTACCTCACGCCTGGACAGTTGTTTCAGGAAGAGATGACAGATGCTACCGGCAATCAGAAAAGCACATGCCCTTTGGATATGTGACTGAAATGCGAAGGAGTCACCTACCTACTTCCAGCTGTACAAGCACACCTGGCTACACTGGGAGAGAAAAATGGAGAGCTGCTCCCTGGGGAATTGCATCAGCTCCTTTCCTCAGGCACGTGAGGAGGCCTGCAGGACTCACCAGCTCTGCTACACTGGGTGCACATACCGCTGCTCTACGCAAGTCTCTAGCAATCCACCTTGCTTGGGTTTTCACTATCATCTAGAACAACCCCCAGCGAGGACTTGGGTGATGGTTGTTCCAGAGACCCCATTCCACGGAGCCACAAAACTTCACGATGCCAAACATTCCCTTGTTAGGGATCATCAGGAGTTAAACTAACGATAATACCTGTCATAAATACTTTCAGGAATGACAAAACTTCACCCTGCATTGCAGTCGTTGAGTTGTTGGCTGTGTCTCACTGTTTGTAAACACACACTGAATATTTTGAACAAATAATTCTTAAACTTCAGACTCTTCCCTTCAGGATATTCCCTAGTGACAATTTGTGCTTCACATTGAAAGGAAATGATTCTTCATTCAACAAATGAAATGTTTGCCAGAATAGCATATTAAGAAATCAAACTCCCTGCCCCTCTACCACCAGGCAGGACCCAGCTTTACCGGCCTGCAGAAGGGACCGTGCTGCTGCTCAGCCATCAGTGCACCATGCGGAAACTCCCCTCAGCCCTCCTCGCTGTGTGCTCCTCACCCGCATCGCCAACAAACACCTCTAGAGCCAACATTTCTGAGGTAGCCACGGCCCTTGGGGGCTGGACCTGAGATACACAGAGCAGACGTGTCTGCTCAGAGTCACTTAGAGTYCAAACCACGTGAATTCTTTCACAAGCAGATGCAACATCTCTGAGCTGTTTTGMCTCAAATATCTGGAACATTTCTTTTCCCTGGGCAAGTAATCAAATAGGTGTTACCCTCACTATATGTAAAAGAGCACTTAAGTGTGTCCTTAATTCACAGGATAGCATTTAAGGTTAAACTCATGTTTAAACAACAAGCAATTTTTTTCTTTTAATTAAGATTTATACAGGTTCCCATCTGTAGGCTAATCAATGAAGTCCTAATGAGCAAAGAGCCTAATTATGATCATTCTGTAATTGAAATAATGATGTCTCTCAGAATAAGACTATTATGTTGCCAGATAATGGACTTAATGAGCTCCAAAGAAGGACTAACAAAGGTTTGTAAAAGATGCCTGCAGTTCTTATGAGGACGTCCCTACTTGCAAACACCTCCATGTAGTATTCAAACATGTATAATGTGATATATAGCATGACATGTCCAAAGATGTATATCAAGGTGTTGGTAATGGCTGAAGTTCAAGGGCATGCCTAAAAGCAATAGAACTATTAATGCAAGACAGAAGAAAATAAGCCAAAGAAGGCTGCATGAGGCATGAAGTGATGTAGGAGACAGATTAAAAGTATAAAAAGGGAAGTCAGTGGGAGTCAACACCGGGAAAACAATCAATATCCACCACAATATTGGTCCCATCGGCTGAAAACAGCTCCCTCCACACTCTGATTGATGAAATACACTTGAATCCGATATTTTTTCTTGCCTAAAAGGCCAGCTCTAATCATAAGCTCCACACATTGACGCTTTCTTCATCCTTCAGCTGGTCAGGAAAGAAAAGATAATTACAGAATATTTGTTTAGTAATTGTCTGGTTCTATTTTGGAGTTTGCTTCTGGTGCTAACGAATGCGACTYCATTATGTCATTTATCATGTGAACAGTCAGGTTGAGGAACATTTTAAATCAGGAACTATTTTAGTTTGCATGAGAAATAACCCCACAGAATAACTGACAGCATGTGTGAGCAGAAAAATTCCATGCCTAAAAATGATAGGTTAGGTGATTTCACTGGATAAAAACCTTAAGGAAATCTCTTTTCACCAGCAGAGCAGAGCATTCATGGGTAAGGGAAGAGCTGCAGCCCCATATTCCTCACGAGGAAGTCCAGATTGCAAGTTATTTAACTGGCTTGCTAGGACACATTTGTTTTCCATTACCTTTTCTACTATCACCCATTGCAAGGGAGAACTTTTATTTAGATCTTGAACGTGCTAAAAATTATGCTCTAAACCTGACTTAAGTACAGATTAAATAGGTTGTATTTATATCTCAGGTGTGGCAAGAGCAGGAGAGTGGAGCTGAGGGGAGCCAGACATTACACAGAGATAATCTGGAAAGCGATGGGGAGTCAGCTCTTGTCCGAACAGCTCCTTCCCCATAAACCCACGTTTGCATCAGAAACATTAAATTCCCCATGTTATACTGTAGCACCAGGTACACGACTTTTTCCTGACTTAACATGGCCCAACGCAATGCACTTTGCCATTGGGGTGGCATCTCACATGTATTCTCTCTCCTATGGACGGGCATCATTCTTGGTGAACCCCAACATGGTGATTTGGGCTCAGCAGAGAGAAAGGCGTCTGGGAGCACACAACCATGTGAGAACAAACTGGAAATTTCCTCTAAGGGTATTTTCAACCTCAAAATAATTTGCTAACTGATTGCACAACTGTGGGTTGAGAAAACTGTCTGAAGTGACTGGTCAAAGAAAAAACATCAATTTAATAAGGTGCCATCCCAGTAATAGTGGAACAGAAGTTGTTTGACAATACTTTGGGTAATATCTTGAAGACTGTAGGTGACTAATAATRGCAGTGCCTTTTTTCCAGAAATATGAAAGTCATAAAAATGATGGTTTAGAGGCCCAAAACTATTTATAAACTGAAGAATTCAGTGAAGAGTTTTGACTAAAAAGGAGTAGAGGGGAGAATTTTAATGTTCTTGAAATAGAAGTCAAATCTTAAAGAAAAAAATGCAAATTTAAAGTATTTTAAATGGTTTTAAAAAAAGTGGAGTGGCTCAAACATGAAAGGACACCTTTTGTTTCAGATCAGATGAAGATTTTATGTTTACCAGGATGAGCAACCTTGCTTTGAAACATCCTCCAACTTCAGCTTTCTGAGGATGGGCAGAGGACTTCAGTTCACCCAGGATCTTTCATCCAGACTATACACAGAGAAATAATAATACAGAGAAATTTAACTGAAAAATTAACAAAAGTTTCCAGGAGCATTGACTTTCATCATAGGGTTTATTGTTCATTTCCTTTTGGTCAATTACTCTCTTCAGAAGTTTCTCTGGCATATTATGAAGACTAAGTGTTAAACCTGAGAGGTCGTTTAACTTGCAGCCTGTCGAGCACATCTTTACATCGCTGGTTAACGACTTGTGAACTTCATTGTCAGATGCTGCTTTGCGACTTTGCATCTCCCAGTCGATGGCTCTCTGCCATGAGCCGAGCAACTGCCGGGGTTTGAGGGTGCCTCTCGCCCTCGTGAAATTCAAGTTCATTCTTTTTCTGCTCCCCTCGCTTTCTCCCTGCAAATTTATGACTTGCTAACAAATGCGTTGCTCTTGATTGCCTCCTCTTCAGTGATCTTTAAGATCTCTCATTTCATAAGGAAGAAGCAGGTGGGTGATCTGCTTCCAAAAAAAAAAGAGTTTCCATGAGCGTGGCTTGTGTCTTAAGGTTGCCTATAAATCTAACCAATTTCCGTTGACTTAATTCAGTCTTTTTTTGTCAAATCACATAGCAGTAATTAACTGCCGTAACCAAAGTGTTTTCCTCAAGGTGCCCACATTCCTGAGCGAGCTGTAGGTTGTTGTACCCACACACGCAGGCAGCATCCTTTCATCATTCTTCATACAAATTGAATACTTCCTCTGCTGATCTTTACAGCTGTTCTCTAAATACCATCTGCAATTAATGAAATATTCCTGTGGCTCACCCATTCCTTCAAAACCCTTTGTCCAAGCTTGTTATGCCCAAGGAGGCTAATAACATTTATTGCACCTTTGCAAATTTTGGCTCATCCTTCTTCCTGCTACAGGAAAGAAAATAGTCTTAAGGGCTTCTGATTTTCTCTTGAAGATAGATGTGGAAAGCCAGGACTAGAAGTTACCCGGAGCATCCCTGAGTCCTGCCCTCTGCTTTCACAGAGCTCATGATGACATTTATAATCATACTGATTTCTATTTAAAAATGGATCGATCTGTTAGACTATTTTACCCTTCCTGCATCTTCCAGGAGGCTGCTCCAGAAACGTTCCTCCCTGGTGCTTCAAGAGGTAAAGATAAAGGGGGGAGAGAGGGGGGGGGAGGCACCTTTAACGGAAGCCACCCATGTCCAAGCAGCACCATCGCTCCAACACAATGCCAGCAGGGCCAGAACGTCCCCCTGCTCCTGCCACCAGAGCTGGTCCACTGCAGCTGCATGGGGCTGCATTGCGCTGATCTGGCTCCCGGGAAATCAATAGCAGTCCGGGTGGGAGGAATTACAGCACCTTCTTAGTAATTGTGCAAATGCAAATTTATTACTCCAAAGTCTTCTCTAATGTAAATCCAGTGAGGTCAATGGTGTTAGAGCAAAACTGGCCATTCTGCTTCATCTGTTATACTCATTTTTATAATGATGGATAGCAGCTATTAAGAGAAAGGAACTTTCAAATGCCTGGAAATACAGTAACCTGGGAAATGAGCTGCAAGGATGCCAGGCATCACTCTTTGTGCAGATGGGCATTCTGCCTAACCACAGCGCTCAACGTTGCCAAAACCCTCCACCAGTGTGAACTGCTACAGCTCCATCAGCGCAGCGCTGATTAACAGGAGCAGAGGGTCCTGCCCTTTGGTTAAAACACGCCAGCCTGTTACGGAGGAATTCCCGATTTTGGCAAGTAACAGCATCTCCCTACATCAAGGCCTTGCTAAACCGCAGCTGCCCTCTCCAGGGATTGTGTAAGGTTTTCTGCAGTTTCTTGAGTTTTCTCCTAAAATCTCCTGTTGCTTGTGTAACCTTTCTAAGAGTTACACAAAAGGATTGTTTCCCTTAAGAAATCCTTAACTTATGCACAGATAAACTGAGAGTCTAAAGGTTAATGTTGCTTCATCACTGCTGAAGTGAAATCAAAGATTTAAAAGGCCATTCTGCAGAATGATCTTGCATTTTTAGGGGAAAAAGTAAACTGTTATTGRTTATAATAATAAGCATTTGGATTGTAGTAATGGAATTTTTTTCATTCACTAGACCCGATGTTCTCTTTTTTCCATAACCATTGCAGTTCATCATGGGACAGATACTCAGAAAAGCTGGGTTTTGTTCAGAAAAAGAGACTACTGAAAAGACTATTAAAGCATCAAAACGTGTATAAACTTATGTCAAGACAAGAAGAGCTTTTACAATTAGGTAGGATAAAAACAGGACACATTAAGACTTTTCCTACTTTCTTAAGATCGTTTAATTGGCTCCATTTACCAAGGAAAGACAGTGTGTTACTTTAATGCCTTTTCCCTTTTGCAGTGGTGTCAGCGAACCATCAGCCAGAGAAGCAAGGTGTCTGAAAACAACTCCAGAGACCACTCCATGTGGAAATACCCAGCAGTAGGGAATCGCCTAGATGACCGAGGCTGTATTCAGACTATCCAGCTTTATTAATGTGCTGACAGCCTGTGGCTTCTCACTGGCATCAGTGAGCAACTAGGTAAGCTGCAGCTAATTAATGCCCAGGCTAGATGCTTTCTTCAAAGACTGTTTGAGACAGATGCTGGTCTTGCCCAAACGAAACGCCAACCCAGTTTGAGTGTCCCTGCAAAGTCGACGGTCAGGCAATTTATACAAATTCGGTATGTTTGAATGTATTGTGTAGAAGGATGTTCAGGCATCCTAAACACAAACTGTGTCCAACATGTGTGTACTTGTGGGTCAGATACCTGCCAAAAGTTTAAGCCTTTGGCAGGATGAGAAGATATTCCTCTCCATTGCTGATTTGAAATAGTTTTAGCTTGTGTGAAACACAGACTCATAGGACTGGAAAATGTCTCCGGCCTTAGGCCGTATCAAAACATTTGTGACAGAGATTTGAATGGACTTAGGTGCAAGTCATGTAAGGTCAAGTTTCCATTTGAGAACCGTTTGCATTAGCAGTCCTACCACCACGATAACACAGAGGAAGAGACACTAACAATATTTAGCACATGAACATGGAGAACAGCTATTTGCTACATCCTCAGAAATAAACATAGATGAACTCATAAGCGTGCTTCCAATCCCTCCTCGCTGTGCAGGGTTTTTATAGAGGTTCACACAACATGCCTCACCATGCAGTGAGATGATTTGAGATCTAGTTTGGACATAGTCAATATGGCAAAGAATACATGATCTGTGTTAGTCAAGCTCACCTGACACAGACAAAATTGCAACTCCTCATGCAGTTTGGTGAATGAGCAGTGCATACCTGTCTGAAAGCTAGGCGTGCCTGCACAGCCAGGCACAGGTTCCTCGCGGGAAAATGGTCTCAGCAGAAAATATTCAGCCCTTACACCCATGTGTGGGTAACCTCTGCTTCCTTGACAGAAGCAGATGGGAGGTTCCGTGTGCTGCTATGTTAGAAACGTCTGTCATTCTCTGGTTTCTTCTATGTCCTGTATCTTAGGTTATCAGGCGTGCTCTTCTCAATGCCAGTTAAAACGTAGGTGTGAAACACAGAAGGCACATTCATTTATAACTACACAGACTATAATTATATGTAGTCTAGGGCTTGTTTCCTGAACTAGRAAGGAGGAAAAATGGGTTAGGTGGGCGTGAGTAAAGTAACAAGCAGGAATGTGCCTTTTAGAGGTTATGAAACTATCTTGATATCCCAGTATCAGAAATGCTGGTTAAGAGCAAACAAATCGGAAAACTGCGTGCAGGCTGAGAGTTGGGACAAATACAAGAGAATTGGGAACTGACAAGGGAATAGTAGCAAGTTTCTGATTCAGCCTGGGAACTTACCATTGCAAGCAAAAATGGAGGAGAAATATGAGGTCACTGCTACAGCTTAGTTGCAGAAAGATAAATGCAATCTTGGGATTACCAGGTGAGATATTTCAGTGAGAAACAGGGATTTTAATGTCATTGTATGAAGCATTAGTGAGACCTCCTCCCATTTAATACTGTAACTACTTTTGGTCATCCATATGCAGTTTAAGATTGATTGAAACCAGAGCAGATGGAGGGAAGAGGTCTGAGGTGAACTGAGAGTCATTTAGGAAAGAAGATTGAAAAGCCAGTTCTGTGTAGCTCGGGGGGAAAAGGAGGCAAGAACCATCTCCATAAAAATACCTGAGTAAGGAACAGTGAGCAAAACAGCTACTGAAATGAGAGCCGATGCTGGTGCCAGAACACCTGGGAATAAACTGGTGGTGGAAATGACATGAAGGTTCCTGACCATCAGGGACATGGACAGTCTAGGAGAATCTCCCAGAAGGAGTAACAGGCAGAAAACACAAACTTGTTTTAAGTTGGAGCATGGTCCTTTCATGAAAAGGACCATAAACAACATTGTGCCTGACATGCAGGGAACTGGGCTGTATGTATGACCCAGGCTCCTCCTGTGCTTCTAGCTCTAAACTGACTAACGGGAATAGAACAGCAGCAAACTGAGGCCTTTGGACACTTGTTACTGGAGATCTGTGGAATATTTTTGCAGCAGTTGCAATGCCAGCAGCATCAGTGTCCTGGCTAAACACCAACACATTCCTCTGCTATTTAAGTCCCCCCCGTGGTTTCACTTAGTAATGCTACTCTTTGCTCCCTGCCCAAAAATAATGGCACAATGCTGCTTTTTTGTGCTTAAAAAATGTTTTCTATTTACTGAATTGCTCTTCAAACTGTAGTATAATTCACTCCAGGGTGTAACTGTGTTGCATTTTAACCTGCACAGAAATAGCATGCACAAGTGTGGAGAGAGGATGGGAGAAAAAATAGCAATACAAAAATAATCCTTATGACAGCACTGAGCCCAAGTGAGCAATATTACCCTGATTTTGCAGTAGGGAATTGCTGATTCTTTTAATCTATAAGCAAAAAGAGCCTGAAACCTTTCCCATGAAAACACAATAAGCAGGTGTGGTTTGGGGCTTTGCTATCGGTTGTAGCCTTGAAACAATCTCTGGAAACTTGGTCTTGAACTTTAATTCATGAGCCTTTCAAAGAAGTCTAAAGTTGAATTCTGGCTTTCTGTCAAAATAAGAGAAAATTAATGACACTGGGCTAAAGACCCTAATTTGCACTGGTGGAGGCAGGCTAGGATTTTGGAAGGGTATGAATTTCCCAGGGTGTATGTGTCGATGACTGTTAACCTGCATTACTAGTATTGCAACAGTGCCTGGATCCTCCCAAACAAGAATAATGACATGTCCTATCCCAGATCTGTATCTATGGATGGCAGATATTACATAGAACAAGGTATCATTATTATTATTTAATTCTTGTACCAATCACTGGAGCAGCTGAACTACTCCCACAGCTGCATTAAATTTCACAACTAAAATATGCAATCCTTTTGTTATTTCATCTTCTGTGAGAAAAGTGGACTGTCATGTTTCAATAGAAGATTTTAAGCACATATTTCTCTGTAAGTATGCTGGAAAATACAGCTCACAAAATGTGCTTTGCTATTCCAGTTTTGCCTATATTCAGTAATGCAGCCAAGTGCACGGATACCTAAAGTAGCTCCAGACAAGATAGCTTGGCTGCCGGAGCTGTGCAGGTAGCATGGAGCAAAACGCGGACTAATCTGCCCTAAGAGTTGGGTGAATTAGTCTACATAGAGCTCTGCCTTAACAAATTACTTGCAATACTTGGATAGATTTGGGTTAAAGATGGCTTGAGTAGGGCTGACTCTAAGCACAAGCCAAGTAGGCAGATTTTCAAGGGCATTCACTACCAGGACAAGAAAACTGCTGAGATAAGAAACTTTCTGCCTGATTTTGCTGTGCCAGAGCCCTGGGAAGGGAAGGGGAGAGAGGTGCAGGAGGAAGAGCTAATTCTGCCAGAGCAGCAGGAACAGCGCTGGCCTCCCATCGCAGCTCCCTCACACCCCGTGGCACAGCCAGGCCACAATCGCTCTTCCTCAGGGTGGGGAGGACTTCACGTGTGCCCACCTTGATGAGCTGGGGTGGGCTGACGAGGACAAGGACCTCCTTTCCCAGCAGCAGTGTGTGTGCAGTGGTACCTCACGCAGCCTTGCGGAGAAGATGGGGAGATATGTTCTAGTGGTGGCTGTGGGAGGCTGTGTCAGGTGCAACTGGCCAGGCCCTGCTCACAGGACAGGTTTGCTGCAGAGGAGCTTCACAGGGTGGAGTGGAATTTGGTCTCCTAGATATCCTGGAGCCACCTCCTAGGGATAACGACTGAAATCTTGAACTCAGTCCAACGCGGATGCAGTGTTGTAGCCAATAGTGCTAAGAAGTGCTGCAGCACTTTGAACTGACAGAAGATCCTTAGCACTAAAGGCTTTGTGTCCAGACATACCGCTTTGCTGTCAGGCTGCCAAGAGGTGACAAAAGCATGAATCAGGCCAGGTCACTCGCTGCCAGGATGGAAGAGCCTCCTGGCCAACCTGAGAGGAGACAGAGCTTTCCTCCCTGCCTAGGGCAMGGGCACTCCTGCGCTAGGGGCTGCACTGATTATCGCTGGCCACATTCTCCAGAAGGTGCCAGCCCAAATTTCTGCAGATTCTTCTTCCACTCCTCCGACTCACTATTATTTCCCTTGGAGTCCATTTCAGGTGCCCGCTCCTCGTCCATCAACAAATTCAGTCTCATCTGAGCTGCATCCGTGGCAGCCATACAGCAAAAGGTGTTGGTGTTGCTGACGCAGAGGTGTGCCGGGCAGCCCCCGTGCATGTCAAAAAGGGGCAGGAGGAAGGGCCAGCTGTTGGCAGAGCCGTGCCCCCAGCACCTCTGGGCACGTCCCACCACAGCAGATATGCCTTTTATTTACCATGTTGCATTGAGCAGGTGCCACTTCTCCAGGACAAGAGCTGCACAGTGCCAYGGCTCTCGCCAACGAGCCCTTTCCTCCCAGCACACGGGGGAGAAGGGGAAAATTTGCTTTCCCGGGGGACAAGCGACCCGCAGAGAGCGGAGGGGGCTSCAGCAGCATTAGGGCTGTGCACGCCAGCCCCCTTTCCCGACACAGGCAGCGGGCTGGCTCCAAAGGCTCCGGATGTCCCTTGGCAGCCCGGGGGACGGGGCGCTGACTTCAGGCACCTGGCTGCCCCTCCACCGCCAGCAGCTTGAAGCCGGCAGGACAGCTCAGGCCAGGAGAGGGAGCCGTGGCCCGCGCACGGACCCCGCAAACTGCGAGAGGGACATCGCGGCAGCCTTCCGCGTTACAAACCCGCCTTTGCTCGCTCCCCGCCCGCCGGCTCGGATTCCCCCCCTCGCCTGCTGCCCGTTCCCCGGAGTGACCCCTCCCCCTGCGCGGGGCTCGGGGCCGCGCTGCAGCCGGGGGTGCCCCCGCGGCGGGGACGGGGGAACSCTCCCCGTGCGCGTACGGAGCGCAGCCGGCGGGGAAAGGGGCGGCCGGTGAGCGCGGGGCGGGGCGGGGCGGAGCGGGGGGGGCGCGGCGCGGACCGGGGAAGAGGAGAAGGAGGAAGAGGAGAGCGCGGCGTGCGGGACGCGGCCGTGCGCGCCCTCCGCGTTCTCAGGTGAGCCACGGTGCGTGGGGGTGGGAGGGGTACGCGCGTGTTTCTGTAGGCGTGGGCAGCGGGAGGGAGGCGCGGCCCCGCGGCGCGCTGGGACGGGAGCGGGGGGGGRCGGGTCCGGCCGTGAACTTCCCCGCACTCGGAGGGAAAGTTTCTGGCGGAGGCGGCGGTGTCCAGCCCCGCGGTGCGCGGGCGGAGGCGGGCGGCGGAGGCGCGCGGCGGAGGCGCGCAGCGACAGAAGCCCCCGCTCGTCGGCCGGCGGGTTAAAAAAGGAAAGAAAGGAGAAGGGACGCTCGGGAGAGCCCGAGGAGCCTTCCCGGCGCCGCGGCAGCAGCGCGGGGCGTCCCCCGGACGGAGACGCCTCTAYACGGTGAGAGCGAACGTACGCGGCCGCGTCCAGCCCCGCCGCCCCGGGGGTAACGGGAGCGGGGGACGGAGGAGGCGAGCGGGCGCCTCTGCTGCTGCCGGGGCCGGGGGACCCCTCCGCTGCCCCTCGGTAAAGGACGCAGCGGAGTGAAGGCAGGTCTGAGCCGAGCTGCAGGACCGCAGATGCGTGTCTCCGCCGCTTCTGCAGCCGGGCTGGCCGTGCCTCCGGTACCGAAATGCGGAGTGGTTTGCTTAAATTCCCTCCTTTGGGCCAGGGAAATTTGGATATTCCTAGSTAGAGCGGTACGTGCACTGGCGAACGCAACTTTAATTTTCATCTGCATTGCAAATGCGTGAGCCTCTGATACCTGTTCTCTTCTGCTGTCAAACAGATCTTTGAAATGGAAGGGGGGAGAGGAAGGGGTCAGACTTAAGCCGCAGCGGGAAAATAAAGTGGAAGAGACACGTCCAAGAAAACAGCCTGAAAGCGATTAGATGCTGGCAGCAAGATGCCTTTTGCTATGTGTTTGTTGGGGACAGCAGCCCCCTTATGTGAAGCATTTTGAGGGGGGTATCTGGATGGAAGGTGGATGGTGGGGATGCTTTCCTAAAAAGGAAGGGGAGGAAAAAGAGACCATCAGGGCTTCAGTGCTTCAGGTGGCCCTTTTTTGTGCCAGTGTCACTTCCCTTCGTTACAGTGGCAGTGCTTGTTCCTCAGCCTGGGCTGGTTTCTCGGAGTGTGTCTGTACTGTGCTTGGCACAACGGGATCCGGATCTCAGGGCCTGAGGATGTTKCTGTAAACTGGAGTATAAATACACTCTCACATGCATGCTCTCTCTTTCCATCCTAGCCTCTGCTTTGTGAACAGCTGGTTATAATGCTTGGACAAAATTCTGTTTTCTTTTACAGATCTTCTTTTCTTATAAAATGATGGCTTTTGTTCCGTGCATTTAGTTTTGTTTTCCTAGGAARGGCTTTTTACTTCTGGATTTGGAAGATTGCAGCAAGCTCCTTATCTTTTTWAAAAAATATATTTGCTATGTAATTAAAAAGTACTGTTTCCTGACACTCCATTTTTAACTGAGGCCCCTCTTGGATAAGCAGAACTGTCACTGAACTTACACTTCCATACACAGAAGGATTGTGGGGTATTATTTATTAACTGTGCTGTGGAGAGTCCATATCTCATAACTTRGAGGGCCGTTTATAACAGGTTGCTTTTGGCAGCTCCGAAGATTTACTTGCTGTCTTGTGTTCGTTGCGGGAAAAGCCTCTCCTGTTTGCATGGAGAACATCACTCCAGCCCAAGGGCTTTCTCGTGGGAGGGCTTGGTGCTGGGAAGGGTCCTGCTTTCTGCTCCGATTGCCTGCCTGGCTGTGGTGAGCAGGGAAGGACACGCAGAGAGGATTAAGCTCTTGAAATAGGTGCGGAGTTGTTCCTGTCACTGGGGACACCTTCTCTGTAGGAGCAGTTAAGGATATAGAATAACGCAGGACGTGGAGAGTAAGGCTGTGAGGACTTGGGGAGGTGGAAGTGTGCAGGGCACTGAAATGATCAGGAAACATTCATCTGGGAAAGTGGGAGATGCTGCATGGAGGTGAAGCAGAGAGCCGTGGGGTGAGAGGTTAAGTTTCTAACACAGTGCCTCTGAGCAAGGCAGAGGGTAGGTCTACACRCACGCAGCCCTATGACTTTCTTTCCATGTCTCTGGAGGTGGCTTGAGTTCAAAGTGTCTATCTATTACATAGGAAGAGCTGTGCTTGCTCAAGTCTGCCCATGCCTGGTCCCTCCAGAGTCCATGAAGGCAGGCTTGTGTCTGAACACCTCAGGGCTTTCTCCTTCCAGAACTCTGGGGCTCTGTGCAGGTATCCTGCATCTGAGCATTAGCTAGTGTGCAGCAGGGATGAGTACTGCACTGGTCCAGGCTTGAGCAGGCTTATACCATGGGTTAGGCAGTGCTACTCCAAAGTGCCTCGCAGGAGCACATAGGTAAGAGAGACCTCAGAGGGTTGGGAGAGCAGTGTGGCGGGAGGTTGGATGGTGCCTGGATATGTGGAGGGATGGGGAATGCCTCCTTGCTGGCCCCGGTGCTGTAATTTTATGCTCTGAAATATGCATATAGGAAGGAGGAGGCAGAGAGAGCTTGTCACAGCTTTATTCCTTCAGTACCTGCATGTGCCAGATGCCAGCACCAGGGAAGAAGCATTTCACTCCTTCAGAATAAGAGGCCAGAACATGTTCTTTTATTCSTTCTTCTCACTTAGGTTTGGATTTTTATGTTGGTTATTTTGGCAGGCACATGATTCGTATTCCTTTCCCCGTCTGTCCTGGGTCCCCCACTGTTGTCAGATGTCCTCCCATTACAGCAAGACTCTGACTTGCAAAAACGTGCCACGAAGATAACCCTTGCAGCTGGCSGTGTGGGAGAGGAGGTGTCCCAGCTTGGCTCTCGGAGCACAGGTTGCATTAGCAGGGTGGACAGATAGGAAGATTATAACCAGCATGGGAATGCGTTCACATATCTGTGAGCATCCATGCTGTCCAGTCTTTCTTTTCATCATACAGCAACGGGGAATGCTTTGGGAATAAAAATAGATATATGGAAAAGCCTGTATAAGCTGAAATCTGCGAACAGCGCCACATTATCTGGGAACTGAAACACTTTCTACAGTGGAGCTCACAGTTCAAACATTGCCTGCTCTCCTCCTTCTTCCCTGCCTTTCTCTTGACACAGCTCATGGATTTCGCTGTCCCCATAAGCAGAGCCAAGAGCTGTCTCCTCTGTGCTGCCAGGCTGATGCAGCCCGGCTGGTAGCATCTCCGTACCCAGCGGGTGAGAGCTGGTGCTCCTCCGGCTGCGCGAGGTGGGCCAGATGCAGAGCAGAAGGAAGGCAAAGCTGGCTGTCACGTTTGCCACGCTTGAGCTGACCCCCTCTCTCGCGCCAGCTCTGCAGCCTGGGTGTAGCTGGGGGGCCCACGTGCAAGTGGGTTTCTTTCCCTCCATGGTTTGTAACAGCTCTGTTCTGCTCAGCCGTCAGCAAAATGTATGGCTGAGATTTGGTCACTGCTAAACTGGAACAAAACAGCTTCTTCTTTGGGAGGTATTTTAGGATTTCTTTCCTTCCCCTCCCCGCCCCTTTCCCCCAATGTTTTCGCAAGGCAGAAGGCTAATCTCACGTTTCTCAGCCACAGTGTTGTTATGTGTGGTGGGGCTTTTGCATGCAACTGAGCCATGCTCGGAGAGAGTGCAAAGAGGAGACTGATTTGGGGAAATTAGTTCAAATGGGACTACGCTTTTAGGAATTTCAGCCTTAGCCAGTGTGCTTACTATCTTCAACCTCAGAGGTCCCAATGAGATGCATGCACAGATCATTATATTCATAAATTCAGAGTCTTATTTGACAGAAAATAAAATGGAACATAAATGTACAAGCGCACATGTTTTGTTATAGGGTTCCTTAAAAATAGTTGATGGTAAAACAGGATTTCTACTACAAGCGAAGAATCGTATCTTTAGTCAGTCCTTTGTGATTTAGCAACTCTCAGTTTCATCAAATGGGGGCTATATCCCCAGGAATTCCCGACACAGGTTTCCCCTGAGTCTGGATGATTATCCAATTACAACTTTAAGAAAATTACAGCAAGGATAACTGGCTAAAGATAGAAGTCTCTGAGAGTGTTAGGAAAAGAGAAGGAAAGAGTGCGAGAGAGCAAGAGCTTCACTTTCTCGTGTGAGTAAAATGCAGAGAATTATACTGTTCCTTAACTTTGTGGTGAGTGGAGTCAAGGTCCCTGATGTCGGGGCTGGATCTGCTTGCTTTCCTTCTTTCTTTCCTTCCACTTCTTTCTCTCTTTTGTTATGTGCCAACTCCATATTTCATAGAATCATAGAATATCTCGAGTTGGAAGGGACCCATAAGGATCATCGAGTCCAACTCCCTAAATATTTATATGAAAAACATTGATTCTTATGGAGTCTTTTTAGATTTACATGTGTTAACAAAAAGGGACCATTAACTTAAAAGCTGTGTTTGTGGCAGAGAATGAGATTGCTGTGAATCCTGGGCTGAGTCAGGGGAGTAGTAGGTGGCTCCTTCTCCTGGGAACACCAGGGAGGTGCCAGAGAGCCATTACCTTGGAAATCCCACCCAGAGCAGGGTCATCAACAGCTACCAGCTCTTCCCAGCTCTCTCTAGGTGTCCACAGAAGGAGACTGTATTATCATGCCTGGGGGGAGAACTGGATGGTCATGCACTCACGTCCCACGTCCGTCAKGGGTATTGGGATCCCTGAGCTGGCATGGAAGAGTATCCAGTTGATGCAGAAGCATTTGAGACTGCCCTCAAGCCCGCTTACTCTTCTTTATTGCTCACAGCTGGCTTAGGCATGGTTGGGCAAGCYTTACTGTTTAACCCTTGCAGCTTCAGATCTGGCCCTTGGCTTCAGCCAGCGTGGCCGTGGGTCGGCGGGTTGTCTGGGCGCAAGCTGGGAGCTCGTGTTCCAGCCTGGAAGTACCACGGTAAAAGGCTGGTCGTTAGCTTGGCATGAAGCTCTCCTTGRACAGTTCTGTTGTGCGACTGAAAGACAAAGATACAACATGAATYAGGCACTCGCACAAATACTTTATAAGCCTCTTCAGCTTTACTAAGGCATGGTGTTATCAGAATTAGGAAAGGMCTTTAAAAAAAGGAAAAAAAAAAAAAGAAAAAGTAAGTTTTAATACCTGTGTCTCTAACTAGAAAAGYTGCTATGTAGTTTTAGGTTTTGTTTTGTTTTCCCTCCCAGTTTTGCTTAATCCTTTGCATGACTGAAATAAAAGTGTAATGGAATATCTGGATTCTCTTAGGCCTGATCCTGTGCACTCATAGGGATGTGATATTTTCATATGTTTGGAGGATGATTCTTATATATTCGATCAACTTGTGTGTAAAAGCTTGCAAAACTGTGACCTAAATGTTTATCCTTAGTGCTGACAGGATGCTGTGGAGCTGTTTAACTATATATTTATAAAGATTATGCTGCTTGGTGAGAAAGACATGACGTTTTCTTCTCGAAGGGAATTTTTGCTTTTTTTTGCCTTTTTCTGCCTGTGATTGTGGTTATAGTTGCCTTTCTTTGTCATTTTATCTTTTGTCCTAGATGTAAATAAGGARCTAATTACAGTTAATCTCAGTGCAAGGGAATGAAATTTTTAAAGAGTGAAAAATAACTCCCATCTGTTAGATTTTCAGTAGCGTTCTGGGGTTTGCCTTCTACTCGGAAGGAAGCCAAAACTTGTCTTACTCAATTTAAAGTTTTCCTTGCAATATTTAAACTGGATTTTTAATCATTTAAAAAACAAACAGAAATGGAAATAGCTTTTCAAATTATGTTTGGCCATGTTCTTAACGTGCTGGTTGCTAAAACCTGAACAGCTCTGTTGTATTCCTACTGAAATGAGTTGAAATCCCACTACCAAATTCTATAGGAACAGGTTAGAAACCCTATTCTGGAAAAACATCTATTTTTCATAGTAGTATATTGCATTTATGTGTTTCCTGCCTGCTGGGGCTCCATGTCCCCAGCCAACCAGCTCCAAAATGACTTGTTCCAAGGGAACTGCTGCTTAAGTAGTTACTATTTAAGACAGGCTCGGAACCCAAGTTTTCCGTGGTGGGTATGTGGTACATTTAGCCCCATCAGCTCCAGTGWCTGCTGAGCTCAGGGAATTAATCTATACTTTGCACTCATATGTTATCTTTCATCTCAGCATCTCTAAGCACTTTAGAGACATTAAGATGCACAGCTGTGGTGCGAGGTAGGAAGAGGCTGTTATAAATGTGGCTAGGGAAACAGAGGCACAGATTTCGGAAGCCTTTACTAATGCTCTCAGTTCAGGGGACAGCTGTAGATAAACTCTCTGGTGCCTGATTATCAGGGAGGCACTACAATTTTTCATGTACTACAATTGGTGATTGTTGCCTCTGTAGGTTTCATGTAGATTAACCAGAAACTCATATTGCTACCCTAAACTAGTAGACTATTTTAAAATCTTCAACCTTAGAGACTTACAAGAGCRTAGTATATGGCAGTGGCAGGAGTCCAAATTTCTAGTTACTTTTTTTTCTGAGGTTAGCCCTATTGCAAAAAGCAAATCTCACAAGGAACCAAAAGTAAAACAACCTCACCTCCATCCCACCRTAGTAACATCCAGGGCCTCACCTACATAAATTTTTCAGCAATCTGTTGATTCAAAGCTCTGGGATCTGTAGAAAATACTTATTCTGACAGTAAGAGCCATACAAATTCTCTCTAATACAAATAATTGGATTTGTTCTGTTGAGAAATGGCAGCCTTCCCCCTCTTCCTTCAAGCACAGACACCTCCCAGCCCTTGTTTATAAGGAGGGATCCGGATAATAGGAGGAGGATGTATGTGTTGCTGCCCAGTGTGATAACGCTGGCAGGCTGTGAAGGGCTTGTAGGGCACCCAGCCTCTCTGAACCAGCACAAATGTGCTGTTGGATCCCAAAATGTGTTGCTCTAGCAAACTGTGCTGGTTGCAGTTGAGCCAGACAGGGCTGATGTGTTGGGGTGACTGAAGGACATTCTGAAACTCAGACTCCGCTGGACTAACAGCCCCATGGGCTGAGTTGTCTTTCCCCCTCCTCTGTCCTCCTGCAAAAATAGCTTCAGCCTCAGTGCATTTACCTTTCTCCACCTTCCTTGTTCTCTCTCGTGTTGCTGTGTGGACTTCAGGGAGACTGTTTAATTCTGGCTCCTTGGGAGGTTGCGCACACACGGACACCCCTGACCTGAGGCCACAGAGAGGTGGGAGTGCTTTTCTCCAGGCTTATTGTGTCCTCCTCCTTCTCCCTTTGTACAGGGGAGCTGCATCTTGGCATTTCAGCCCTGCTGAATAGCCCTGGGTTGTGGCTACCCAGGAGGACAATGTTTTCCCCTTTCTAAGCTTTTTTCCCCCTTGTCTACCAGGTGTAATGACTCTGTAGTTGTTGACAAGAAGTGTCAAAGAGCAAGAGGGAAACTCAACCCAACTTTCCAAAGACAGTCAGTGATTGCTTCCTCTCAATGCAAAGCGGTGAGCCAGTCCAGGGCTAGGATCRGTGCAGATTTGAGAATATGAAGGCATCCGCTTCCTGGCATTGAAAGTCCTCAGAAATGAAAATTTTGGAGACTTTTCAGATTTTTGGTCCTTTGCAGCAGGGTTTTAACACATAGCGGTATTTCCTCCTGTCACTGCTCCTTGTAGCCTTTGGAAATGTCAGCAGCGCATATATTGCCTTTTGTTTGTCATTCAGCTGGAGAAATGAATTCATTGCCCTCGTGAGATCAATCATATTCTCCCCAAATAATTAATATTGATGACAATCACAGCATACTGCTGCCTGCAGCTCCCTCTCAGCCTTCCCACTGTGTAGGTGCTGTGGGTCACAGAGCAGACCTTCTCGCAGGAGGCTCCTGGACTTGAAAATTCAGGGTGCCGTTCTTTGAAGGTTGAATTTAGAGCTGCACTGATGGGGTCAGTGCAGGCAGAGCCCAAGCAAGTTCCCTGTGATGGTGCAACCTAATACTTGCAGAAGGAAATGTTAGAGACACGGGGAGCAAATATGATACACATGGAATAGGAAGGATTGTCTCGTTCTGTTTCTCTTTTTCTCCTTTGTTTCTGTCTGTACACAGATTTTTCTAGTTCTCTTTGCAGAATGCAGCTGTACTGTGCTGACCAGGAAGGGGCAGGCATGCAGAAGAAAGTTGCTCCGATAGTCACCAGGAGGACCAAGTGGGTGGGTTGGGAAAGTGGAGACCCATGGTAGGGCTGGAAGGACCTCTGGAGAACTGCTTGTAAGTGGGTGGTTGTGCTGGGAGAGGCAGGTAGCTCCTGGGCGTTTYCTTTGGAAAGTTGGGTTGAATTTCCCTCTTGCTCTTTGACACTTCTTGTCAACAACTGCAGAGTCATTACACCTGGTAGACAAGGGGGAAAAAAAGCTCCTAGTGCCTTTGCTGTTCCTTTTTCTATTGCTTTAAATTTTGCTGTGGATCAACGTGTAAAGCACACTTACAGAGCAGCCTGGCTGAGCTGGGGGAGAGGGAATGAAGCATTTTCATGTCTTATTTTTGTTTGCTTTTTCTCATGAGGCTAAATGCGATTAATTTAACATGGTTAATATAAGTGCCAGGTGTGGAAACACTGAAAAACTTGAAAAAGAAAAACTCATCTGATTTGCTTTTACCCTGGAATATGTTGCTTATCCCAGGATACCTGGAGTCACTTGAGGAAATCCTCATCTTATACTGCAGGGAGAGGTTGGAGATCAGATCTTCACCACTGGCAGCAGCATGGGTAAACCTGCTAACGGTGCTGGAGACATTGCAGTCTGCCTGGGGGTTTTGTGGCAACGGCACAGTGAAACTGATGCTTGGAAAGGGGAGTGAAACACAGAGATGCTGTGCTCTGGAGCATGGTGGTGCTTGGAGGCTTTTTACCTGCTGTGTCCCTCTCTGGGGGAACAAGAAGGGGAAGATGTTGGCTGAATATAGAGCAGCCATCCTGGGAATCTGGTCTGCAAGCACTGAGGACTATAAGGGGAGGAGATGAAGTGAAAGAGCAGGTATGTAGCTGGCAGCAAGGGCTTGAACTTGAGAAAAGAAACTCTTGGAGCATTTTTTGAGTCTGAGAGCCCATTGCAGCTAGTGCTCGGCAGAGCTGGGTGCAGCCCCTGTTGTGATGGTGGGGACGTGCGGTGGGGCCGCAGAGCGCTTGCTGTGCCAGGCTGGGCTTGCGAGGAGACTCCTCTCCTGGGAAAGCTGCTCTGGGCTTCAAGAGTCCCAGGCCGGTCCTGCGAAAGGCAGTAAGCGCAGCTGATAAACCTGCTTGAGTCTGCGTTGTATTCTCTGGATTTAGAGACTTGGGCTGAGCTAGCTTGGGGTTGCTGCTGTGCAATCTGTTGCACAATGTGGATGTGCTGCTATGCCCACAGGGACAGGGGAATAACCTCTTCGAGAGGGCAGTGGAGTTGCTTACATCTAAAAGCCATTAAAAAGGTCAGGAGGGAGAATGTATAAATTAAATCCTGTTCTCAGATGTCTCCAGGTGCTCCGTGAGAACTCATCAGGACTCTTCCAGCAAGGGAGGAATCTCACTCTGGATTCCTTAAGTCTCCTGAGGTCTTTGAGCCATGTTGGTTGCAGATTTCTTTTTTTCTGTGCGAAGATCAGTTCGTCAGTTTATTTTCTGGTTAGAGCAATATGTGGGTATTTCTCAGAGCTCTCCTTTCACTCTAACATTGCCGTCTAAAATAGAAGCATTGTGTCTGGCTTCATGGAAGGTCTCAGCTCTCTTTGAAGCTCTGTTGGAAGCTTTTCATTCCCTGGCTATTCAGACTTAAAAAATAGACTAAAAAAAAAGATCTTGTAGATTGGTGTTTGAACTGCTCGGTGGCCAGCGTGTATGCATTTGTAATCCGTGCTGTTTGATTTCATAGCTGTGGCTCAACCTGCCCCTCTTCAGCCCACTCCACAGATCTCTTGGTGATAGTCCCAGCTGTTTATTTGTCATGTCCAGGTGAGCATATATKTCGGAGAGGTGACAGATTATTGAACTAGTTTATTTTAAATGTATGAAATGCAGCGTGCTCTGCCTGCTAAACAGCTGCCAGAGCATAATCAGCGGCACCCTGGGCTCCAGCAGAGCAGTGTGCAAGATCTGTAGCATTTCTGCTTTGCCAAGCCCTGAGAGGACCCCAGGAGAACTGAAAAGGAAAGGAGGGGATACTGACTTTCTTCAGATGTATTTTTCAGGCCCCCCCCACTTCTCTCCACATGTCTAGATTGCACTTTTTTCCTTTTCTCTTGAGAGGGGGGAGAAATAGCTTCTTCCTCTGAATTCTGATTATTAGTGTTAAATCTGTTGAGCCAAAAGGATGCCAGGAGGTGGTATCTAAATGCCAATAGCGCATTACAAATTCCCTGCCTGGCAATCGCCTTTCTGTCCCAAACATTGGCACCGGTAGAGGCAAATCTTGCACTACCAAGGTAGCTCCCAGAAATGACTCACTGTTAATGAATGTCTCCATGCTTTTCACCGAGCCTCTGAGCTTGAGGTGGGGCTGCTGCCTGCTCTGCCCACGGGAGCTCTTGGTGCTCTTTGAAGGTCGGCCTTGCTCCTGCAGTTTGCACTGCTGCGTTGAAGGAGAAATAGCTTGGGACCACCTCGCGGGGTGACCCCTGGAGTGACACGCTGCTGGGGTTGTTCATTCCTGTGTTGGGGATTTAGTAAAAAGTAATTAGTAAAAAGCCAGCAGACTGCAGCTCTTGGCCTGGATGTGCAATGCAGGAGGCCAAGGAGAGGCAGCGGTGGGTGACGGGCAATGGAGCTACCTCAGGTGCCTGGTGTCATGTCCTCAGCTGGCGAAGAGCTGGCTGAGCCGCTGGCTGAGAAGGTTGTTTCCAGGTTTTCTTGGGTTTTGTTTTTCTCTCTTCTGGGTACTCGGTAGACCTGGGTGTGAAGTTGCGTGTGAGCACCGTAGCTCCCCAGTGTCAGGAGCCAGTGCTTCCAAGTCCTTTGTGACAGTGGCCAGCTCTGGCCAAGGAAAACAGAAGATGATTTGTGCTAGTGATGGGGGAGACCTCTCACCAGGGCAGCTTTCCAGCTGACTCCCACTAGTTTAATTTTTTTTTTTCCCTCTGCAAAAGCAAGTGTTTAATATTTGCTGTGATTTCAGCTAGTGACAGAATTTCAGTCTGTTCAAATCTAAATGTTTCCTTTGGTTTTAATGATATAAATTGCTTTTATAATAGAAACATCCCAGAACAAAATCCTTTCAGCCCACTCTGTTGTCAGGCACGCGATAGCCTGTGAGTGCAGCTACCCAGGGAAAAGTGGGACTTCAGCATCAATCTCGCAGGTCCCTGCCTTGGATGTGTCACCATTAGATGTGCTGATTGGGTCGCACTTACGGCTTCTGCGGTATCCCTGATTGCGGGCCAGGTTTCAGCCTGGCTGATTCCTGCTGAAATGTGCCTGGCTGTTAGGGAGCTGCTGCCAAGACAAACTGGGCTTAGGAGAGATGCGAATGTTTTTTCTGAGGATAGCGTTGGGGGCTCTTCATTGCTCAGTGTGCCTGCGTTTGAAGGGATGAGTGTGGCGTGGCGTGCAGGAGAGCAGGGAAAGTGCACTGAGCGGCTTCTCGCGTTCATCATCAAATTGCTGCTGGGTTTCCTCCCCATTCTGCTCCTGGAAGCTGTGTGGGAAGGAAAATTTTAATGAACATGCTAATTCCTCCTGGGGAAAAAAGGCTGGACTTCCAAAACCCATCGCCTGTCTTTCTACCTGCGTCTCCAGAGATTTCAGTGCGAGGTTAGGTTGCTCAGGAGGGCTGTCCGCAGGACCGGCCAGCTCGCCGCAGGAGTGGCTCTGCTTTGGGCAGGGGCACGAGTGGAAACGCTGGTGCTGTAGCAAAGGGCGGTGCTGTGCGGTGCCCAGATGGCCTCCGGAGAGAGGCAGGGCCAGAGAGACGCTGCCCAAATCCCGGCTAAGTGGCACCAAGATGGTTTATGCTACAGTAGTTCCCCCCTTTGTCTGACTTACTCCTGCACATACTGAAAAGCAAAAATGTGTCCTGGAGGGCTGAAGGGCCTTTTCCCACTTTCCATTAGTGTTTTTGCTATTACTTTTCTGCAGCTGCTTTTGTCTGCCTTTTGGATTCTTTGAATTTACTTGGACTGTACGTCCATTTTCCCCATAAGAAAACCCAGCAAACTCATCGAGCAGCCTTCTCCAGTGCTGCTGTGTGATGGTGCAGGGACCCAGGGCATGCAGTGATGTGGGAGCAGAGGAGCCGTGCCCCTCTYCTGAGCGCCAGCCCTGCTCTGCAGCCCATCAGCCTTCAGCCCTGAGTCCACGTGGCATAGAAGCAAAGCATTTCCTAAGCTAGCCCACCCTGGTTTTTGCTAGCCTTCCCTGTATCTGCATCCCTTTTCCTGGGGCCAGTCCAGCACTGTAGAATGTTTTTGACTCAGAGGAGCTTGGGACAGAATTACAGAAATAAAATAATATGTAAAACCTGCTCTGGCTGGTGTTATTTTTTTCCTCTTTCTGAAACTGCTTTATTTTAAATGCCCTTTCAGCCAGAGCACTTAGTGGCAAGGTTTTGAAGGGTGCTTTTGTTCTGCGTGCCATAGTGTGACTTCCCAGTGAAAAGCAAAAAACCTGTCAGCTCTCCCTAGGTGCCTGTGGTTAGGAGGGACAAAGGCGTTTTCTTGGAAAATGCAGCACTGTTCTGTAGAATTGGTACAGTGTCTTTGAGAATAGGTGTACAGTAGTTACTTTGAGTGCAGCTCTGTTCGTTAATTATTTGACATCTGTCTTGGGTTTTATAATCGTTTGGAAAGCGCGTAGGCTTTGCGGGGTCCATGCTGCTAAAGGCAGGAGCAAATGATTCTTTGCCTAGGTCTGTTTGGGAAGGGTATTTTATTAAAAGGTGTTTTATATGAAAATATTAATGTTTTTTCTGACATAAAGGCCACTTCTGGCCAGTATTAAATGAAAAACCAAACCTTTCCACCACCTCTGCTTTTAAGAACAGGAGATGCTTCCATGACTCTGTTTCTCCCCACCCCATTTTTCTTTGCTCCCCGGTAGACAGAAGGTGAAAGTTTGAAGAAGAAAATGCTCAGGAACAAAAAGGAAACAATTTCTTATTTGAAACAAAATGAACATTTCACCTAAGTTCCTTAAAAAAAAATATTCTAGCAACAGCAGTGATGGATTGTTTTCCCTAACCGCTCTATGAATTATTATTATTAAAATGTTAATTTATGGAGACATTAAGAACACCTCAGAGTATATTGGTCTTGTGAGAAGTTCCTGGAGCGCTGAGGATGTGTCAGAGCTCTCCAGCCTTCTTCTGGCTGCTCTGATTGCCTGCTTTCTAGCTGTGGTGTGATTTCTGAGCTGGTATGCTCTTCTGCTCACTGATTTTATTCCTGGCTCCCTTTAGTGTTTGCTTTTTATTTTATTTGCTTGTGTACTAGAGGTGAGGTCTGTGACCTTTTTGGGTGGACGCAGTTGGGTGAACCCCTCCGCTGCAGCCTGGGGTTTGCACTCTCTGACCTCTGKCTCCTTCGGTTGCAGCCAGAGGTGCTGGTGTTTCAGTGCAGCGATACCAAATTGTGCAAGAAGTTAACCAGATACCACTGGATTTGCATCATATCCAGGCAAAATGGCAACATGCTTTCTGATGTCATGAAGCAAAGAAGTAGGTTGCTGGAAAAGGCTGAGAATACTCTTCCGTTCCTGGCAAGACCAGGGTGGGCTGTAGTCCCATGGCGTCACGTTCTTAGGGCATTGCAAAACCCACCCTCTCTCTCTGCGACTGAATGGGTGCAATGCTCTTTTCCTGGTGTCACTGGCAGAATCACATTATCCTCCCCAAAATGGGGGGAGATGATGATATTGTGTGACCACAGGACTGTTGTGGGAAGACCTTTCTCTTTGGGGCATATCACAGATTTCAGGCCATTTAAAGCAAAGCATCATCACAGTGCTAGCAGCACTAGTACATAAGAGTTGATCCCTGCGCTGTGTTAGTAGTACAAACCGTAGGATCCTGTGGCATTAGTTGAATTTTTTGGAATAATCATATGCCACAGGAACGGAGCTAGACTGCAGAAACCATCCTGCCCTACAGTCCCCTCCTTCATTGTGTGTGCGAGCTCTCTGTTTCTTTAGCAAAGGGGGAGAATCCTCTTCCTTCGTCTCAGCTGGCAAATGCTGGTGTGGTCAGGGCATCCAGGAGGTTGTGATGACTCCCCTTGACCAGCCCTTGACTCTGTGCACCCGCCTTCCACGGCCCCTTGTATTTTGTATGGCGTGAGAGCAGCCAGGGCTGTGGTCAACTGAGTCCCATTCCCGTAATGGAGAAATTGCTGTAATCTGACAGGTTGTGTGTCTGTCTGTCTCCACTGATAAGATCTCTGGAGAGCCTGGAATGAAGCAGAAGTAAATTACATTGTGCAGGGCTTCTTGCTCTACCCAGCTATAAAATCAGAATTTTCCTACCAGCAGGCAGAGCATGGAAATCTTAGATACCTTGCTCGTGGGAACAGAGACCTGGTGGCTCTTTGAGACAGTTGAAAGGAGCATGTTCCTATGAGCATAGTTAATAGATGTAAATATTAGCTCGCTGCAGAGTTCATGTATCACTGAGTGAAACATAGTAGTTTATTTTGGCCTCGGGCCACATAAATGGCCTTGATATAAACAAGAGAAACTCATCCAAAGTCAGTAGTTGTCCCTGCTTGCTTCAGGGCTGAATTCAGTCTGATTTGTGCAAAATGCAGGAAAGAATCACTGGAAAATAAGGGTGAGTTAGGGCACGTTGTGCATTTATCTAATGACAAACGGAGGGGGAACCATAAGGGATATTTATTATGGAAATGATCCCCCCACTGTTTACACTCCCTCTCTTCCAGCATCTGAATTCCCAAAAGTTCCTAAATTCTCACCAAAAGTGCAGCATGTTGGTTCTGTCTGTCTAATCTGATGGCATAAAGATGTTTTATCTTTCTTCAGCATTTCCAGAGGGTAGGAGTACTTAATTTTGTTTCCTCCCTACGGAGTCATCTTAAGTGACATTGAGGGCTGGTTGTAGATGGCAATAGAGAAGGGTTTGATTAGCAGCTGGCATTTCAGTTTGGATGAAGGAGGTAGGGGACAATCAGCCCTCTCAGCTGGACCCCAGGGAAGAAAACTCACCTTCTTCTCAGCTTCTTGCCCATTTCTGAAGGCCTTATGGCTTCCGAAGCAGTCTGCAGCCCTTTGCGTGGGCCGTGCGGGGAAGAGCAGGCTTGCTCCGGATTTCCTTTGTCTCTTAGACATGAGCCCAGCAGAGGGAAAGCATCCTACAAAGGCTTCTCAGATGCCAGCACTGAAAAGGAAGGATTCAATATCCGCTGCTGGATTTTGAGTAGTACAGTTCACACGTCCCATTCTTGTTAATCTCTGCAGTCTGTGCAATCTTAGGTGCTCTCTGCTTATGCTCGAAGCCCTTCTGCCTAGTGCATATTATTATAGACAGGTTTATGAGGGACAAGTTTAAGTGAGCTCTGTGACTTCTCTCCCCACTCTTTCAGCACATCCTGATGGAGCCGATTCCCTGTCCTCTCATGAGTGCACTCTTGACAGTATCACCATGCTCATTACCGCATCTGCCCGGCGGAACTGAGATGCTTTGATGAAGTTCAGCCTTTTAACCATCTCTCTCCCTTTGTGATCTGACAGCACCCAGGAATATCAAATGCAACCTGCGCCCTGCTAATGAAAGCATCTAGTAAATGTCAGCTTTTGTGACTACCGGCTTATAAGTTGCATCCTGGAGAACCTAGAAACCCAGGGAAATTTAATTTTAGTGCGTGAGCAGCTCTGAGAGCCAAATGCCAGATACTGGAGTAAGTGAAACTCTGGCAGTGTACATTTATCTGAAATTATAGGAAATTGTACTCTGTAGTGGGAACGAAGAAGTCTGGGATTGTTTTCTGCCTATCGGAGGTGTTTTGAAAGTATAAACCATTGTTCAGATCACTTCTGAAAAATGTACAAACCTGGCACTTGTTTATTCCTGCAAGGTGGCTGTTCCAAGGAGGGTTTGACTGGAAAGAGCTGGTGGAGCCTTGTCCTGCCTTGACCTGCCTGCAGGAACAGGGTGAAGCAGTCAGGGCTCTGACAGCCAGCCTCTTCGCAGGTCACCAGCAGAGCTTGCAAATTCGGACTGCACCGGCATGCTTGTCGTGCTGAACTGTCAGATATGTGTTCAGTGCAAATGTGCTTCAGCCGCCGCTCACTATCTTGAGTGCTTGGTGCACTTGTTCTTAGAAATGAGTGTGTGCTGGCAGAATGAGTGTGTGCTGGTCCTCTGYAAAGGACCTTAGTGTTTTGGGAGTCAAAGCTTGGGATTTCTAGCCTGCAAGCATCCGCCTTACTCCTTGCGCTCATGGACGTAGACTATTCCAGTGACTTAAGTCAATGAGCTCGGCTGTCTTCTTCTGAGCCATCATCTCCCAGGCTTGGAGAGCTCACACAGCTGCCTGCAGGCAGGACAACGCTGCCATGCAGATGCTTTTCTTAAGGAATCTAAACAAAATAAAAACCAAAAGATCATACCAGAATTAAAGGATCATTGGGTGGGCAGAGGAATAAACACATACAGTCAGAGTTAAAAAATTGTCTGCAGTGATGAAATACTATAAAATGAGCAGAACCTCTGTGTGTGCTTTGTCTCAGCAGGATGAAGATGGTCGGTGCCCTGCTGGTTACGCTCTGGCTGTGCATGGTCACCCTCGGCAGCGGCTCGGGTAAGGACGTGGCATGCGATGGGTCTGCCCGCTTATAACGGGGAAGAGCTGATCTGAGGCTGGAGGAAGAAAACTGGCCACAGGGATTTTTAAGCATTCACAGTACTCCTGGATGAAATGGTCGTGCGTAAAATACTTCAGTGAAATGCATGAACACGATGTTAGTTCTGTGTGTGTATCATATAATGCTCACGTATAGAGGCTATGAGCATGGTGTAAACGGGTGCATAAGCAAATAGCAATAAGCACTATCTCAACCTAAAAGTGCTTTGCAAATTCAAGCTGCCCACTTGGTCAGTATTGTTATTCCCCTTCTGCGAGGGGTTAAACCAGGGCTTGGCACATACCGATGACTTGTTGCTGAGTTGCAAGCAGGACCTGGGCTTGAACCTGAACTCTGCTATTCCTGGTTGGATCCGGAGGGGGTTGAAATTCCAGTGCTCGGATTCTGACTCATGCCTCAGCAATGCAAGGGGAGAGGGGAACTTCTCGAGTAAGAGGAGGAGCTCTCATACCCGTCTCACTGAGTCACTTTCCTGACAGGAAATATGTTGTCATGCTCGCAGCTCCTCTGGCACACATTCAGCCCAGCTCTTGTGAAGAGGCAGATTGTGTGCGTCTCTGCTCCGGACTTCCTATTTGGGGGTGGAAGGAGACAGCATGATTTGCAGGAGGCGAGTGGAAAGGGGGAAGGAGGAAAGAACAGGCACTGGCTTTATAGGGGGAGATGTTCAGAAATAAGGGCTGTGCAGGGGATTGACAAGTCCCCCCCATGAGCCCTTGCCCCTCTGCAGCACTGGCAAACAAGCGGTTATAATACCCTCAGCAGATGAACAGCTCTTGTATCACTATCTCTTGGACCACGCTGAATTATCGGGGCCAGATTCACAACATGCAACTCAGCAAGGTTCATCTCAGTGCAGGGTTCATCGCAGAGGCTGAAGGCTGGGAGGCTTTTCTCCTTGAGTTGCCTAAGGGCTGCAGGTATTCCCAATAGGCTGTAGTCTTCAGCAGGGGATGTCCCATCCTGGCTAACGGGGGCCTGGTGGAAGTGGTGAGCAATGGGGAAACAGCAAAGGAGAAAGAGTATATGGCCCAGGTCTCCTCCGCTAAGCCCTAGGTAATAGGAGTGCCTGGGGAAGGAGGGACCCAGTGACGTGGGTCACCGCTGCTCGCTGGGAAAACCCCTGCCTTGCGTGTGCTTCTGGACGTGCTGTTCTGCTCTCCACTAACGCAATATCCTCCTCCTGCTGAGGCAGCATTACGACACCCCACGTATCTTGGGCTTTTTCAGAGATGGGAGGTAGGTGCAATTGAATCAGGATTGCCCAGGCAATGTTAGAGCAACTCTAAAAGCTGAGACTGTCAGCTGGGAGCTGTGAAATGAGCACCCTGGCATTTGGGTCACACAGGCTCGTGCCAGTTGATTTGGCAGAACCCTCCATGCATTTCTGCAAGGTATTTAGTGCTTTTTAAATACTCCTCTTTTAGCAGAGGTTTTCTTACAGGATGGTTAGAGCCCTTGTAGAGTGCTGCAGGACCATAAGTGTCAAAGGGTGATGCATCGGACACATGATCAGTTAAAACACCTTTCTTCTGCAACTCCACTGTAGTGTATGCGTTTAATTTTCTGCAGATCTGTGGGTGACAGACTCGCTTTTCAGTTCAGAGCTCCCTTTTCGTTCCATGGACATCATAAACCACTTTGGGCTGTCAAAACATCTTTTGTTATTCTATATGGGCTTGTATGGCTGTTTGTACTTGGATGGAGGGGCAGCCGTCTGTGCAACCCTCTGTTACACTGTGGGGTTTCCTGGGACTGGCATCAAAAGGCAACTGGGGCTCGTTTCACCCTTGCAAAGTCGTAAACACAGACCAGTGTGGGAGACTGATAATGTTACAGCGTTTGGGCTTGCTTTTTCTTCTCGGAGTGGAGAGCATAGGTGAGGGGATCAGAGCGGAGGTTGTCCAGAGTGAATGCAGAAGGGCTGTGCACAGTCTGCAGCTGCCCCAGTGGTCTCCTAACACCGAGCGAGGTCATGGAGATGGGTAGCTTTCACCGGGGAACCTAGCTCCTGGGATATTTAAGGTGTATAACTTGGTAGGATTTGTCATTTCAGCTGGATCTTTTTCTGTGCTTTGCTATAATGGTCATGGCTGGGGGCTGGGGAAGGCTGGAGGCAGGAGCAGGAGTTCTGTCGTGGTTTGCTGCCACTTTTCCTGCCTGCCTCTGTGGTCCTTCCCGGGGGAGCAGCATGGTCAGCGGCACTGACCAGACTGCCCCAAGCCAGGGGTACCAGCTCTGCTGAGTCCCAAGCTCTCTGAGCTTACAGAGGGGATGAAGGGCAAACATTTACTAAATTTCAACTATAAAACACCAGCACTGCTCCAGCTATAATGCAGATGGCCTTTCCATCCAGTTCAGCCACTATGGCTGACAGTCTCCCTGTCAGAAATCTTCAGCATTGTACTTCACCCTGCTTCTTACTGGAGGGAAAAATCTGCAAACTTTTTTTTCCTCCAAAAATTTTGCCAACAGCACTGTGGCCCTAAACATCCATTCTTTGGGCTCTGCTGTTTCTGCTGTGTATGGAGGCTGGTGCTGAAACAAAATAATTTGCTGAAAGGGAGCTGCAAGCTGGAAGAGGAAAGAAATGTGATCTGAGTAGTGTAGAGTAAAAGACTTGGAGTCTGAGACTGAATTTGTGCCTGAGTCTGCTACTTACTCATGCTGTATGCGTGGACAAATCTCTTCTGGTCTTGAGAATATACATGATCTGCAGTGCCTGGATTTGAATTCCTTACTCGTGACCTTTGGGACGTTGTTTGCAATGGTACTCGGGGTCTTCTGCTTTCCTTGCCTCAGCTAAGCCATCCTTAAGATGGAAATAAGGCTTACATTTCCGCACTTTTGTTGTGGGATGCTTAATGAACCCCGATGTTCTGATATCCAGAGAAGGATAGCAAAAACCAATGAACACTGTTTTGGTCTTAAAATGATTTCTTTGGCACTACTGAAGTCATATAAATGTACACTGGCTTAAAAGAGATGAAAAACCAGTCGGACAAAGAACATAGGAGTACGGAATAATGTTATCTTCTTGTTTCCAAACGAAGCTGGCCTATGTTAGATACCGACTTATTTAGAAGATGTAGCTATAGTTGTGCTCCTTGTTCCATTTTTCTCTCTCTGGTAACCAGGCTGCTCTCTGATTCTCCAAGAGGTCCCAGCTTTGGCAGGGCAAGGGCTGGGGAGAAAATCACGGTTAGGAGTGTTGTCTTGCGGAGTTAGAAAAGCAGAAGAATATTGCTGCCAGGAGAGGAGGAGCAGCCTCATGCTGATTTTGTAAAGCACCCACCTAGTGTGAACAGGTAACTGCTGTGCATAAATATTCCTTTAGTGGGAGGAAGCATYGTGTGTGCATAGGAAATCCACTGACAGCTCCCCTGGGGGCTCTCAGGTGGGTTGCGGGGTAGGATGAGCCCAGGACAGGGGCCAGCTTCTGCCCAGAGTGACACCCCAGCATGGCAGGCAGTGGCTGTAAAGCAGCCAGGAGCCTCTGTCCTGAGAGTTTTATTTCGGGCTTTGCTGTTATTTCCTGGGTTCTGAGTATACACTCCCCCATACCAGAGGCTCTCAGGCACCAGTTTCATCCCCTCTGAAGCTGGCTCCAAAACACCAGACATCACCAGTGCTTCTGGATTCAGGCGGTGGCTGGAGCAGTGAAGCTCTGACCGCAGCGAGCCAGAAACCGAGGTCCGGCTCCGGAGGTCAGAGCTGCCGCCTGCACCATCCCTCCCGAGTGCCGATCTGCGCTGCGTGTCTCGGGCTTAGCAGAGAGGCAGAGTAGTTACTTATGGCCAGGGGAAATTTGCAGATTAATAAATTACTGTCTATAAACCACTTTGAAGATGGAAAGCCCTGCACAGCTCCTCAGGATTATTACTATATAGCTCTTATTCTACTGATGGGGTTCCAGTGGCCTTATTTGCCTTATGATTTGTGACAGCCCCAGAAGCCGAGAAGCTTATTTTAGTGTGTAAAGTCAAAAGAAAAATAGATTAAACGGTATTATTGTTTTCTAAAGAGACTAAATCCCTCCCCCATCATCTTCTCCTGGGATTTCCTGACTTCCTCCTACTCTTCCAATCTCAGCTTCTTGCTGTCCTAATTTAGGACAAGATTTTATAACCATCCATACCCATCTGTGAGTTACTGTGGTTGTAGAAGTTTATGGCGCTTGGGGGCTTGAAGTTATTTAACACCGAGGGTGTTGAAAGGTGCATAGCCCTGAAGTGGAGGGAGATAAAACCTGCAGAGCAGAGCTGGCCTGGGTGCAGATGTGTAACTGCAGCCGCCAGCCTCCCTCCGCACCAGCCGGAGTCGTGCCCGCCGAGGAGGTAAGACCTCACTTCTGCTTCTTGTCAGGTGAGGAAATAGGTTGTGAGGGGTGAGTTTTGTGCAGGCGTCAATGTGATGTGACCCATCTGCACAGAAGTGCAGAAACGTATGGAAGAAAGCAGCCCGTTTTGGGTGTGGTGCTGATGTGATACCGGACGGTTGCTTTTGCTCCTCTGTGTGTATCAAATAGGGCGTGAGGGGACATGGAGGACCTGTCTCCTACCCTTCTTATCCATCACGTCCCCCTGCTGCAGCTACACAGTTGTGAGCTCAGTCTCATACATTTTACTGCACACAAGTGACTTCTGCCAGGCTTGTAGACCCTTATGGTGCATTTTACTGCCTGCTGCATTTTTTCAGCTCCTGTCCTCATCTGAGAACAACTGCTGCAGCGTTTTTTTTGGTGTGTTTTTTTTTTATGCAGATGTTCCTGAGGATGTTTGTGGTGGGCAGTGCAGAATTGTTGACTGTATTTTAAAGCACGCAACAGAGACCCTGGCTAAGTGCAATAACTAGGCTGCGTGGGTTTAACTAAGCAAGCCTGTGGCAGAGCCAGGAGCTGAGCCTGGACCTTGTCAAGTCCCAGTCTGATGTCCCAGGCACACAGAAGAGCCCCTGCAAGCTTGAGCACAGCTGTATTGTGGTGCTAATCGGGTAAACCTCCTTTTCATGCTGCCTTTCCTACAGATGATTTTGCAATGGGCCGTTCTGTTTCCTCTATCTTTCTTGCTCCCGTGCTGCTCTGCTTTGCTTCACGCAGCAATTTCCTCAATGAAGTGGGATGGAAAGTAGCTATTTTCTCCTTTTCTCCTTCAGGCTTTGAAGCAGTTCGTACCCCCACCTTTATTGTTTTGATCTCAATTTTAAAAAAAGCCTCCAGGAAAACATGTCAAGCTTGCTGGAGAAAAACAAATTTTTTTTTTTTTTTTTTTTGGCCCAGTTGCTGGATGTAGCCAAAATACTCAGTGCCACATACAGTAAACACGGCTTTACACACAGGTAAGAGAGTGAAGGCATGGAGCTCCCTGTGGAGGAGTTTTAAAAGACACAAACAACAACTGCCCTTCCCCATGTTACAGGYTGTGTTTGATTACATAAGGAAACTCGGAGTCAGGAGCTATGGGCTCCATTACAGAATCATCGTTTTCTGGATGTCRTGCCTTGGCTGCTTCCTCTGAAGTTCTAGCTGTGCTGAAGTCAACAGAAGTTTAAGCAGTCAGCTTGATTTTTGTGAAGTTGGCAGAGAGGCAGACTGTCATACCTGTTTAAACTAGACTTTCAGGATCTAAAGTTAAACAACCATGATGTATAAGTGCTTTTGGAAATGATGAGCCATTCTGCAACATAAAGTCCTTTTCCTTCTTCCTTTCTCAGCTGTCCTATCTATTTAAATGATAAAAGCAGTTGGGGAGGGAGAGAGGGAGGGACACACTCCATCCTCGTGTGCAGCATCCAGTGGAGCTGCTTCCATGGGGGCATCACAGCTCAGCAGCAACAGGATGAATATGGTGAGACTTGGGAGAAGCGTAAAACCATGTTGCCAGTGCCATTGCAGCAGAACCACCTGGATGGGGCCAGGCTGTGTGCTGCGTGTTGGAGCTGGTCACGGGGAGGTTTTTGCCAGGACCACTTCCATTTACTCGGTCTGTTGGAGAGGCTGTAGGAAGAAGGCAGTGAGGTTACGACAGGCCCTTTTTGATGTGCTTCCACTGGAAGTCAGATTATAAATTCCTGCAGAGTTTGTGCAGCTTCCAGGCTGAGCCTCCAAGGCAGCATTGAGCTACAACCAGTTTTTAGGCATTCTCTGACCACTATCGCTGCTCCAGAGATAGTGGGAGCAAATGGTAAGAGCTAGCTGATCTTGGCTATGGCTAACCCAAGCTCTCCATCATTCCCACCGATTTCAGTGTGTTTGGGTCTGTGCCTCTTCTCCCAGTTCAGGGAAGATGTTCTCATTTGTTTTGTTCCATGCTACCCTCCGTTCTGCTGTGTTGTATGATCAGATGGGATACAGTCCACGTGGGAAACGCCGCCCTGCCGCACTGCCTTATTGCTCAGCTGCTGAGCAAAGCACTCGGCTGGGGAGYACGCTGCTGTGCGGTGGTCTTGCGCAGGATGCGTGCGTGAAAGGAAAAACGCAGATGCAGTGGAAGAGTGGGTGCTCCTGGCAGCAGCGTAAGTGGAAAGCCCACCCACGTGTGGCTGCTGGCCACAGCTGGTACCTCCTGTGCTCACAGCGCTCTCCTCCGTTCAGCCCGACTTCCTCTGCTTCCTTCTCACTGACCGCTGTGAGCTGGAAAGAGGGTGGGGGAAACATTTTTTTTTTTTTTAAGGTAGTAATGATTAATTCTTACTTAATCATTTTGCATGACCGATTTTTTCTGCCTTATTGATGCTGATTCTTGCATCAAGCTAACCTCTGGCCTGGCTGTGCTCCCTGGGTGAAGGCTGACTCATATCAGCTTTGCTTTAAGATGATGCAGCAGGGGTGGCCGAAGAAAGTAGGAAGCTGTTGAGATAGTGCAGCCCCATCTGATGCTACTGCTGAAATGGCGTGGGGAAGAGGAGTCTGCCGTGTCATTCAACCGGCAGCATTGATGGCTTCGTGTCCTGCTGCCGCTGCACAGTCTCAGTCTGCATGCAAGGCAGGCCCCCTCCCAAGATTAGAGACAATTAAGAAGGGCGCATCAATTTGGCGAATGGCAGGGTAATTTGTGCCAGCTTGATAGATGACCTCTCAAAAGAATGGCTCTTTATTATTTCTTCTCAGAAATTTTAACTAGGGGAAGCCTTTGTTTGTTTAACCAGGGGAATGCCGGGGAGGGAAGGGGTGGAGGCAGTGTGGAGCTGGTAGAGATTTGATGGTCGAGAATCTTTTTTTTAATGAAGGTGCTTAAAATGACTGCATAGAAATGCCAAACCGTGGAGGAAATGGGACAGCATTTCTTGATGTGGCCTTACTCAGGTTTTCTTTTCTGATCCACGGGTTAAGCAGTTTGTCTCTTCTTGAAAAATCCAAATAATTGCACCAATTTAACCTCTGTTTTGACTGTGTGGGTGCTTGTAATGGGTGCTGCAGATGCATCTCAGGAGCATTTCAGGTGTGTGTATTCAGAGCTCTGTTCCCAAGGGGGTAAGTCGGTGCAATAAGTGAGAGGTTGGGAAGGGTTTCCAGAAATGTCTGTTTTCACCTTTATGCAGTTGAGCAACATCTTTTTTTTTTTTTTTTTTTTTTTTTTTTTCATTTTCTACTTTGCGTCTGGAGAAGCCACTTTCTTCGGCTTTGGCTTCTGAGAAGGAATCTGTTTTGGGATACCTGGTGTTTAAGGGTGTTGTAGCACCGGATTCAGAAACGGGATGGATCTGACTATTTCTGTAACAGAAGAGGTTTCTGTCCCTTGTATCAGTAGTAGATACCCCTATGAACACGGATTGCATCAAACAGTCCAAGCAAGGAAGGCATTTGGAGTTAACTTTGGCAGTTCACCTAGCTGGCAGGGTGCATCAGGGAGGAGCAGTAGCGCAGCARCCCGCTCTCATCTTTATCTCAAGGCACATGAAATCAAGATGGGCATCCTTACCCTGACCTTTCTGTCTGCGCTTTCCCTTCCAATGCTGGAGGTGGGTGTTTCCTTCTACCATGCAGCCTCCCTCCAGCCTGTATAATCCTCATCCCTTTTCCCAAGCAGGGCTGTGGAAACAGGACCATTTCTTGCCTTTTTCCTGCGTTGTCTGTCACAGGTAGGTGTTACGGGTCACARACTGCCCTGCTGTGTGATTACAGAGCACCCAGCAGTAAGAGGGGTCAGTTGAGGCATCTGCAGTACACCTCATCAGTAATGAGAAAAAGACAGCTTCTTTCAAAACTGTTTTGCAGAGGYGTTTCTAGGAAGATGCATTTGAGGAATGGTGGATTTTTAGAGAATTTTATTGTATCCCTCAGTTATGTGTATAGTGCTCCATTCGCTGCAGCATGGAAGGGTCGATGGAGTTGCATATAGCTCCCCCATCTCTTCACTGGTTTCCATTTGTTAATGAACCTCTGAAGTTAGAGCATGAATACTGATCCCACTTGAATGCTTATCCCACTCGATTTAATCAGGAGCTGCTCTTAACTCCAATGGCTGTTTTGTGCAGGGAACATTTCAAGAGAGAAGAAACTCCCTTCCTAGGCTTAGCCACTGAAAACAAGTGTGAGTTGCTGCAAATGGGCACAGCACCATAGAAGTTATGCTGTTTCTCACAATTAGAACTGGGTTCTTGCATCTTCTTTCTGCAATGCTCCTCAAATATTGTTACTGGAGTCAGGATATATCAGTGTGGGTGTGTATAGATAGATATTTATATAATTTTTTTTTTTTTTTATAGTGGGAGCTGCTTTATGCCATTTTTCTCAGGCTATCTCCAGTTTAGACTGACATCCAAGTAGCTGCATGCTGGTGTTAGCAGCAAATAGACTCTGAATATCCAATAAAGGTTAAAATAGAGGTAGGGGCACAAAATCTTGCAGGGAGCTGTTGGATGCAAAGAAAATGATAGCAGTAATAATGCAAGCATCCCCTCTGCTTCACACGTGTGGGGAGCGCAGCCGGCTGTCTGGGCTTGACCCATCCGCTGGGGTCTGCTGCAAAAGTGCCACCACGGCAAAGGATGTTGTTGGCACAGGGAGAAGAGCCAAAGCCGTGTGTGAGGGATGCCCTGCAGTCCCCTCACATGCCGTGTCAGGCAGACCTCAGCTATCTCGGGGGTAAAACGACCCAAAAAATTGAAATAGCGGTACTACTGTCAGCATGGCATGGGGAGGAGGGAAGCTGTGCAAAGCACCATGACTCCTCGGTGTTTTATGCGTGAAGGAGGTCTCGCTCCAGCCCATGGTGTTTCTGCCATCTCTGCTGTGAGCGATGGGTCGCGGCTCTGCTCCCTGAGCCCTCGGAGCCGTGCTGGGCTGGCTTTGCCCTGGCAGCCAGGAGGAGTCCTTGCCAGCAGGGTGGCAAGCGCAGCCTGCGATCGCAAGCTGCACAGCTGCGCCTGTGGTCTGGGGTGTCTCTGCTCGTTACCAGCACGCTTATGTGCTGTGTTTGGGGTTCAGCTCAGAGCACACAGCACCCCAAGGCAGGACGCACGTGGGGAGCCTTAGGACTAGCTGTTTGGTGTGATAGTGTTCCTGAAGGCAGGCAAATTAGCCAGCTCTGAAACAAAATCTCCAGGGATCTGATCTCTTTCCTCTTCGAGTAAAGAACAATAACAGTCGCCTCTTCCCCAACCAAGAAGACGTTGCTTTTGAGTAATCTAGGAAGAAAAAAAAATAAAATAAATACAACTATTTTCAATAACTCATTCAGGTAGAACGGGTAAGTAGTTTTACAATGCTGATTTATGAGCTGTTGCAAAATGCAAAAGCTGTTCATGATTGCAAATTTCATTGATCTTGAATCCAAAAATTTCAGTACTGTAATGTTTTATATAGTTTTCTTCTTCTCCAGTCCTGCCATTTGAAGTAATAAGGACAATTTGCCTTTATGCAGCCTGAGAGGAGACAGCAAAGTCAGGTGCCAGGAAGAGAACCCGGGTGTCCTGATTTACAGACCTARGTCTGCTCCTTTCAGAGGGAAAGCCTTTCTTTATAAAAACAAATGCCCCCCCTGCATGAGTAGTGATTAGTGCTTTATCATGCAATTAGCAGGCAGTGTCTGGCAGGCTCATTTGTCTCATTTACCACTGTATGGAAACTTGACCATGCCTAATCCAGTAGCTTGACCCCACCAGCATATAAAGCAGCGTACTGGTTCCAGTTGGCCTTGACTATGGTGGTTACTGGTGACTATGTACCTTCACATGGTATAAGGCTTCCAACAGTGGTTTGGTCTTTCAAAATGAGCCTTGGCGCTGGCTGTGGTAACAGCCGTACTGGATGATGCGATGCAGTTTTGAGAGAAATATCTGTATGTTTCTTAGATGATGAGAGATGGCACTCTCCCGCCATTTGGGTTTGGGGTTCCTACTAGCAAATACTTGTACTCTGGGTAGCTTCACTGCCTCTTCCTAGCCTGATTCACTCTCTTCCTCCAGAAGTAGCACTCTGTCATATGGGTGTTTGGCATACCACAGGAGGAGCAGTGCAGTTTGCATTTACATTTATGTGTAAACCTGCCAGAAAACATTTCTGTTCTTACTGGCCCGGATTCCTCCTCACTGTGACTAACCATTGCTGAGCCACAGGAGTTAGCATTGGTGCCTTTAAGCACCGTGGGCCCATCTTCTCAAAGGTTTATCTCTTTGCTTTTTTTAATTAAATATGAATTTGGGGCCAAGCTACATCCCACTGTCTATTTAAGGAAGATAAAATGCCCAGAAATCCTGCTTTGGTCCTGTGAAGTCAGATCAGAAGAATTGGGCTCAAAAAGCATATTGTATTCTGTTTTTCCTCTSCGTCCGAGTTCTTCTAATATCTGCAAACCGGAGAGGCCCTAGCTAATGCCTCCCAGCAGCTAYAAGAGATGCGCTGGGAAGCATGCCATGCCACGCTCTGCCTTATCACGGGGAGACAGGGGATGCAGTGACAGCAGCTGCTCCGTGTCTCTCAGCTGGCGATGGCAGTGCAGGTTGCTCTCAGCTTTGCTGACACCCTGGTACCGTTGCTTGCACCGAGTGCCTTTGTGACTGGGCATCCTGATGGGTAGGAGGAATGGAGTGGAAAGGAGCACTCGGAAGAGAGATGGGTTTTGACTGTGCTCTTTGTCCTGAAACTATTCACTAATGACAAGAATAAATTAAAAAAAAAAGGCACTGCACAGCTTTTTCTCATGCTGCCCAGTTTCTATGTCAGCTCTGCCGTGAGCCATGCTGARCCTGTTGAACTGTGCTTGGGGATTGCACCTGGGGGCTGCCTAGGGATCCCCAAGAGAACCTGCTGCCACCTCCTCCATACTGTCTCTTCTGCCCCTCAGCCTCCCTTCCCAAACTTCACTATATGCAGTCGYTACGTATGACTTATTAGTGCTTGTACTCTTTGTGTTACCATAGCGTGCACAGGCGTCGCATGAATCCATCACAGGAAAGACAGTTCTTGCTCCCAGAACCCACAGTCCAGCTTCCTCTGGCAGGGGCTATGGCCCATAGCTCTAAGGGAGGGTTGATGTTTGCATTGTTTTGTTTGTTTGTTTTTTCTATTATTCAACACCTCTATTTCCATCTTCCCTGTTGCTGTGCATGGATGYACACACACCTCTAGCATTGTTTTCACCCAAATTTTATCTTCCCACGCAAGGTTTTAGGGTTGAATTTTCTTAGAGCTCTCTAKGAAGCCTGGTGTTATGCATCCTATTGCCCTGATGGGAGATAAAGAGCTTGGAAGAAATGTAGGAGGTGTACAAATGAAAGGAGAGGTTTGCAGGTTGTCTAGAAATGGACACAGTGTTCTTGCTCTGCTTTATAAAAGCCCAGTTTGCTTCCACTGAAAACACTACGCTTTTGCCTCTGATTTTAATGGGAACAGGACTAAGGGCTGTGGGGAGCATGGGCAGAACTGTTTTTCTTCTGCAGACTTGCAAGCTCAGGTGCCTTGTTCTTCTTGGCTGCAGAACGCTGCGATGACTGGGGCGTGGACACCATGAAGCAGATCCAGATTTATGATGGGGAACCTGCCAAGATCAAATGCCCACTTTTCGAGACCTTCTTGAAGTACAACTACAGCACAGCCCATTCTGCTGGCTTAACCCTGATCTGGTACAGGATCGGGCAGGACCGGGATCTGGAGGAGCCCATTAATTTTCGTCTCCCGGACAATCACATCAGTAAGGAGAAAGACACCCTTTGGTTCTGGCCTGCTCTTCTCAATGACACTGGGAATTATACGTGCATGCTCAGGTAGGTTGYGCAGTGTGGCTTCTGTATGTCTTCAGCGTAATCGAAGGACTTTCACGGATGCGGGAAAATTATGCTGTTAGTACCAGATCTTTCTGTAGGGAGAAGACCATTTACATCAGCATTAATGGAAAAAGAATCTTAGAATTGTAAGACCACTCAGTGCTGAGCCAATTTACATTGTAACAATGCTTGGAGCCTTGCAAGCATTAATGAGCATGCTTTTCCTTGCTAGCTGCAAGTGTCCATGAAAATATTATTGCTGAGCCCATGGCAAAATCCATAGGCACTCACCATTAAGAAGTGATCTGTATGTCTAGAGTAAAAATAGCTTCAGCAGGGGTAATGTTTTGACTGTATGCTAATTTGGCAAAGATTCATGAGATTCAGACTTCTAGGAAATTAAAAGTGTCTGTAAGTGTGGTACAAAATGAACATAGCATCTGCTATGCACTAAGCATAAGAGCTCTTTTTGATCTTCCTCACGTTGTCTCTTGTTCATCGTGTCTTTGACCCTATTATCTGCTTTACCAGCAGGGGAGTGGATGTTGCTTCTTAGTCATCTTTATAGGCTTTTCTGAGCTAGTGTGGCCATCTCTGATGGTGTTTTCTTTCCCATTTATAAATGAGTCAACTAAGGCTGTATGTACCTCATCAGCGCTATGATGCTCGTTATTGCAGATGTGATTTTTATTTCATTCCACTGCTATAGGAGTAAACAAGTTTCAGCTAATCAGCTGTATCCTCCTCTGTCCTCAGAAATACAACCTACTGCAGCAAAGTTGCATTTCCCTTGGAGGTTGTTCCGAAAGACCAACACTCCTGTGTGAGCCATTCAATAAAACCCACTGAGGAGATGTTCTACTTGGAGCATGCCAGTGAGATCATATGTCCAGATATTGATGGGTTTTACCCTGCTAGTGTAACACCAACTGTCAAGTGGTACTTGGTAAGAAGGACTTATTTGGGTAGTGGGGGAATGCAGTGTTGTATCTGAAAAAGCAATGGTTGGCATGAGAATCATGGAGCTATGTTTCAGTCTCTCCAGTGACGAAGCTGTTAATGAAGCTTTACTAATTTTAAGAGCTTTGTTTCCATTGAGTTCAAGGGTAAAACTGCTCTYGGAAGGGATTTGAGAGCTAACACTGAAACTTTTTTGACCAGCGTGCACAAGCGGAGAATACTCTGGCAGGGATTTAGGAACCTCAGTTCAGCTGCGGGCAGTATACGTAACCTGCTGTGTGAGCCACTCACTATCCCTGTAAAGGAAACTGTGATTCATATTCCCTCTTCTGTAAAAACAAACAAACAGACAAACAAAAACCCCAACAAAACAAACAGACAAACAAACAATAAACCAGCACCCCACCAAACCCCCACCCCACCCCCCCCCCCCCCCCCCCAAAAAAAAAACAAACAAAAAAACACCTGCTAATGAAAATAGCATCCTTTCCAAAATCCTTTGAGGTCAGGAAATGAAGTTGTACATCAGGCTTCTGCAAGGACCATGGGTGCCCTGTTTGACACAATTCAGCAAACCTCTTTTCTGAAGACGGAGACGTCCCTACTCCACCCTCCATACTGCTCTGATAATTAGACTGTCTCCAGCCATCCTCAGGCTCTTACCTACAGAATTACTGTTCAATTTTATTAAATTTTGACCTCAGTGTTTTTCTCTAGGTGGATGCCTTTAATCAAGAGGGAAAAAGTATTCTCAGGGGATGTACAGCAAGAGTGTTATGGGACTGAATTCTCTAACTGCTTATAAAGCGCTTTTGGATTTCTAGATGGAAGGTTCTGTATGAGTGAATTTAATAATAAAGAAAGTTCACAACAAATATATCTGCTGATTTAAAAAAAAAATAAATAAAAAAACACCCCAGAAGAAAAAAAAAMCCCAACTCTAAAACCCTTCAGGAAAAACTTACTTTTGTATCCAAGAGGAACAGTTTCACTCCTGTAGTTGAAATGCTTTACTTGTACCATTCATTGAAATTCACATCTCAACAATCAATTAGCAGAATGAAACAAAAAGCCCTGTGGAAGTGATTTTTCAGGCAGCAAGTCATCCCATGCCTAATAAAAATAATTAAAAATGGTATATGACCCCTGTCTTAAATTGCCCCATTAGGATGTATCTGATTTGGAAATGTACCATTCAGAAATAATCTCTTAGAAAATGTGCACATCTTTGGGTCTTACAACAATCAAGATGTCATCTGCATAACCCCATTCTGAAAAGGGATCTCTAGCTTGGTACTTGGCAGAGGTTTCCTGCCTCATCTGACAGAAAGAGTTACTAAGGTTTCTGTACCACAGATTCTTGTTTGCCAGTTGCCAATTTTGGGGCCTCATCCTCAGCTGAAGTCTGTCAGGGTAGCTTGATTAGTCCCGAAAGAGTTAGACATGCTGGTATCAACATGCTGGGGGATGTGTCTTTTGTTCTTAGTATCCATTTGTGAATACATCAGCATTTTCTTCCTGTCTCTTTTTACTTTCACTTTTCACTCTGCCGAGGTGCTCACCTTGATTGCAAATGTACTTCTGGATCAGAGAACTCTCTTTTATAAAATTGTTTGTATTTAAGGGGGGGATAAAACTATTAGGGTCATCTGCTTCATCACCTCATTTTCAAGGTGAACATACCAGTTTGTATTCCAACATGCTCAAAGTTCATGGTATGTAGGTCTGACCTACATCACAAACYCAAGTATTGTATTCATAGTTTAAAAACAGATCTTTGTAGTAGYATTTAAACCAATATCTTTACTTTTGAATCCCAAAACTCAAATATTTTTCTGCCTGACTCCAGAACTGCAACTTGGTGGATGGCTTCTATGAGCGATACCCCCAAGGGCCCAGGCTTGTCATCGGCATTGTCCGCAGTGTGTATAAAGGGAATTACACTTGTATTGTGACATTCAAGGACCACGGAAGAACCTATAATCTCACCAGAACTATAAAGATGAAGGTGGTGGGTAAGAATGACTTTAAAATGTGTACAATGCAGGTGGATAACTGCARAAGTGGTGAAAACAGCTAGAAGAGTCTGTCATAGGATCCGTTTGTGGTTGTCAACTGACCTGGTATATTTTTGCTTGCTGGGGTCAGCCTTGTGTGACTGCYCAGGACATGTTGCACTGGAGGTCCCACCCACCACCATGTCAACTGCCCCAAACAACATAGAGGGTGACCAGGCTTAGGCTGGTGAGGTACAGCCCGTGAGGTGGCCAGGGGTACCCTCTGCTGGCATGTGAATGCATAACCCTGGCACTCTTGCTCATTTTTGTCTCCAGTGCCCCTTGCTCATCATTATTTGTGGGATTGCTCCATTATAGCCAACTTGCCTTGGTCTTCTTGCAACCTCAAAGCCTTGTGTGCTGAGGTTGAGACTGTTAATYAGCCAGGCAGGGCTCCAGTTACCCAGCCCAGTGCTTGGACAGGTCCGTCCCAGGCACAAGGGCTCAGCCTACCTGCCAAGGAATTGTAGACAGAGCTTAAAAACCTAGTGAACAGTGAACAGTGAACAGAGCACATGCTGAGTTCCATGGCAACTGCTGCTTTAAGACCTGAATTAAATCCTTGTGACAGGAAATGATGTTTGTATTTTGTTTTTTAGAAGCAGCAATAAAAAGAAACTGGTACAGGTTGTGCCTTGTGGGAGATGTTGAGTGGGAGATGAGAGGAGTATGGAGCTCCTCTGATGTGAGAGGCCCAAAGACTTGTATCTAGACTTACCTAAAGTTTGGAGGAGCCTCAAAATCTGGTACTGGCCCTGAGTTTGGGGACTAGGATTAGGTTTCTCTTTGCATGGAACTCTGCAGCAGGATTGTATCACAAGTTAGACTGGGGCATGTGCAGCGGGGAGCGAGGCTACAAGGACCCCAGGTTCTCATGAAATCTGGGTCCCCGTGGGGGGCTCTCTGTTCTCTCCCGCAGGATCTCCGAACAAGGCCTTGCCACCACAGTTCACCTCTCCAAATGAGAAAGTTGTCTACGAACTGGAGGCAGGTAAATTACAACTCTTGCTGCCTGCTGTCGCTGCCCTGGCAGCCTGCCTGGTGGGACGGGGAGACCCAGCCAGGCAGAGAAGCTCTCCCCTTCCACTGCAACCCTGGTGCTTTCCCTCGCAGAGCACATGAGCTGCCACGAATTGCCTGGCAGGCAGTGTGGGGTGCCAGTTCTCAATGCCAGAGTAGGAGAGCACAGCTTTAAAAGTTTATTTTTGCAAGCACAAATAACGATAGATATTCAGGCCTGGAGATGCAGGACTGCAGCTGCAGAAGCAGATGACACAAGGGCCCTCAGCTGCTTGGAGAAAGGACCCTGCCTCATTCAGCCCCTCAGCGGCTTTAGCCTTCTGGCCACTTCTTGCTCATCTCCTCTCTCTTTTTGGCTGATTACTTCTGAATTAATGACAGCTCTCCTTTTGGTGGCCTCACAGCATTGTGTAACCGGGTACCACACCCCTTCCCCCACCCCATCTGTTAGACTGATAGCTCTTTGGAGCAATTCCCTATATTGAATGGATCATGTCCCATTCCATTGCTGTAATAAATGTGGTGCCAATGATGATTAGCAGCAGAGTCTTCACTTTAAAGCACAGCTTTTTTTGCTCAGAAGGTCACTCTATCAGATAAAATCACTTACGGGCTGATCACAAAGATATTCACACTCCCAAGCCTGATCTTGAGGGGAAGTTAAATGCCTGAACAAGTGTTCCCACACCAAAATGCTTTTGTGGAGCTGGATCCTTCGCTTTATGGCACCTGTCCCCTGTGCAGTGGGGATGATTAACACTGCCTGGCTTTCCAAGGAAGCGGTTGGCATGGAGCATCTCCCTTTGGGTGGGTCACTTGGTGCAGTCAGGGAGTTTGTTACACACTTGAGAAGGCAGGATATTTTTTCCTATTTATTTGTCTGTCATAAATCAACATGTCTGGGGTGTTAAACTGTTATCAGAGTCTGAAGGCAGATGCTGGCCTCATTCCCTCCTGAAGGGAGGCAGAGCTCGGGCTGGTAGGATCACTGRAAAGCACAAAAGTCAGGGTGATGCTGTTCCTGCTTTGCAATACCTCACCGTGGGCCTTTCTTCCTAGGAGATGACCTTGTTCTGCCCTGTGAGGTCTTCTTCACCTTCCTGAAGGACTCCCGGACTGAGGTGTGGTGGACCATAGATGGGAAAAACACAGATGACATCATGGACCCCAAGATAAAAGTCACACAAAGGTAACATAATAATGTGAACCTTCATTTGTATCTAACCCTCTCTTGRGTCCTGCAGAAGGGTGTGGGTACAGACATGTGACAGTCCCATTTTCCCTCACAAGGGAGTGTGGAATCCCCCACTTCCCTGTTTATCAGAAACCCCTGTGTCTGCATCATGCCATGATGAGCACTAGGAGCTCTGGGGAGGAGGCCTCCAAACCTGGACAGCGTCTTGTCTTACAGAAGGATTTGAGGGAGCTTTGTTTACCAGTTCACATCATCACTTGTTCAGGTCCTGGTAGTGGTGCCAACAGCTGGTGCTATTGTGGGACTTCTAAAACAGGGACAGATACAATTTTATTTAGAGGAATGTTCCCATATAGCATAAGTGATGCAAATGTTTCAAAAAACAGAGGCTGAAAACAAAAATGTAGTATTACACATAGTATTGATTGGGAGGAATAGAGATTCAGTTAYATGAAGAACCCAAATGATGTTGAGGGTCCTGTTTGCTGGGTGCTGAATTACATGTGGAAGGTAGTCGCTCCCCCAGTCGGTTTGCAAACCTACGTAGGAAAAGGAAAGGMAAGAGGAAATACTATTATACCCGTTTTGCAGATGATCAATTCAGGCAGAGAGAGACRAAGTGACTCATCCAGGATTGCACAGGGAACGTGACGTGGGCTCTGAATCCTGAGTTCATGAGATCTTGTTGCTTTGTAGGCAAGAACTTCTTTTATYTCTAAAATGTAATGTGACACAGCTGGATTGAGAAAATTATGAGTGGCAAAATAAATATTAAGGAAAATCGGATAAAGGAACAGCTGCAGCTGTATTAAAATCTAAAATGTGTATCGATTTATAAATATCAGTTTAGGTGTTTTGGCTTTTTTAAAGAAAGAGTTGGGTTATATTAGGGAAAGGAGTATTTGTCACTGAGAACTTGCTGCAGTTTCATATATGTAATGCTCTAGTTTTTCTCTTACAGTGAAATTACTAGAGATTTTGAAGACAAAACTATCATAAGGACTCTAACAGTTGCAAAAGCCACACCAGAGGATTTGAAACGGAATTATACTTGCTATGCCAGAAATGCCAAAGGCGAGGATCATAGCCAGGCCGTAGTACGCATGAAAGGTAAAATACTTGCAGAGCATGGGTGTGAAATGAGGCATGCTCAGASAGGGCTGTCAGTCCTGCCTTGAGCCTTGCCCTGCAAACAGAAGGGGGACAAATAATTCCATCAGGCCTTTTTCCCCAACACACGCTGTTCTGTGTGTACGGCTGTATTATTGCTGTCATGCTGCACCACGTCTCGCAGGCAGGGAGCAAAGAACGCATGTCACATATACCTTACCATGGTCAAGTGCCTGAGAAGAGAGAGGGGTGGATAGASCTGTTGTTCTCATCCCATCCATGTACCACAATTGAAGCAGACCTGAGGGGACAGGCTGCTTGAAACGATTTYGGGTTACTTGATTGCGTGAGGGTTTTGTGTGACACAACAGCTACCAGTTGGCATCCTCCAGAAGGCAGACTGCACTCATTGACATTGCTCAGGGAGTGAGACAGTCTGACCACGACRCTCTGTGGTTTTACTCCTTGCTGTGATGATGCTCCAGTCTAGATACAGCCATCTCAGCATGCATGGTATGGACTGATCCAGCTCTGTTCAGTGTGTTTTTTCCTACATCTTTCTTTCATCAAAGATTTTGTTCCTGTTTCCCAGACCCACCCCTCATTAATAAGAACTGAGCCTTCGCTATAGGTATGTGAGGTTTCCTGATTAAGGTGGATATTTCCGCCTCCTTATCAACCTCATCTAGAGCTTCAACACTTGCTTGCTGTAGGTTGGACCTCCCCTCTCCTCCCCCATCCCATAAGGGATGCTGACCTGCCTTGTGTAGCTTATGCCAGACACCTTTTTCCCCCGACTCTGCCCTATTAGCCTGGGAAGGCTCACAGAGGTCTTTACTGGAAGAGCTCTTTCTTTTCCTTCTTGGTACTTGTTCTCCTTCCTTTTTAGTCCCATTCCTTTGAGACAAACCTTTTCTGGATTATTAGGAAGGAACAATAGACCAAACACACAACTGAGAAAAGCTTAAACCATCTGCCAGTGTGTTCATCCTACATACATAATTCTTCTGGGATGATAATGTTTGTACATGTAGCAGAAGCAAATCTAAAATCTTCAGATTCTTTCTCTATACAGCAGTGCCTAAACGCTGTTTCCTAGTGGACTAATCTGTACTAGCCTCTCTCTTCCTCCCCCATCTGCTCCTGGGCAGYTGAGTGGGTTTCCTTTGAGCAGACCTGGTTACTCACCACCCCTCCTTTCTGCTCTGTTCCACAGCAAAATCCAAGAACCATCCCTGACCACTGCTGGCAGAGCAACCTTAAGCTAAGCTCACTGCAGACCATCCCCGTGTGCATAGGAACATCAAGCATGCCAGAACCTAACCCCKCAGCACTTGTCTTCCAGTTTTTAGCAAGTAGCTATATATGTTGGCTCCCACTCTTTCATTACATTAGGTTATATACATTTCCTGCTTTTTCTGGATGATTTCCCTCTCCTTCTCATGTACTTCTGCTGCTCATCACCTAATGAAAGTTGTTAAATTCCTTCCATTTTCTTTTTTGTAATTCAGTTTGTAATAAAACTTATTAAATCTTGGAATTTTGTGATTTGTCCACTCACTGCTGTTCTTTTACTGTGCAGTTTGCCAGTGTGCCTGTCAGCTGCCACCTGAATCRCCATAAAAATGGAGTTGCCCAGGGATACAGTTAAAATAGTTATTTTTTGTCCTTAATACAAAGAAGCAGCAGTGGTGTGACAGACACTGTRTGAGTTGGAGGGGGTCCTGTGGTGTTCTGGCTTGATGTCATAGAATCATAAAATCATAGAATCATTAAGGTTGGAAAAGACCTCYAAGATCATCGAGTCCAACCATCAACCCAGTACCCATGCCCACTAAACCATGTCCCGAAGCACCTCATCCACACGTTTTTTGAACACCTCCAGGGATGGCGACTCCACCACTTCCCTGGGCAGCCTGTTCCAATGCCTGACTACCCTTTCAGTGAAAAAATTTTTCCTAATATCCAATCTAAACCTCCTCTGGCGCAATTTGAGGCCATTTCCTCTCGTCCTATCACTTGTTACTTGGGAGAAGAGACCAGCACCCGTCTCTCTACAGCCTCCTTTCAGGTAGTTGTAGAGAGCGATAAGGTCTCCCCTCAGCCGCCTCTTCTCCAGGCTAAACAACCCCAGCTCCCTCAGCCGCTCCTCATAAGACCTGTGCTCCAGACCCTTCACCAGCCTCGTCGCCCTTCTCTGGACACGCTCCAGCACCTYAATGTCCTTCTTGTAGTGAGGGGCCCAAAACTGAACACAGTATTCGAGGTGCCTATTTGTTTGCAAGCATTTCAGCTTTTCTGTAATCAAATCTGATTCTTCTTTCGTGATAGAAAACAATCAGGCCATGGCTAGTTATATCTTTGCTGTCAGTCTGGGACAAGCCACAAGAACTGTGTATGTTTGATGGGSAGGGAAAATGGTGGCCATTGCCTTTATTTTGCTGCAGGTGAGCTTTGGCTGGCTCTCCTAGAAGTAAGTGCTGTTGTGTTACTGCAAGAGTTTGCATATGCTGCTGAGATCACGTTCATGAGCTGGCTTTGGACTGTGCAGGTAGTTTCCATTAACAGGTCATTCTACCATCTGGCTGCTCCCAAGGTCTTGCTCAGACAGAAGTCCAGCCTGTGCTTTGACTTGCTCTGCCAGCCCAACCGAACCTAGTAACCCAGAATGGGGACTGCAGGGTGGCTAGCCATCACGTGTCCTGCCAGAAAAGCCTTGGCATGGCCACCTTCCTCTGAAGGGCCAGCTTGGCTCTTGGCTGTTCCTCTGTAGTGTTTGGCTGCATGTGACACAAGCTTGTTCCTGCTTAGCTGAAGGCCCAACCTGTTCTGTAAACCAGACCCCCTCTTTCTTTTCAAACCCAGTTGTAGCACCGAAGTACACCGTGGAGCTGGCCTGTGGACTGGGGGCAACCATCCTGCTCATTGTGGTGCTGATAGTCGTCTATCACGTTTATTGGCTTGAAATGGTTCTCTTCTATCGGGCTCATTTTGGAACAGATGAAACCGTTCTAGGTAAGGAGTTAAAGGGCTTACATTTATTTTATCCTGCTACAGGCCAGACCCTTCATTTTCATATAGGAATTTTCATATAAGCTATTTTTAAGCCTCTTCACAGTATAATGACATTTTGACCTTCCATTTCTATACCTGCATTCAGTTGTGTGGGTCATTTTAGAGCAAGTGGAGTCARGCTTGGGTCAGGGGAAAGAAAAGAGAAGTCCTCTGTATTCTCTGCAGAGGTGAAACRTTAGACGTGTCAGGCTCCCTGGGTGACTACCCTGCCGATGGCTARCTGTTTCATCTGACCTAGATGGTCAAGATAAGTCACCAAGTTTCACTAAGTCCCTGGTTTCTCTGGTGACTATGTAAGGATTCAYGAATCCAGGATGATTTGCTTCAAAATGTGGGAAAGCATGCAAAAGGATGGATCTGGAAATCACCCTTCTGTCCTCAGTTCTTCCACAGCTTCCCTGTGCTACTGGGARCTCATCTCTTGGGACTCTGAGCTGACATTTCTTCCTCTGTAGGATGAGGAGGGTGTTCGAGTCCTTGCAGCTTGTAGTGTGAACCTGCCGAGGGGGTGCGGCGGCTCTCGGAGCGTGTAGGCAGGGTGCAAGTCTCTGTCTGGTGGGACTGCTCATGTGGGTAGACAGCGATGAGAGGAAGTGATGTTAGAGATGTCAAAAGACAAAAGGACCCTGGACCGAACAGGCTGGTCATCTTGCTGCGGTCTCATGCCTTCAGTGACCCAGCAGTGTCTGGGTATCTGCACATTCAGGCTGGGTAGTCAAAGAGGCAGCACTGCTGTCTTGTAACTGTGGAAATGGATGTGTCTTAACCTGCTGTGCCTGGGCTCAAAGCGAGCCTTCATGCCTGCTTTTCCTGTGAGGCAAGTCAAAAGCTCAGCGTGTGCAGTATCACAAGTGTCTCTTCTGCCGTTTGTGTTTCTCTGCACTCCCAATGTTCAGACGGGAAGGAGTAYGATGTGTACGTGTCCTACGCGCGCAACGCAGAGGAGGAGGAATTTGTGTTGCTGACACTGCGGGGAGTCTTGGAGAACGAGTTTGGGTACAAGCTGTGTATCTTCGACAGAGACAGCCTCCCTGGGGGAAGTGAGTATTTCACAGGGGGCTGTGCTCCATGCACGTCCTCTCTTTATTGTTCTTGGAGGTACTGATAATTGATAGGAACTGGCCTATCCAGACTAACTTTATCCTTTGTTTTTTTCCCCATCTCCATTAACRATCTCTTGTTGGTATCTTCTAATGTTTTTGCTTCACCTGACAATGTCACAGATGCTCCAGGCCACCAAAAAGGCTGCAGTGGGCAAGTGGTGGTTGTTGGTAATTTCAGTTGCTCTCCCCAGGAGTTGATATGCAGGAGCGATTGATCTATCAACATGAGGGAACTGGACCACTGACCTTCATGCAAACCCTCTGAGGTGCCTTAAAAAAAGGGGATAGAGTCAAGGCTAGAAAGAAAAGAGGCAGGGGGAATCTGATACTGGACCAGACTGGTAGCTCACAGAGGGTAGTGATGAGTGCCTGTAAAAACCAGGAGTGTCTGCTTCAGGGAGGTGTGGAGAGCACTGTGACAGCATCAGTGAGAAGATAATGTGCCCCCCCAGAAGGCACTCACCCTCATTAATTAGAGAATCTGTGTCTAACATGGCATACAATTAAGTTGCTATGATTAAGAGTACTTTGTTGCAGGTAGTGAGACTCATCTCTTCATTAAGATGTAGATTTTTTCACTGTTTCAAGCTATATCATTCAAGGTTCTGGACACAGCATCTGCTGGAGGGATGCAGGGAGTCACCAAGAATGGAAGTTTGTGAAACTCTCCAGATATGCATACAGTGACACAGGTGCCACAGCAAAGGCACAAATCTAACCAACACTCTCAATTTCCAGTGTCCTGGGGGCTCAGTTGACTGTATGATCCCTGATGCCCACTAAAAGTTCAAAGCCTGAACTTCTGCCAGTGCAGACTGCCCCACCTTGAATTCATGGGCTTTGGGTCAAGAGCCCACTGATGACAGAACCTGTGCTGATAAAGTCCATTGGGGTCCCTTTTGGGTAGGACARGAGGGACTGCTGGAGTCCCAACCCAGCTGTGTGACAGAGGGAGCAGAATCAGTCKGGGATCTCTTATCTTTATCTTCTAGATCATTGCCAGGACACAGCACCTCTAAGTTTGAAGGCAAATAAATACGTGTGCCTCAGGGGACAGGGAGACAGCTTCAATCCTGATGCTGTTCCTTCTAGAGAGAGCCTGGATGACACGGGAGGGCACCCTCCAGGCTCTATTGCTTGATGCCAGTGCCAGGGTCAGAGCAGGTTTGCTCTGAGYTGTTCTCACCAGTTGTTTCTCAAGACATACATCTCCATCCTGTTCCCTCTGCTGTTTCTTGACATCCTTCCCCTTTCTCTTTAGARGGTCTCATTTTCCTCCAAGTGCAGCTCTCTTGGGTTCCCTGCCCTTCACCGTCGTGCCTGGAGCGCTCCCATCCCTGCTCACCGTGGCAGTCACTGCCAGCCTCAATCCAGCGCCAGCCTTCCAGAGCACTGCTGGGGTGGCTCCTCATTGCACTGCCGTTTGCAACACTGCTGGGGCTTCTCCGTTGCTTCTTAGCTGGGATTTGACTAATTTCCTTCTTGGGGAGACATGGCGAGCCAGGAGGTAGCTTTTGGCAGCTGGTGTCATGCTTCCAGAGTGTGCATGTGTGTCATGGGTAGAGAATTATGTTGTCCTTGATGAAGAAACAGTGGGAGATGGATTATCCTGCAAGTTTGCTGACAGGAACTAATCAAACGTGCTTGACAGCTAAATGAAGTTGCCTGTCAGCGTTATTTTATTCTCCATTGTATTTTCTGACCAGTCAAGAGCATTCCCTTGTCAATGAAGTGTGGGAGATCCTGCAGCAGAGAGTGCAAGCACAGGGATTCACACTTAGAAGGAATTTTCACATTAATTACAGAAAGGTGCCTAAGAATAGTCTACCTGCAGATGTTAGAAAATCAAAGAGGATCCACAGTTACCATGACATGTCTCCAGCTTAAAGGGTGTCACTTTTGGGACACTTCATTAAAAGTCCTCAGAGCAGTTTACTTGTCACTTCTAGAAACACTCAAATCTACTTTCATCGATGACAGCAACAGGAACAGCTGGATGAGTAGCAGGAGTTAGGATGGTAGTATTTCCAAAGCAAATTAACCCATGAGGACACTCAGGGAGGGAGTAGATACTTATTGTGTGTGCTTGGTGTAGAGAAACCAAGGCAAGAGGAGTGAAGGGATTACCCAGAGTCATTCTGGACATCTGCCAGAGGAGGATGTTAAGTGGAGGCATTCGGGCTTCCTGACGCCTCTTAAGGCTGAGTCTTTTCCTTGAGGTCACGTGTTGTCCAGCTGGCAATTTTCCTGCTGTGCTCCAGAGAGCCTCTTTTTCCACTCTCACTAGAAAGAAGCTAAATCTGAGCTTACCARAGCAGCCATCTTGGCCATATGGCATCCTCATAGCATTGGGTGGTGTCACTGCCACGTAGTACGGTGCCTTTTAGATGTAGCTACCTCAGGTATCTCCATGTAGCATAGGGAGGAGGAAACACATCTGTAGGCAGCCTGGGGCTGGGAGTAGAAGATGTCACTATATGGGGCAGTGGGTACCAGCCATGGTGTAGGATGCCCTACCTAGAACCGCTCGYAGGGTTGGGAAGCACCAGTATACTCTCTAGAGAGGTCCTCCAAGGTATTTTATTGTCCCCTTCAAGAGACACCTGGTGTCACAGTAGCAGCTCAGCAGCATGTTCTTGACCATCACTAACCACTCAATGTTTCTTTCTCCCAGTTGTCACAGACGAAACCCTGAGCTTCATCCAGAAAAGCCGACATCTGCTTGTTGTCCTGAGCCCCAACTACGTCTTGCAGGGGACACAGGCCCTGCTGGAGCTCAAGGCTGGTCTAGAGAATATGGCCTCCAAGGGCAACATCAAAGTAATTCTAGTGCAGTACAAAGCCATCAAGAAGAGCAAAGTGAAGGAGCTGAAGCAGGCCAAGGCGGCCTTGACTGTCATTAAATGGAAAGGCGAGAAATCCAAGTTCCCAAAGGGCAGGTTCTGGAAGCAGCTGCAGGTGGAAGTGCCAGTGAAAAAAAATAGCAGGAATTTGAGCCATGATGGGTTCATACGTATCCCTGAAAAATGTTTGACACCGTCAGAAAACAAAACAAAACAAACCCCAGAAACCCACAAATTAGGCCAGGGATTGGGAAGGAACTCAGGGTTTTTGCCATGAAGGGTGTCCGCCAAGCATTTCAGAGGACAGTCATGCCTCCCTGCAGCTTTTCTACTGCCCTGGCAGTAGAGAGACCAAAGATGCATACACCTCCTCTCTGCAAATGTCCTTGTCATCARCCACACAAGCCCTGGGCTCAAGGTCTAAATTCAGGCTATCCAGGTGGGATGCAGCCAGCACCTTGTGATAGCATGGTATTTGTATAGGCCAGTACTCTTAGATCCAGTTCCTACGGGACCTTTGTTAGCATCCAGGACAGAGCTCTTTTCCTCTCCTAAGCAGCTTCACTCCTTCCTGGTCCTTGGTCCTTGCTGCAGAGGCTGAGGAACAGTTTGAAAGGTGGCTCCACTATAGAGCCTTTCATACACGTCCCAGCTGTATAGTCCTGATCACYGTGGGATCACAGATTTCTGCGTCAGTAGGGGGAGCGTAGACTCTTGAGGCTCCTCATGTTTGCTCCCTGCATTTCTGTAGGAGCAGGTGCATTCAGATAGTTTGGCAATGTGAAATGGCTGTTACAAAAGCATTTTTTAAAAAAAAAAAAGGCAAGTTTTGCTAGATGATATTTGTATTGTAGCATTTCTACTAATAACTGGTCAGTCTCTGGGACTCTGCAGTCTCYGGAGTACCCCAGATCCTTCAGGGCTGTAATGCTCATAATCCAGGGGAAATCTCTCATTAGTACAGGCCATGGAGCATGTCTGAGAGATGCTTCTTTGTCGAGTAAACTCAGGGACTTCACAAGCACTGCAAGGAACCCCAATTTACATTTACTACTGAACCCTCCTACTGTCTCTGTGCTGCTGGCTGGGGGAAGCATCATGCAAGGTGCTGCTGAGGCCTCTGGGATGACACTGGATATATGTCCAACTCCCCAGGAGACCCTACAAACTTATTTGAACTTACTAAAAACTACTAGCTCTGTCCAGCTGGCTAAGACTATGAGGAAAGGCTGAGAGAGTTGGGGTTGTTCAGCCTGGAGAAGAGAAAGCTCTGGGTGTGGCCTTTCAAGGAGCTTATGAGAAAGATGGGGACAGACTTTTTAGCAGGACCTGTTGCGTTAGGACAAGGGGGAATGGTTTTAAACTAAAAGAGGTAGATTTAGGCTAGCTATAAGGAAGAAATTTTTTACAATGAGGGTGGTGAAACACTGGAACAGGTTGCCCAGAGAGGTGGTAGATGCCCCATCCCTGGCAACATTCAAGGTCAGGCTGGACGGGGCTCTGAGCAACCTGATCTAGTTGAAGATGTCCCTGCCCATGGCAGGGGTTTGGACTAGATGACCTTTAAAGGTCCCTTCCAACCCAAACTATTCTGTGATTCTATGAAGACTCAGTGTTCTCTGCCTGGGTATGAACAATATCACCATTCATACATAATTCAGGGCTCAGGTTTAAACTAGGCTTAGCTTTACAAAGCAAGTCTCCACCCATCTTATTTCCATCCCAGAGTTACAGAACAGAGGATGTATCTCAGCTTCTGCAACCTTTGCACAAAATGGAAATATAAAAAACCACTCAGTGCCAGACCTTGCTTCAATGGGAGGCAGCAGGCATAGGAGAGGACCTGGTGAGTTAACCCCCGGCAGACAGGCTTTTCAGACTGAGGAGGGAAGTGTCCCTTCCCTTGTAGGACAGACCAAAGCACAGCGGGACCCTGGCATTGACTGATACTGTTGTTCACAATGTTTCCATATAAAACTACAAGCTCTGGGGGTGTCTCCATACTCCTGTAGCTCCCAATGCAAGGGCCTGCCACTTAATTGTAGAATTCAGTATTACGCACACTGAGTGCATGCTTCTTTTTTGTCGATAATGGTTGCTCCTGAGTCACCTCTGACTCATGCTTTCACTTTGTTTGTGTCCAGTGGGTGAAGCGTAGCCATTCATAATAGCATTAAAAAAGCACTACAATTTGGAGTCTATGCACTATTCACGCAGCTGAGCAGGGAGGTTCGAGGGCGTCCCAGTAAACAGCCCAGCCTTAAAGGTGTGGGGCTGAATCCTGGCGTCAGCAAAGCCCCTTGTTCTTAGCAGCTTATGATTAATAATGTTATTCCAGGGCAGCGGGGAGATGCAGCCACCCATGCCATTGGGCAGGTACTGTACAAACATGGAACAAGTAGAGCTTCTTTCACATCTTCCTCTTCATCCTCCCTCCCCAAGTAAGCTTTGCTTTAAGCAGGTAAAATTGCAGTCAGCTTCACTGAAGCCAGTGGAGCTCCTCATYTGCTCAGAGGTGCTTAAAAGCTTTGCTGTTAGGAACTTTTCRACTGTGGCTGTCTGTGGAGGGGCAGAGCTGCTTCCCACGCTCCAGAAAGCTTCATTTGTACGAGATAGCACCCAAAACCATGCTCAGCTTTGTGAAGCCATTGCAACTGTGTCATTTTGCCCAGCTTCACCTTTTTGTTTGTGTTTTCAGCATCCCTGTAATCGGTTGCCAGATCTGCAGGCAGAGGGAAGGCCCTAAGGCCAAAGCAGAACTGTTGTTAGATTCCAATTTAATTTTTAAAAAACTAACTCAAAAATACACATAAATTCAACTAACATCCCAGACCTCACCACATCACATGTCACTTTTGGCTGAGGTGCCAAGAGAACTTCTGCTGTTTTAGTCTGATTATTTTAGGAAGTGAAATCCACCTCATTTATTTTGCTAATTTTATTCAAAGAGTTTTCCAAATAAACAATGGACCAGGACTTTCTCTGGCATACATTGCAGTGGCCCTTGGTGCCGTTGCAACCCCAGAACAGGATTACTGAGAGACATCAGCAGAGCACCCACAAGGCAAAAGGTGCGATGGTCTGAAGGGGGCCYGAGTCGTCCAGAGAGAGCAGCGTGGAAGGAATAGCACTGGCGCAGGCTCCGCTCCCCCGGGAGCTTTACCACTGGCTTTGCTGGGAGCTGTCAGGCCAGGGCTGTAATGCAGATCTGCAAAGCACCTCGAATACGCCTACCATTTCATCCTATGCCACATGTGGTTTCCATTATGGGATTCTGTCACAGCATCTGTCTAGTTCAGTTGGTTCGTTTGAGTTTCTGTGGTCTAACCTAACATTTATCAATATGCAGCTCATACGAAGTTCCTCATTGTTATTTCATGGGGAAATAGCATGGCACAAATCGGAAAAAATATCTTCTGCCCTGTGCCATTTGATGTTGTACAGCTGTTCCAGAGTTTTCCCTTCTCTTTTCTGTATGTTTTTGCCTTTGTGTTATTTGKTCTGTGAAGTGTCAGTATTATTTTATTTTGCTTTTCAATAAAACATTTTCACTTTTGYATTTCAGTCCTTGTGCATTTCTCATAAGTATCATTTTCCTCCCCATTATGTCTGCGAAAGGCCGTTAAAGAAAGATGACTGTGTGTAGTCCAAGCATCAAGATCATTTGGGAACACTTCCTTAGAGAGGAACATTTTCCTGGCTGTTTCATGGTGTGCCTGCAGAGACCCTGAGGCACCACCGCTGCTACCAGGGCCATGCAAGCAGGAACACAGTGGGATGCAGCATTCAGATGTCACCCAGCAGTGGACATGCACACACAGAAAGTCTATGTCCTGAGGACTGCAATCACAAGATAGAAAGATGGGAAAGAAACACCATCCCTTTGCTTGAGAGACCAACCYAAAGTGTTGAACAGAAATCTTGGAAATCTGCCCTAACCACACAAATCAAACTCGCTCTTAGGCTGCTTTGCCGGTCAGCTCCCAGGTAGTTGGCTAGAAAATGTTCATTCAGCTTCATACTTTCGCATCCAAGCCACTTTCTTGGCTTTTTCCCTTGTTTGCATGCTAGCAGGTAAGTTGAGAGAGAGCCTAGCACTTCCAGACCACTAGCAAAATGAATACTTGTAACAATCTATGGATTTGGGGTCTATGGGGTATGGGATCTATGACCCCCCAGCTTTTATTGGGCTGGRACAAATGTGTGGCTTTTATACTCCTCTGTACATCTCTGGGGTGCATTAGGGGAGACATAAGTAACCAACAAAAGTATGCAGTGACCTTTGTAACCATGTAGTAAAGATGGAAGTTTTTTAGTATAAAGCAGATAGCCAAGAGTATCAAATTTTCAGCTCTGGTGGTACACAAACCCCTGCAGCGTTACTGCTGCCTGTTCCATCCTGTGCTGTGGGTATCACTGGGAGGAACCACCCTGCCTGCACACTGTGAAGTGGCCACTCAGGAATTTTCCTGAGCTGGGATTACATTGTAAACCGAACATCCCAAGGTATCCTGGTCAGCCAAGTCTAAATGCATCCCGTTCTCAGAAATAAAATTTATCTTTGGGAATTTGAGCATTTTCCCTGCCAAAAAAATGCCGTGTCTCAAAAAGTGTTGCAAATTCAAAATTGAKAAAAGTAAACCATCACTGTCAGCTCAATCAAAACATTTCATTTCAGCGGTGTTGGAATCATTCACGTCAATTGAACCTGTGCTTTTTGAGTAGGCAGGTAGAATAGGTGACCTCCCAGGGGCTGCTCCTGCCTATGTTTCACTGTGATTCTGTGATTCCAGTTTCAAAAAGAAAGACCTTTCAAACCAGCAAAGGAGCTTTTTCTTTCACAAAATGTTGAAGCTTGGCTGATTTCAAAATAGATCTCAATCAGTTATAGAAAGGTTTGAATGAGGTCTGGACTCAGTAAATTGGGAGATTGCTGCCAATTCTTTGTGCCTTTGAAATAGGGTGGTAAGAACGTTTCACGGCGTTAAGTGACAATTCTGACAGAACTGACTTTATCATCTACTTTTGGTTTCAATGAATCAGTGTTTTCCTGTGTGTGTCGGAGGGGAAAATCCCCCCAAAGCTTGTATACAAGAAAATAATACTCCAAATAGTTTGATTTAAATTCCAGTATTATGTTAAAGAACCAAACAGTGCCTTACTTTCTCCATTAGGATATTATTGTTAACTCATTTCTCCTATCCCAAGTTCTTGGTCCCCAAATAATCTAGTGACAATGTGTTTTACAGCTAGTCATATATCTTTGAAAAAAAGAAGTATTGCTCTGTACAGTATTAAAAGAAGATGCATTCAGGTGCACATGGTGCACCTTCTGCTGTGAGATAAGGAAAGACAGCCAAGTGCTGGAAGAATAAGAGGCATTGCCATTGCAGGGAAGGAGCGGTATTTTTATTTATATAAAAGACCAGTGTTCCACTGGCAGGGAGGGAAGGGAGTCTCCAGACTGAGGAATCAAGGCTTTAGCGGTGCRAAAGGCGATGGAAGCAGCTGGTAGCTCTTCTCCCCAAAACAGGTCTTTGCAAGACGTTTCTACAAGGTTTTTCTCACTGAGTGTGCAAGAGCTCTTACTCCAGTGCTCCCTGTCCTGCTTGAACACCAACTTGTCCTCAGGCCACCCCCCATCTCAGGCACCAGCACTCGGGAAGTGGGTGGGTTTTTTTAAAAGTTTTTACAGTTCTGTTAATCAGCTTGGGTTAATTTGCTAAGTGCCATAGCCCTATTAATTCCCATCCTTTCCACTGCTCACCCATTAGCCATGACACCTTCAATATGCTTACTGCATCCCAAGCCATAGATAGAAGTCCAAGGACATCTTTCAACGTTCATAATAAAAGAGATGCTGCCCTTGCCTGGCACCATTCCAGCTAAGCATCTTGCTGAGCTTTACAAACTGCAATTAATCCCAAGAAATGCTTTGAAGGACAATATTTTCACCCCCCATCACAGCTAAGGGAACTGATGGAGAGTTTGAGGCTGACATTTTTGCTTTCTAAGTYTGGAGGCTTCCATTTCTAGATGAGAGAGCATGAGAGGGAGGGAGGGGGGTCTTAGCCTCGGCAGTGCGAGCCGTGGCACGATGACATGACTGCTTCACTTTGTTCCCCCCATGCAAAGGGCTGCCAGAGCTGTGGGCAGGTGGTTCCCGAACAAGACCTGCCCTTTATCAAACGCTTGCACTTCCCTGGGCAGGAGTGATACTGTGCAGGGCAGAAGTCAGAGGACAGTCCTGGCTTATCCTGCCGTCCTGGCTTCTCATTTACCACTTCAGCCTTCTCAGAAACCAACTGCAAGGCAAAAATGCTGCTATTGAAAGTTGGGCAAGTTGAAAGTCACTGGGTTTGCACCAGGTTTCCCTCTGTGGGGAGTGGGGATCTGTGCAGGTATGCCACCAAACAGCTTCCTTCGGCTTTTCTCTCCCCGCTCCCTCCCCCTTATGCACCCCAACTCCTGTGCCTTTGCGCTCCTAGATACCACCGAGGCTGTGTTTGACTTCATCCAGAGGAGCCGCAGGATGATCGTGGTCCTGAGTCCCGATTACTTGACGGAGAAGAGCATCAGCCTGCTGGAGTTCAAGCTGGGCATCATGTGCCAGAACGCCATCGCCACCAAGCTCATTGTGGTGGAGTACAGGCCGCTGCAGTGCACCCACCCCAGCATCCTCCAGCTGAAGGAGTCCGTCTCCTTTGTCACCTGGAAGGGAGAGAAGTCCAAGCGCCCCAGCTCCCAGTTCTGGAAGGCGTTGCGRCTCGCCCTGCCGCTGCGCAGCCTGAGCGCCGGCACTGGCTGGAACGAGAGCTGCTCCTCCCAGTCGGACATCAGCCTGGACCCCGTCCAGAGGAGAAGGAGCCGGTTGAAAGGGCAGCCCGACCCACGGGGTGCTACGGCAGGGACTCTCCCTCCTGGAGGGACGGCCCTGGCCCCCGATTCAAAGGCCAAACACCGAGCCAAGCACTTCTTGACCTGCCGGTGTTGTGGGACCTATTGCAATGGCGGCAGCAGACTCAAGCGCAAGCATCGGGCTGTGGCTGAGCCCCGGTGGGACACTCATCTCTGCAAGCCRGGCTCGGGCAGGCCCGCGGCACAGGGGGTTCAGGGCAGAAGTCGACCTGAGCCCCCGCCAGCACAGGCTCCCGCTCTCGCCCTCTGCCATTACAGTGACCTGTCAAACAACAACGACTTCTACGTACTCTAGCCAAGAGGGTGATGGCACCGCAGGTGCTGGGCCGGCAAAAGAAACTCACCGCAGCCTCAGCTAAGATATTTTTATGATATCGCAGGCTGACACGGTGTTGTTCACCATCAGTCCCGTGCCAGCAGGGAGGACTGCAGCAATATCACTGGTGCTGGTGATATGAGCCAGGGACCTGCAGCCACACACAGAGCAGCGGCTGGGGGCTGCCCGCCYGGGTCCTTCTTAATTTAAATTGCAAAGTGGAGCTGAAAATGTGTTTCTCTGGCGTTGCTTTTACCCAGCTGTGGTCGTGTTTGCCACAGGGCTGCTGCTGGGGTCGGGTGCAGGAGGGCAGGTCCCTGGCTGGGGGTCAGGAGGGTGGGAGGGGGGAGAAGCTGTGCTCCTGGTGGTAACCTCTGGAGAAGGGGGAGCAAAGCTGCATTTTGCAAAGGTTACAACTTTGCTAATGAGGGCAACGGGACCCCCCCCGCCAGTGCGGGAGTACACCGTACAGTACAGTGCATTATCCACTGTGGTTTAAAAGAACCTGATCACAAGTTTTAAGACAAGTCCCTTCTCTCTAAATAAAACTGATTTCTTTAACCTGCTGCTGTTACGAGTGCCATGGGAACTGGTAAATGCCGGAGCCTTGTTCACCAGGCAGTGCCTGGGAAGGTGGTTTGCCCAAGCTGACTGAGGTCCCCTTCAGTGCTTCCAGTGTGCTCCTGGGCTCGGTCCCTCTCCCGGCTTCCCCATATGATGAAGTTGTTCTGTCAGTTGTGTGGCCTTTCATGCAGTGAGAAAGAAAACCATTACAAATCTAGGGAAATATGATTTTAATAATTCTCCAAGTAGTCAATGAGCTCAGGGATAGGAGCAAGACCTAAAACKCTCACAGAAAACCTCAGGCGCTGAAGCTAAGGGGTCAAAACTCAACCACACTTCATTAAATAACCAAAAGAGCCTTTGAATAGTCTCCCTGGGGCTGCAGTTCCATCAGCCCGTTGAGCTGGCTGTCAGCAGTGTTTCCCACTCTTCATCTGCAATGAAAACTTCATTTGCCTCATTCCGCTTTGTATAATGACTTCTCTCCCCCCCTGAGGAAGGATGCTAATCCTGGGAGTCGGCTGCCCACCTTCAGCTGATGCTCAGACATGCCGGACTGGGTAATACACTGCATTTGTTTTCTTTCCAAGACAAAAAAAAAGGTCTCCTTCACCACTCTGGTCAGTCTGGTTGCTGCCTCTCAGGTTGGCAAGTAATTATTTTTCTTCTGCCTTGGAAATATGAACTGAGCCCTTGGGGTACAGGGTCTGTGGCCCCCAGGACAGACCCTTATCTGATGTCCTCACATGCAGCCTTAGTGAAACTGCTGGAGCTGTCAGGAGGGAAGGGGCCACGCTTTGCCTGTTTTAATAATGCTGAAGCCCGGTTATAATTCACACATCGCTTTCCTTCCCTCAGCAGCCCCTCTTCCCCAGTATTGTCCCCACTTTTTCCATCCTTTCTTTCTGAGATCAAGCACAGCTGATGGCTCTCCCGTTACAAGTCTCTGTGAGCTGAATCCTAACAACCCTGCTGCAACAGACCGAGAAAATAGAAACCAAAAAACCTGGTGCTGAATCAATCTAAATAAAATAAGGGGAAAAAAAMCCCTACCAGCTCATARGAATTAGAAATTCAGACTCTAGAGAACTCTCCAGGTGTGGGTTTCTCTGTAATTTCAAGCAGACACATTTTAAATGGCTCAGAAAAGTTTTGTCCATATGTGGCCATCCTCAGTGCTCAAAGAGGAGAAACAGTAATGAGATATTTGGAAAATGAGCTGATAAATTGCAGAATGTTTGTGAGAAGTAATCAAAATACCATTAAATGGTTAAAAGGCTCCAGTTGCTTAAAACTAGATGTGGGAGGGTACTCTCAATGAGGGTAGAGCTGAAAACATAAACTACAAAATACAAATAATTTGCAATCAATCAACCTCCAGAGCCAGCATATTTGTTATTTGTTGGCATTTAAACAGACTTTATTGACAAACTTTGCCCTTATTTTACTGTGGTGTTGTCTTGGTCGACAACAGCAATCCAAAGATGCAGAAAACAACAGCTGGAGCTTGTGACATGTACAGAATGGCCAAATCCGGCCAAATCCAACCAAATGCAGCAAACTGTCATCTCTTCGTGAAAGAACAAATGCAAACTGGAGAGGACCATTGCTTCTCCTATTGCTTCAACAGAGCTAGTGCAATTTTACCACCCCTTTTACTACCCACCAAACTGACCCAGGGTTTTGGTTGCTCTTGTAACAAATACTGAGACACGGCAGATTTCAGCGTGTGCAGAGCCTTGCCCCCTGAGGCCAAGCTCCCAGAGCCCGAAGGCACACCATACCGGATGGGTTGTCCCAGCAAGGACACAGGGACTAAACCCTAGAACTGTATTTGTCTCTCATCCTAAGCACGTTGTTAGAAATAGCTCCAAGCACCAGCACGAGGTCCTGCTTTAAGACCAGAACAGACTCTTTCCACAGGGTTTGATTTCTGCTTTCTAAAAATCTGTTCGTGTCCCATCTGACACTGACTGGTGCAGGGGGACTGTAGTACACATGCATTTGTCAGTTGTGTACAAAAATACAATCRTCTCCAAAGTTAAGTCAGCATAATACTATCATCACCTTTGCCCTACCCAGTTCTCTCAAGAGAACTGTTCAGAGGGGAGCAGGGTTAGTATATATGGAGAATTTCTACCATATTCTAATATAAAAACATTCATATAACCTTGAATATACTTACCTACCAGGTCATAATGTGCAGAGCCATTTGTGCAATATTTCCAGTGCTACCTAGAGCTTTTTAATCTGTGGAAGGCTGGTGGTGTCATGAATACACTGAACAGAGCTAGCTAGGCAGTTTGGGAATGCAGGCAAGTCACTTACTCCATCTCAACATCAACCTGTCTTCACTTTAGTGACTGCAAAGCTCTGGTACCCAGGAGGTACCCTGGCAAGTTCCACTGGACATGCCAATAATGGGCTGCTTCTCACATCTGAAATGTTGGATGAATCACTAACCTGCAAGAACTTAAACAAATTCTCTTCCTAACATCAACAAGATTTTTATTCTCATCTATTACACGAGACGCTGATCTCAGATCATCTGATCTAAGTGTATTTATAGCAGACATTTTCCCGAATGATGACAAGACCGTGAAGGAACCGACAGATGCCAGAAATAGGGAACTTCAAACTCTTAATCCTTACTCTATATTTTTTTCTCCTACTGTTGGTCTACCACAAATCTCTGTTAAGGGCAACACCACCTTTGGGATGGTGTTTGCCCAATGTGACATACCCAGTGTAAGGGTATATCCCAGAGCCACGTCAAGCAGGCGAGGGGACACCATATGAGGGTACAAAAGAGGGTACACCCATAGCACGGAGCTGCAGCCTGGGGGACACAGGTGCTCCCTGCTCACCACCCAGGCATTTGGCCCCGGCTGGCACCCAGGAACATGCGGTGGTGTTCTGGAAATGCATGAGTTAAAACACTGTGGCAGGAGTAGGGAGAAACACTAATGACTGACTCTGTAGCTGCCTGCCTAAATCCATGTGAAAGAGGCAAGTTTTGACTCGTTGACACGGGTGTTCATGCTACGTACCATTACTGGTCGTGCTGTGGAGAGGCTGCGGCTCTAAAAAGACATAATAAATGCACCACTCAGGCCCTTTTTGTAAATGAGACATATAAATGTTGTGGAATGGTTTGTAGAAGAATACGACTTTAATTCTTCATCGTACCAGACACAGTAATGGCCAGACACAGGAGACACAGCATTTACACTGATATGCCTGTAATCAGGCTAATGATTTATACTTTACTAAAACATATCTGCCACRAAGTCATTTGGCTTGAAAGCATCAAAGAGTTTTCCAACTCACCAGTATTTGTTCAAGTGAATAATCAGCCTCACCCTTAATATCATGCCTGATTGTGGGTTTGCCTGGTTTTTGCTTCCAGACAGGGTTCTTGTTCTACCTTCCTCTGCTGCAACAAAGTCTTCTCAGGGATTTTTCTGACCACGCTGTTGCCAAATCATCTGGCAATCCATTGCCCATTAAAGGTTCGTCCTCAAKCTTTCCAAATGGTTTTCTTCCTTATCTTTGCTGTTTAATAATTTTCAGACTGCGGGTGGCAGAGACATCTCTCCCGTTGCGTGGGCTGCGCAAGGAGGTGAAGTCCCTGACCCGCAGTTATTCACTGTTTCCCACTAACTCTTTCCTTCATGCCACCACATCTTAGTGGGAAACCAGACTTCATTGCTCATCCACTCCAACACCTTTCCCAAGGAGGTGTTATGGCTGAGGTGCCCCCCGGCACTCCACCGGCATGATCTTAGATGAATTTTTTTGTTATGCTGCACTGTATCTGCTTGGGGCAGGTTCATCAGGCAAGCCAGATCACGTTGCATGCTTGGTGAAGCGGGAAATAGCGATGACAGACAATCTTTGTGCCATCTGCCACGGTTATTAGCAAATGATGTTTTATTTATCTCCAGATCAGCCATGAAGACACTGACTCCCATTAGAAACATGTTCAATAACAAGTTCTCATCTTCTGAGATCTATAGGTTAATGGATGAAGAACCAAAAACCTGCTGTTAATGTGCACAGGGTGATGCTTACAAAACTGCCACATCTATGTACCCACAGTTACCAGCCAAGCTGGAAATACTGTTGATGGGAAAAGGTCATTTGGAAATATCTAATCCCATAGAGCCATGATCACTGGCTACTAATTAATCATACTGTCACCTTGAAATTCCATACGTGGGCAATTCCATAATGACCAGTCTGGGAATAAGCCTGCAGTGACCCATACAGATTCACAAAGAACTTGAGTTTTCTATTCACAGGAAATCCTATTGTTTTGGGTTTTTTTTTTATCTCCTTTCCTGTCATCAAACAGAGCACAAATAGCACAAGGTGACATCAAAATTTTCCMTGAAATTTTCTTAACAATTTGTATCCATAGTAAATGGAAAATATTTGATTCCCATTTTAACTTCTGTTTTCTTTAACATAAACATGTTTTGAAAAGTTTTTTAAACAAAGCTCAAAATGTGCTATACCAAGAATGTCAAAAACATGTTGGTATTTCACTTCTGTTTTGCTTACAGCACGTTTTGTTAAGACTAGTCTCTTTTAAAACATTTCAACTTAAATGAAAACAGCGTTTTCCTTTGAAAAATGGCTTCCATTATAAACACACCATTAGATCTGCATTGGTTATCAAGCTTGCCCTTTTCTGCATATTGGCCCAGCATTCTCAGTTTTCAGTATTTGCAGTTTCCCAGTCTTCTAAGATTTATTAAAGAATTAGGTCAGTGATGTTCCTCAACCAACCCTCTAGCAATTGAAAAGCCTCCAACTGTATTCTTACAGCTAGCTGGAAAAAACCAACATGTTTGCATATCAGATTGTATCAGCTCCTCAGATCTCACTCATGTTTGTGTATCAGTTCCAAGAAGTTGGCTGTGGATAATGCCTTACTACCTCTTTCCTCCTATTGCTAACACAAATGGAGATGTCTCTGAAGACAGTGATCCATGCCTTCTGCTTTGCTCGTGCTCTTTCAATGCACACTGTTGCCAGTGAATGAAAATTCTGCTCCATTCATGCTTACATTTTAACTGCATACTCCTTTCTGGAGACAGGCAAGAATCATATCTATCATTTTGTCTCACATGTCTGCCTCAAAARCATCTGCTCCACTTGTGGTGATGCACGAGAGAGCAGCTGCTTGCTCCCATTTAGTATCAGCCTCACTGGCACATGTTCATTTACCTGCATTTAACATCCTGATGGACTCAGACAGCATTTCAAACTAATTTACTATACCCTTCAGATTTGCACACATGAAAAAAATAAAAATAAAATATCTGGCTATTGTCCCCTAATAGCCACATCTATTTTGGCTGGTTTCATGCACTCCAGCAGCACAATCCTGCCAGACTCCTGGTTCACCCAAACAACAGTAAATGCTCAGTTGGTCTTCTTTGGCCCAGCGTTTGGCACAAAGCTGGACCTCAATGGAGAAAAGCRAGGGCATCTGGACTATATCAACACCTATTTACCCAGCTTCTCAAATAACCGTCAGACCCCATATAGGGCTGGATGTTATTTTTCTGCTTGCCTGGCTCCCTTTTCCCTTGAGGTCTTCAAGGATACAATTTAATAAATACCGATAGTGTCAGCAGAATCCATTCATATCACTCTAATTTTAAGTATTTATCATTGCTTCTTTTGGGACATATGGAAATAGACCCCAGTAACCGGGCTGAGTTACCCTTTTCCCTGGGGACACCTTGCACTGCTGTTTTGCTTTGTTCTTATCAGTGAGCCAGACCTCTCCCACACGCCCCCTCTCACTCCTGCCAACCTCCTGCGCACAGACATCACTGGGAAGATGCCCAGAGCTCACTCCAAACCTAACACTTTGTTCAGCCTGGCTCAACTGCTTGCAACTCCTCTCACATGAACCTTATTCCAGGGGGTGACCCAAGGTCACCACCTTGTAAACTAGATCAAGATCATCCAGCTTCCCATCATCATTCCTATTTCTTGCCTGTCTGTATCTGAAGTTTCCTGATAACCATTGTCATACACACAAGGAGCATCCAAATGTTTCCAGCTGCTCTGCACACCAGCCTGACTATTAGAGGGAGACAGACTTAGCAAGTGGTTGGTACTCACCATCTGGCTGTACTCCAGCCTACCTGTTTGCTTTTTTTCTATCACTTATTCCTCACTGAAATATAGCAGCTTGCCTCCTGCCCTGATACCGCTGCTATAACAGTAGCTGGACAATTCAGTCCCTAGCATATTCTTTCTCTCCATCCTCCACAGGTAAGGAAGCGKGTACCAGGTGCTACACAGATGTCAGGAGACACCTTCTGCTCTAAAGAGGCTCYACTCTTTATTTTGTGGGATCCTAGCTGCCATACATAGCCTGACAGTAAACTTCCTGCAGGTACACCAAGTCTCCCCAGTTTGGCCCTGTGTACAGTGAAGAGGTCAACACAACAGATGCTTTTGAGCAGTGACTTCATCAGCAAATGTGGTCCAAATCTGTGTGCAAACGCCTGTCTGCCAGTTACCAGCATAATGCCGGAGCATCCAGATCGGAGCAGCCTGCAGGGTGTCACCTCCTGTCACCACCTGTTTCAGCTTGGTGGGTAGCTTATATTTAGTCTCTAGTAGGTGACGTTATGAAAGGAGATGGAACAAGGAAAGATGTGGCAGAGAAATTTGATCACATCATTCCAATTAAAAAAATGTATTCATCCTGGCATTTTTAGTTGTACTTTTATTTATGGTAGAGTTAGGGTTTGTTGGGTTTTTTTTTTTTTTTTTTGGAAATACAGCATTTGGCAAGCAAATAGCAGCTCTCCATTATAGTACTACAAAGTGAAACTGTGGCCACTCACTTCACAGACTAAAGGTAACCTTTAGTATTCCCTGTTTAGCCAATGCTTTTACAGAAACACTAGAATAAGAAAAGCAACTTGCCCAAAAGCAAGCTCTAGGGCTATTGTTGAGAATTCACAGCTGCCTGGCTGGCACCTTAGCAGCATTCCCCATTAGCTGCTGTCACCTTTATCGCTCAATTGGAGTAACTACTGCATTATCTGATTTTCATTGCTTTCCTCTCAGGATGGCATTTGGCCTTTCTATTTAAATGCCATATGCTGTAACATCCTTCCCCTTATAACTAGGGATAGTTAGAAGCTCTTGGTACCTCTCATCTCTGGCTGCAAAAGCTGAGCAGACAGGATTAATACTAGACAGTAGTTACATTAATATTTTCCTTCATTTTTGAAAGCTAGAAAGCACCAAATAATTAAGTAATGTTGCTAGCAGGTGGCAGGGAGAATCCTTGCAACAGTCCCACCTGCAGCAACTCCTTTATYGCCTCAAGCAACTCCCTTAAGGGTCACCCTGTTAACTAAGCARTCAATGCTTATTAATTACATCAGCTGTGTCTGAGGAATATAGCTAGGCAAGCAAGCCCTCATAGAAATGACTGAGAAGCAGGGCTGGGTTGAGATATATCACCATATGCCTGTGTTAGAAGCAGGAGGTGGAAGTGAAGGTCACCAGAGATCACTTATCCTAAGGATCACAATGGTAAAGTATGACTTCTTATCTCCCTTAAGAAAAAACATTGAGAGGTGGATATCTGAGTACTTACAGATACCTTACTCTAGATAATTGCCTCTGGTTACATAGAGACTTCATTGTAGCAGAGAGGTAAATTTTGCTACAACTAAGCTTAGCTTGTTCAGTTGAAATACAGCTTCTGCATTGTCTCTATAGAAAAAATGAAGGCAAACGTGCTGGTGCTTCCGTGCTGCTTTCAAAGCRAGCTCTTTTGAGTTTTGGGGGTCCAGATTCCCGGTACTTGCAGAGCTGACTAGACAAGATTGCTCTCTCCTGTGTATCCTCATGTCCTCTTACATGCGAAATGGATGTTTTAACTAGTGAGCTTAATAGTCTGTAGTGCTCTCTCTCCCTCTCCATGTTTTTGTGAAGTTAGCCCTTTTTATGAAGTTCCCCTAGACTAGCTGTGGCAATGCACAGCCTATTCTGGACAATCCCAGTCTGGATCAACCCAAAGCACATTTTTTTTCTCTTGATTATTTTGTTTTTTTCTTATTCTGACTGTTTACTGCTYCTTCTCTGCTGGCCCATTTAGTTTTGAAGAGACGCAAGCAGGATCTTGCGAACGCTTGACATTGTGTTCATGACTTGCTCTGCACAGAAGTAGTCAGATAATCAGTAATGATAAATACATGTGAAATCCATAACTAGTTTGTACCTTTCCCACTGTGCCATCAGCTGTAGCTAGTACAGGCTTATTGACACACTGGGGGTGTATCACACCTTTCTGAAGTGCCTGTGGAGTTGGGGGGGAAATGTGAGTAGGTTTTTTTGTCCTGTTCTGCATTTTTAGAGATGTTTGGGCTCCTAATATATGGCTTCATGTATAAGGGTAAAGGGTTCACTTTTTTCCTTGTAGTTGGAGCCTTCTATCAACTGTGCTTCCCTGTTAACCCTTCCTATGTTTCCAGGGCCGGACAATCATCTACAGAGATTAGTGGTGTTTTCTATAGATGGAGTCAGACAGTGCCCTTCAGGTGCAGCCTAAAAGGCAGGTTATCCTCATAGGAAATGCAACCAGCAGTTTGCACTTCCATCTGCATTAAGCACACACCAGAAAGGTCGGTAGGTGGCTGGCAGGGGGCCCTTCAGAGAGGATGGCAGCACAGGGCTTGGCTGTGGATCGTCCTGCTCAGAGCACTTCTGCTGGCATCCACCTCTCATGGGCACTGGGTTCATTCACATTTCTACCACAGGGCAACACACCTTGCCACTCCGATAAGGCAGCTCTCTTGAAACATCTTGCTTGCTCTGGACGCTCTTGCATGGAGGCGTCAGCTCCTATTGCGTTAACGTGCATATCAGGAGTGCTGTGATATTTGCTCTGTGCTCAGGATGGGAGCTCTTCTAGCTTCCCCCACCTACTTCACACACAGATACACACACTTCAAGCTGTCCAGTGTTTCTCAAGAGAGCGGAAAGTATTTGCTAAAAATATTTATGCAGAAGTTATTTATGGCCTGGCCCACGTCAACCCTGTTGCAGCCGTTACACAACGCGGCATAAAGAAGCCCTTATCTGGAGGAGCACACAGCCAGTTTTACAGCCCACAAGTTACCAAGAGGCAATCCTAGTGGCTTTTCAATCAAATCCTAGGAATTTGACRCCTGGACATTCAATTTAGATGTCAAATCTTGTCAAGCAGGCTCTGCCAAGCTGCTTTCTAATGCCTCCCAATTCAAAGGGAGCTCTGGTAGAGAGGATCAGAAAATGCTGCACCACTCCAAGACATGGTAACTTTCTCCCAAAAAACTGGGGATAGACAAAGCAGATCTCCCCAGCTGGAATGTAGTTGAAGACTATAATTATTTTCTCTATATATGTGTTGTAGAAAACACTGCAATAGCCTATGGAAGGGGAAGGAGACTTACACCTCAGCTGATACTGGGTACGTACCCACAGGGCTGGGCACAGAAATCGGATCTGGCTCRCAAAGCACCTCAATGCTAGAGTGCATATCTAACCTAGGTAGCTTTTGGCTCAAACCCTAATAAAGCTATGGGGAGTTTATAAAACCCTTATTTTTTTTTTAATCTATGTCTAGGTTTGAAGAACAAAAATKACTCAAAATTCAGTGCAAGGGAGGTCCAGCCTTTTGTTCTGGACTATCTCCACCTTCATATAGCTCTTTTGATTACATTTATGGTCTGCAATGGCCTCACAGGTGCTGATCTTTAAAGGTCTGTACTAAAACTTCCAGCCTCACCTGTTATGGTGAGGACATGAAAAGTGAGCTTAAGCAGGTAAGAAAGCAGAAGATACTCTTGATATAATGACACTGGTGGGATGCAAATGAATTAGAGGAATGACAGGAATATTAGCACATCCCTGCCCAGCTGCTCAGTACCAGTACTCGTGAGTCAGCTGGTGGTTAGCATAATTCCTCAGCTCATGTATGAGATSGCAGAGGGAAAGGGCATTGAAATCCTTATTGCTCTCAAGCTAGGATCACACACATCAGTTTCCCCTTCTCTATCAGGTCACTCGCCTCCTCAAGGAATTAAGATTGGTTTGACACACTTGTTCTCATCAAATCCCTGGTGGCAGGTCCTTGTCATTTCATGATCTGTTTGGTACTGATGATAGGATGCTCAGTAATCACTTGCATGTCCTGGCTCCTGGAAAGGCTAATCCCCAGAGCCCCTCTCTGCCCTCTTTTTAAGATAAGTATTACACTTGCCCTTTTCCACTCCTTTGGGACCTCTGCTGTCGTCTTTGCCTCCTCAAATGCAATCACTAATGGTTGAGAGGTTTAGTTCAACTAATTCTTTAAGCACTGTAGGGGGAATTTCAGCAGCCCTTGCCAGCTTGAATACATAGGGKTTTTTTTAAGTCTGCATATTTCTTTAAATCATTCTTCCGCTCCTTCAGAGTAACCTATTCYCTTAATACAATTAACCAACTTAATTGCTTGGTTAGAATTTACTTGTTTGTGAAAAATAGAACAAGATTAATTTTGAGTACTTCAGCTTTGACATGCTTTTTTTTTTTTCCCCCCCTGTTTGCTCTTTTTCCCCACTAAGTAATGGGCTGGTAGCATCTTTTGTCACAGCTTGTTCCTCTTTCCCTCGCACCTCCACCTCCCTTCTTGCGGATGGCCAGGCCAAAGCGCTGCCTTCTCAGGACTCTTCATAGAAAAAGAAACACAAAGAAACCTTCAGAGATGGAGAGTCAGGTGGGATGTACATACTGATAACACCTGTCTGCTCTTGGGAAAACCTTCATGGGACTGTGGGATTTTGTCAGCAGCACTTGGGTGCAGGTGGACAACTCTGAAGGGAGTTTGTCCCCTCTTATGCATTTGCTAATTTTATTGTTGTTAGATCTGCCTTGMGTAGATTTCAGCAGTGTTCAACTGAACCTGTCTCTGTGTGTTATCTGGGTTCCCCAGGTTGAGGAGAAYGGCATCGTGGGAGCTCCCACCAAGGAGCCAGAGGAGCCTCATGCTGCCTCAGCTGTGTCYGAGCCTACCCTGCAGCTCTGCAGAGCTGGAATGGCCCAGTGATACCCATGCTTTTGCCACTGAGGACACATCTCTACATGAGATGGGCATGAAACCGGTTCATTTAGGTACATATATGGAAACTCAGAGGAGAACTGCATCTGATTAACCCTGTCTATTGCTTCCTGGCAACCCTGAGTTGTTCTGTGGGGTGGCTATCAGCTGCCACTGTTCAGAAAAGAACATCAAATTTCTCTTCCTGATGCTTTTCTACCTCTTGCAGCTGTCAAGAAGAGCTAAGGAAGATGATCCATGAAAATCAAGTGATTCAGTTCTAGTTTTCCAGAACTAAATCAGTTATGAGCTATTAAGATCAGTAGCAAACTAATGTGCAATAACAAACTAATGTGCAAGAGACTATCAAACATCTGCTGCTGTGGTTTTCCTTCCTGTGAAGCACTTGGTTATTATCRGAAGCAAGATCTTGAAAGCTTGGTTATGGAACAGTCACTCCTATGTCTCTAAAGGGTCAAAAAGGAGGAAGAAAGTTTTAAAAGTCTCAAAATCATTCTTTTAGCCAATCAGTATTTTCAGGCTTATCTGATTTTGGAAGGACTGTCTGCATTAGTTTATAGTCCTCAGGGATGGTAAAGCTAAGYGTGGATAGGCATCTGCATGCACTGTAGTTGGCAGTGAATGCAGGTAAGCAGAGTTTGCCCATATCAGAGCAGCCCATGTCTTACAGATACCTTCTGGGTGTATTTACCTGTTTTTAAACCTAACTTAGGAAGAGCAGGGCCATGCCCAAACCGAGCCCCCTCCGACTCGCCTTGCTTGATGCCATCTAGTGGCTGCTGGGGGCCGGGAGCTCTTAGACAAGAGCACAAAATTTGTAGAACAACCCATTTTTGGGAAGTGAGCACTGCAAGTAATAATTATTCTCGGAGTCATAAAGTTAAAAATCAGGTGAGCCCGCTCCTAACCATCTGCTGGCATTAATCAAGGCACCGAATCCATGGCAGAGCCCAACACAGACGTGGCTCAGCGTGGTTTGGCCAGCTCTAGCCTAGAAAAGCCYAGCAGGAAACAACCTATGAAAGTCAATTCTGTGTAGAAAAATGTAGAAAAGGAGCATCCTTAAAAAAAACGGATGCTGATGTGAAGCTCTGGGTATCCAGCATGGATATGGAGCTGACAGCCAGGCAGCAGTTTCAAACATGGTTACAGACTTTGCGTGAGTCTTTCCCAGTTTCTTCCAAATCCTTCTGCAGTAGGTCTAAGTGATTTAACAACTGGAGTCAAACATTTTTCCTCTACCAACAGTATCCCAGCGGATGACACTGATTTGCAGAAAATCCTAATTAAGACTAAGTTCTTAGGTGCAATTGTAGGTGCTGTAATACCCAAATGAAAAATAYGCTCTGAAATAGAGAACTGAGCAAGTCATCTAATGAAGCCTCTCTTCTTTTATTCATGAATAAGTTGAGATAGACTTTGATTTTTTTACTGAGTCTAGTGAGTGGTGTGAGAGAATGGCTTCCAGCCTGCCTGGAATATCCCCTGTTAATCTTTGCACAAAACTCAAAACGATTTCTGGGCTTAAGTATTCCATTAAAATTCATTTATGTCCAATGTTTCCTTGGTTTAGTGAACATTAGTATTCAAAGTGCCTTTTTTAATGTTCTTGTCYGAGTATTTGAGAAAATACTAATATTTACTGAACAAAATCTCTAGATTGAGTATAAGTTTTGTAAAATTGCTAATGTATATATAAAAACAAACAAAGTATTTTTCCATCACATGATCATAACCCTATTTTCTGACCACAAGAATTTGTATGAGAATTTCCAAATGGAAATTTGATTTCTTTCCATTTCTGTGATACTAAGGAATCTAACTACATTTGCTAATTTAGAGAGACTTTTGCTACAGATAATCCAAGAAAGCAAAGACAGACTAACACTTTCAAAATCTAACATAGTAATATTTATTCTTACGTTTAAAGGAAAAGAGTTTGTTTCTATAGTGTTTTCAAAGAGCTTGCTTTCCATACAGCTCAGCTACTGCAGCTATCTAGATATCTACTCTAATCCCTCTCTTCGCTTGCTGCTGTTTAAACAAAGATCAGTGTTATTATTTTTCCAACTAAGAGATCTTTTAATAGTCACTTACACAGACCATAGATCACAAAGTCTATGGCCCCATAGATCACAAAATATGAGCTCATGTTCTGATGAATCGTCAATTGTTTCCAAAGGGTTTGTAGGCAACACGGGTTTGGAAAGGAATGTGGAGCAACTATTTTTGCTTTCATTATTCATCCATTCCYTTTTCCCCCAAATAGCCTCTTTTCAGTTCCAAGGCATGTGTGGACTAGAAATAGCATCAGCCCCGGAGGATTTTCCTTTACAATTCACTCGGACATTCATTCCCCAATTTAGGGTGTCTGTTCCTAACTTTTCAGAATAGCATCTCCTTCCCTTGCTCCGTCCCACATGCCTCCCAGACAGAGCGGTGACCAGGCTGCCTCGGGAGAGGGATATTCTCAATTAGGCCAAACAAAGTCAGAACAACCCCACTGCTTGTCTGCCAGCCAGCAGATGTAGCAGGACTTGATGTTTATTAAACGGCATAGATGGTGCAAAATTCCCTGTTTTATGCTTAATAGTCACTAGAGGGCAAAGCAGGTCTCCGTAAGGCAATTCTGCAGCCCAAAGGGAGGTTACCTGGCTCTTGCCTTTGGCTCATGAGGTTCTGGTGTGGGGTCCTGTCTGCAGGGACAGAGCTAGACAGTCCCACCCTGGCTGCTGAACTTAGCTTGACTCAGAGAACTACTGGGTTGCCCCATGTTTACCTGGTTTGGGACATAGTCAGGTTTGCCCAGAGAGAGCAATTCTTGTGCATTTCTGGTTTTGGAAGAGAGTTTTGGCATCTTTGTTCTTGTTTTACTTATGGAAGAGCATCTTACAAGGTTAGGGCAAAGGGTCCTCGTAGCCCAGCGACCATCCAGCCATGCATCTCACTAACAGGAGATGTCAAGGGGAAAAATACATTGAGCTGTTTTCCCCAGAATATCCTCCCAGCCAACTGTGGCCTGCAGCTCAGGTAATTCAAGAGGCAGAACTGGGCCCTTTGTAGATAGAAGTAGATGTAGTTTCTTTCCTTGAATTCCTCCGATTGCTCTTTGCATCCCAGTAGCCCCTAGGGATCTAYAGTGTTCTTGCACAGAAGGCCCAGAGTTTACCTGGACATTGCTTCATACCAAGTCGCCCCATGTTGATATTAAAGGCAGCAAGCTGAAGCCACCTTCTCATCCTCAGCAAGTCCTTTGTGAATTAAAATAGCTCTGCCATGTTCTCACCTATTTGTTTCTCTTCTGGGATAAAAATCCCTAATGTATGCAGTAATTTGGACATTCACTAAGTCATTCACCCTGCATGGCAGATCAGGAACTATCCCTTGAAGTCAGTGTGAAGCTAATCAGGGAAAAGTTGACAGAGAAAGCATAGGAGGACACTGCGAGAGTGAAACCTGGAGTTGACAACTCCAGGGCAGTAGAATATTTTTCTTGGCATGGCTGCGTCCTCAACATATTGAGAACCTACCTAAGCCAGGACAATAAAAGGAGCCAATGAAACCTTAAGTATCACATGTGTGGGAGTATATTCTGTCCCCAGAATAACCTATTTTCATGTCAGCATGCACTAAAATGCATTTGGAGAGTGCTTAGGCAGCAAGAAGCCCTGACTCTCTAAACCTGAGAACTATGCTGCTGAACATCCCGATTCTCAGCATCTTGGTGACTATTAAGGCTCCCATAACTAGAGCAGAACTGTTTCGGTGTTTTGAAAATAAATGGTGGACTTCAAGATCTGCTGACCAAAAAAGACTTCAATTTAAAAGGTTTAATGTTGGATGAAACACTGAAAAAAAAAAAAAAAAAAATCCACTGTCCTTCACAGACCTGAAAACCCATTTTTCAATCAACTCTGCTAGAGGTTTTTGAGTACCAAGATTCAAACCAGTGTTTGCAGTCAGTCTCCATCACTCCATACTCTGCCACTTACTGAATCCTGCTCGCCTGGAGAGTGGAGGTCATTATGGATCTGCTTACATGGCAGAAATGGTTTGGCTGTTGGCAGGTGTACCTGGTGCCACAGAGGTGGATTGAGCTCCAGATGGAAAGGGCCTGAGGTGGGCTGACAAGGGATTTCATACGAGCAGGAGGGTTTCCCTTTCCAGAGTGCCAGCGTATTTTTTCCTGCATGGGAAAAGCTTTTCAGTTCGTAGGGTTTTACTCTGAGGTGGCGAGTCAGGTCATAAATAGCACCTCAGGCGAGTCAGTACACCCAACCCTGAGCCAAAATCAACAAAGCCTGTGCTCAGACCTTGCTGCTGAGACATGATAATTGCTTTTTGAGTTGTGCAAATGTCCCACATAGAGTCATTTAGCTGAGATCTTTTATTACCTTGAAATCCCTGAAATAAGCAGGGTGCATGTAATGGTCAGGGAGGTCTATGGTAACACAGAGGAGGTTGGAAAGGCCAGGACTTTCCAGTCAATGGGATCACGGATTTGCGCCAGAGGGCATCCAGCTCAAATTTGCACTCTCAGTAGAGACTGAGGGACTGTCTGTGGGCAGCCTACCCGAGGCAGAGCAGGGCCAGAGCATACAGCAGTTGCTGAGCCACTGGCTGGAGCTACTCTGCCTTTAGGGAAGACCAACTCTCCCAGCTCGCACTGAGAGTCCCACAAAAGTCAGTGGGAGGATGTATTTTATTTTGATGTATCTACATTTGACCTTACTGCAGGAARGGCAAGGATCTAAGGCTACATTGTTTTACTTTTACCCATTTAAAATGAAGCATCTGAATGCCTAGTCTGGACTTTTTGATTGCTAAGCAGCCACAGCTCACACTGAGCACAGGGATAATTGTAAGTTCTCATCACTTCTGGAAAATGGGCCATTAAATAGGTCATTAAGTATAGCATTAGCTGCCTCATTTCAGCCACCCAGGCYGAAGAAATTTGGCTGTTGAAAGGCAAACAGAGGCACAGATTAGCGCTGGGTGCAGACTGGCTGGCCGTGCTGTTGTTTCCTGCTGCACCGCAACAGCACAGGCAACCTGGGAGCCTTCAAACACATGCCATGAAGTCCACATTGGCATTTAACAATCCACCTTCTCAGGGGGAATCAAACATTTCCTGAAACCATGTTTCCAGAACACAGGGAAGATCCACAACCCCACAGCACCTCTGAAAGTGGCAATCAGAGTTTTACATTTTTAGATCATTGACTCATGCCTGGTTCTGGCTGGAAGGTCATTCAAACAGTGGCTCTTGGTATCCTGCTGTGAAATGAGCTGACTATTGTCCCTTTTGGAGCCTGTCTGTCCCCAGGAGAAGGGCCCTGGTTCCCCATATAAGTGATCTCCTGAGAACACAAGAATGGCTGTACTGCCTCAGTCCAAAGGTCCATCTAACCCGATGTTCTGCCTCTAGCAGTGACAAAAGCAATCCACAGGAAAACGTGTAAGAACTTGCCAAGGACATGTGACTTCCCCAGATCCAACTATTTGCTGCTTAGGAACTGCCAGAGCCAGAATGAGTTTCTCTGCCCTTAGTAACTCATTTCTCTTTCAGGAAGTTTCTCTGTTCTCCTTAGTCTCATGTAGACTTGTAGCATCCACAGCATCCTTAGATGGAGGTAGGCTGAATGAAACTGAGAAGTGAATTAGAGGGAAAGGATATGAGGAACAGTTGGAAGCAGAATGAGAAAGCAAGCCAGCTCTCTTCTGGCTCAACTTCTCCTTGATGCAGCCGTAAGGAGCCCTTCTCCCAACATGCTGAGTCTTTGCCACAGCTTTGGATTTGCTGAACCAGTTTGTGAAGAATCAGGAACATATGGAAGAAAATATTAGTGAGGTATTTAGCATGAATGTGAGCAAATTAAGCCAACTGTGGGACTATGGGATAACCCCACCCAAACCCGCATGTGTTCTATAGGTCCCGGAAACAAAACTGAGGGCTCAAATAGCATCATTGTACTACAGTGAGCTCTTTTTTGAAACATTTAATGATAAATGTTTAAACAGCTGCCCTAATAGGATTCRGGGAAGGAGAGCAGTAAGGCATTGTCTTGTATTAAAGCCACAACTGGACCTTGGCCAGAGCTGAAGAATTTGTAGGTGACCTGAGTACATTTTTCATCCATTTCGCTGAATCCCCTGCATGGCGTAACTTTCTCTGTGGGAGATTTAGCCAAACAGTCTGAAGAAAAGAAAGAAATGTGGACAAACCAGCTTCTGTGATTTATTGCCTCAAAGCCATTCAGTAGAGATTGTCCCAGCTGGTCATAAACTACATATTTCCTACTTCAGTGGAGGAGAAGAAGGGTGCTGGATGCACATTTTGCCCAGATAGAGATCTCTATTCTTTAATTTATCTCACACACTTAGGACAAATGAATAGTAGTGTTGATCTTATCCCATGCTTAATTTCTTGTTTATTTTTCTTTTCTTAGTCCTTCCCCCTCTTTTTCTTCCACTCCTTCCAAGGTCAGGTAAGATTTACAGAAAGAGAAATAGGCCCATCCCTTATTSAACAGGATGGGAAGTTTCTTACATCAGCTTTATATGCGGCTGGAGGCTTGATAAAACTCATAAATCAACAACCTTGGAGATCAAGGCAGAGCAAACCTCATTCATCTCGTATTCTTAGTAACTTTAATGCCTCATCTGGTGTGATCCTAGAGGATACAAATACTTGAGGAATACTGAGTCCTTATTTTTTTTCTTTTAGCACTGCTAACTGTGATTTTCTTCCTAAATCTGGATGGAGATTGGAGATTCATTAATTAAAACAATTGTGAAGACCTAAGTATGTGYCTGCATTAGCGTTTCAGTTCAGATCAGGAGCTCACTTTGGAAGTAGATTGGTTTGCATTGTGGTGCCATCTTAAGGACRCTTGAATTAGTGTCCCTTTGGAGGAAACTTATCCATTCCAGTCACTACTGGGAAATCAATCCCTAGGACCAGACTGTGGATGGTATGAATTAAAAAGGAAAAAAAACCAACAATCAAACCAAAACAATCCAACCATGAAATGCATTTACTGTGGATGTCAAGTCCTCAGTAAAAATTTTCCTGGTCCMTGGCTTTTCTCTTCTTAGTCCACCTTACTTGCTAATGYAGACATAGTCTTAGAAAATCCACAGATGATCCTCAGTGAATTTGAAGGCTTCATGGCTAAGCAATTCCAGCATAAACCATAAAGTAACATTAAGAAATTAAATGAGTCACAGGCCAGGTGTGTGGTGTGTCACCTGTCTGCCCCCAATACATGTGAAATGCAACCTTTTCTGTTATGACAGATAGGAATTGTTTAAAATATGAGTAGTCTTTTTTTATTTCCATGTAAATAAAATTCTTATTTGTACAATATGCTGAATTGTTGGGGCTTGGAAAGGGAGCAAACCTGGATTTCCTCTGATGGACATGTATGTGCCACAGGACTTCAAGAGCAGCTTTGCATTTTAYGAAATTTCATGCCAAAACATTTTCAACATATCCAGAAAACCATTTATCATGAAGGCATTTATCCTTTGGGGTGCGATCTTGCCCACCTGCAGCACCAGCATCCCAGCACTGCTGATGGCTTGTCCTTCAGTCTCGGGGCCAACAACCCACCGAGCATCACATGAGTGCAAATCCCCACATCTCCTCACCTCCCATGCCCTTCACCTCCACTGCCCCTTCAGATGACTGTAATTAAATCCTTCATTCGTCAGAGCTACCTAAAGTACAGTAACCGTAGCGTTACGGGGGCAGAGGGGTGCAGCGTGAGGGAGGCTGCACTGCTGGGAGTGGGATTAAGTGTTCCTCACCATCGCACCTGGATGTCTGTGCACCAGCCTCTCTCACCTGAGTGTACACACTTTGCTTTTTTCTGGTCACAAAGAAATCAAGTCAAATCAACTGAGAATGATTCTTTTGAGAAGGAGAGAGAAGAAAGTGAGCGAGACAGGCTGACACATGTCTGATCCTCACAAAGCTGCTGTGCAGGCTGGTGGACAGGTATCGACTGTCAAGCAGCATGTCCTGCTCTGAGCTGAGTCAGAGGATGTGGAGGTAAAAAATGAGATGCTACCTCTGCCACCTCACTACCCACAACAATTAAATATCCTCCAGAAGTGAGCTAGGGGATCATTTTGTTCAAGTGTTGGCAAGATCTCTGAGTTTACAGCGGCAGATCGTCAAAGGTTTCTTGGTTTATTCCTTGGGACTTTCCATAAAACTACTGAATGYAAACTTCTTTCTCTTTCTYTCTCTCTCAGACACGTACACAGGTGTTATCATCACCCGACCTGATGTCAACCACCATTTCAGTAATAAGAGAGAATCACTTTATCCTCAGCTTTTTACCCATAAACAACTCAGTCACCATGAATACTTGGAAGGAGGTTCATGATGGTGCTGAAAATCAGAACAAAATGCTCAGCTATACATTTTTTTGTTAAAATATTTTATAATTTAAAAAATTAAGTAAGTCCTGGAAAAGGTCAACAGTTCTGATCTTTTGCCAAAAAGCACTTTGGCTGAAAGTTTGCTTTCAACTAAGTTATGTTACTTCTTCAATAACCCTAAGTTTTAAACATTCTTTTTGCAGGACTTTTAAGGAAATTACGGGCAATTAAAATGTAAAGCATTGTTAACAACTCTAACAAAATAATATCCTACTGTATTTTTAGATCTGTGAGGCCTGATACATTGAAATGCTGTGCCATCAGCACCCAAGAAACCTGTGGTCTACCCACTCTGGTGTAATCTGCAAATGTCCACGTGTGTAACTGCAGTTGCTTTTTGGCAGATGTCTGACTTTGGGGATCTATCCTTTTCCAGACAATCTCGGTAGAAGCCTTGCCCTCTTCTTGCCCATCCTTTTCCCAGGCCTTTGTGGACACAGGTTTCATGGAAGGAAAACTGACACAGAGAGAATTAATCAGTCAGCCTTCCTTACAGACACGAGAACTGCATGTGGAAATCCCTTACAAATACAGACCTYGAAACTCAATGTACACCCTTGGGATTTAAGGGCATATTTGAACTTTAGCAAAAATAAGTGACTCAGTGAGTATGAATAGTCACGGCCTCTCTTTTGCAGCTTATGTACCGCTTCTGCAAACACAATGGTTTATAATTGACTGAAAGAAGAAATACATCTTGCAAACCCACAGCTTCTGCAGCCTGGGTAGTTTCCAAATGGGGTTTCCCACCTGAGCGCCTTGATGATCTGTTTTTATCCTGTGGACAGGTTACAGCACCATGCCGGCCATGATTTCCTTTACCTAGCAGGTGCTGGTGACACTTTATTTTGCAAATGAGGCATTTCATGAACTATCATGAGAATAAAGAACTACTACAGCTRAGGGGGGGTGAAATGGAAAGAAAGGGAGGGAGGGCAAAGAATGACTTTGCAGACAAATCCTCCACACTATTGAATCTTTACTGGCACAGAAAAAAAACAAACATCAGAAAAGTCACGCTTCAGTTCTCCTCCGTTGCATTATCTTTTTCCTTTTCTTTTGCTCGTTCAAAATACCTACAAGTATGCTGCCCTCCTTGAAACAGCCTCCTTGAAAATTAAGTGTACATTTCAAAGACTGTGTACAATATAACTCTTTGTGTTTGGCTTGGAGAAATATTTGTTGGGTGGCAAGGAAAAAGGAATTTAAGTGGCTGGTAGTAAGCAAACGTTCCACCACTGCCTGGTCAAAACACATTGAAAGTAAGGACAGGTCTTGACCATGCTGGACAGGAGTTGCATCTCACGACCCTAGAAGAGGGTAGAAGCTCTTGACAGGGCATTGCAAAATCAAACACCCCCAAGACTTGTCAGACACACATCCAGAGACAGGTAAGTTCACACTTGTGTGTGCCAATGCCTCAGAGATGACGGTGAGGTCTGGTTGCTTCATCATCTGTCCCCAGACCTGAGCAGGGTCCTGAGCTCCCTGTGGCACAGCTGTACTGGTGGTGAGGCTGTTACTAGCTGGTTTGAAGTGTGCCGTATCCACACATGGAGCAGCAGCAAAAATATGTTATCTGATAACATCCCCTTCTTGTTCCCCCTGCTTTGACCTATTTATCCTGTCAAAACCTCTGTGAGTCAGAGGAATGCTAGTATCCCATGTGTACAGATGGGGACAGAAGGCCCAGAAAGAGACAATTGGAGACTGCTCAAATATTGCTGCCAGTTTGTGTTACAAGTTGCTCCACAACATCCAGCGAAGTTACCACTGATGGAAGAACGAGAGGGTTTTCTTCATTCCAAAATTGACAACTTGATATTAAGTCACTTTTTCTTGGTTCCCCACTTCAGCCCAATGCTTCCAAAACAGGACTTCTGGCGAGCTGGCAGGAGAAATAACAATGAACTCACCCCCACAGGTGACATGCTCTACCTGCTCTATGTTCCCCAGGCAAATCAGGGAGGACAGCCGATTTGGATCACCTTTTGTTTGCTGAGCAGTGTACAGATGAGGCAATTAGCTCAAATAAGTGGGTAGGACTGAACTTTCTTAGTATGTATTTGTCCTGTCCTCATTTTTTTTCATTTGGTCTCAGGTGCCAAAGCACGTTACCTTGATGATGAATATACCAAGGTCTTGGAAAATTAGAATTAAATATGTGTATTTTTTGTAAGTTGAGACATCGTATAAAAGGGAACTCTAAGTCTAGTGTAAATAGCTATCAACCTACTTATGTTTGTTTTTCAGTCCAATTGTCTAAGTGTGCTATACCTCGTGTTTTAAAATAATACTTGAGCTGAGCTGATGCCAGGCTGCATCTTTCTTCTCTCAGGATACCTAAGCAGCACGTACCCAGCTAAGGAGAACAGGACGGGCCCTTAAGACTGGTGTTGTCCAAAGCTTCAATGCGCCACTCATCCAATACTCTGCCACTTCGTGGCTGGGCCAGGGGAGAAACGCATCTGGGTTTAGTGTCTTGCTTAGGCCCTAAGCAGACCAACAGAAAAGCTTTGCCATGCTTTTGTGTTTTTTTTGTTTCAGTTTCCAAACTGCCATAATTCTCTGTGAGTTAGCAATTGCCCGGGCATATTTTAGAGTTAGCTTAATAAATTTGGTTTTGCTTGAGCCAGGACTTGAATTCTTCCATCTACATTCAGAGAAGATGGAAGACTTTCCCTAACTAAGTTTATTTGACGTCTCAGTTTCATGCAACCCCCTAAAAGAAGCTCAATTTTATCCATGCAGAAGAGGTACCTCAGTGCTTGAAATAATTTCTAGGGAGTGCTAATTTCTCACAATTTGTGTGACTTTCAGTGTAGAATGGTCTGAAGGTTCTTCAGTTTTTGACTGATTCTGGCCTGAAGCTGTCCCACAGCAGAACTGAAAATTTCAGGAGAAGTCATAATTTCAACATATTTTGAATTCCAGACTAAAAACAAATGTGACTTCCCTTGAAACAAGTAAAAAACCCAATTATTATTTTATTTTGAAAGATCACTTGGAAATAAAAAATGGAAGCATTGAATTTAAGAAGTGTTTTAATGGTTTAGAAAAACATCGTTCTATTTTTGGCTTTACTACACTGCTTTTTCATTTAGGTGAAAATAATGTTTTGGTTGACAAGCATTTCAGTTAAAATCTCCCTTCTAGCTGTCTTCGTGCTCCTCTCCTGTACAAGACATGCTCAGCAGAAGTTACAGGAACAAGATCAAAACCATCATCTTGATCTGGGCAGGTAAAGCCTGTATCCTGGATCAATACTCTGAAAGATGTGCACCTCCTGGAATCAAATCGCTCCTTTCTTTGGCAGCCGTTACCAAGAGCTGCCAGCTGACACAAGGACAGCAGTTTTCCTACCCAGGGACCTCTGAGGTAAGGTATTCATTGCTTGCTTCCAGGAGGAATAAATAGAGGAAGAGATAGCCAATGAAATAAAAAATGACAAGTTCAAAACCAATTAAAACTATGTTTTCCATTCCAGGTACAATCAGGCTGGGAATTCAGTGTTATTTGTCGTCATTGTGGTCAAGAATATCACAAGATGCATAAAAAGTCTTGGACCTGAGATGAATGTATACGTATCTCTGTGTATATATACATAAATATCTCCAGAGTTATCATAAGTCATTCTAATATATTTGCATGTCATATTAAACCTTCTGCCACTGTGTTTGTGCCACAAAGATATTTAGACCCTAATCTGTCTTTAGGATCTAAGTTCCCATTGAAATCTAGGAGCCTAGATAGGCTGGTTTCCAAATACTTCTGTTGTCTTGCTATGGTGTGTGCATTATTCCAGCTCAATTAATCTGACCTGAGTGCTGCAGCTCCAAGCAGTGGTCTGCTGAGCCAGTCTCATTGCTCTTGGAAATAAAAATGTGTAAGCAAAAAACCTGGCCCACCTGGTGACTTATATTTGGGTGGAGGAGGGCCAGGCTGCCTACACTGGCATCATGCCCTTAAGGCAGCAGGTTCCAGTGGGGTCAGGTACCTGGGACCTGCCAAGGATTTTATGAACATGTCCAAGTTGCAAGTTTCAAAGCCATTGGGAAGCAGTGAGTCAGTGGAGGGAGCAGAAAAGGATCTGATAAATTCTTTGTTAAAGGCTTGTTCCAGTTCTAATTAATCACATTCAATAACAATTCAATTAGTGCCATGAGTTAAAAATTACCAAGTTAGCTGTATATACTGAGATGGACACATTCAGGGCTGAGACGAAAATAGGCTGGCAGAAATGAGAGGCATTGAATAAGGCAATGATCTCCTGGGACATTTCTGGAAATTGTTCATGGCTATTTTCCATGTCCTCGTTCTCCAAATGCTTCTAATATCACTTTCCTTCTCTGACCTAGGCCCTCCACTGCATTTCTCCCACACATTTTCTCTTGCTAATGAGCAAGAGTGGAGACTACTGGTATGAGTGTGGTGATGTGGTTAGTCAAGCAGACTGGAGCCTCTCTGAGAAACTCAGTCCCGCTCTGTTAAGAGCTCTCTGTACACATAACAAAAAGACACACAATGGAGAAGCCCTGGGAAGATGAATACAGACAAAACAACAAGCAAAAGGAATACAATTAAATAGGATCAGTCTCTCTGAGAGCCAATGGTCCCAGTAGTTCAGCTGTCAACCCTCAGGCTGCTGGATACCACACTCATGTCTACCAAAAGGAAATACACTGTACAGCATCTTCTGTCTAACCTCTCCTATAAACCATTTATTTATGTAGTTCATCTCTTTTAGCTTTTACAGCTCTTGGAGTGTGTTCACTGTTTATATTCCATCAAACACAACTGGGTTCTGACTTGGCTTTTTGGCTGGTAAAATAGGAGGTCAAGTGAAAGTCATCATCCCGGGCTTTAGAGCATTAAAAAAATTAGTGATATAAATGTGCTGAAGGAGCAGAGAAACTTTATTACCAAGGGAAAACAAGAAACACCAGACTAAAAATTCTCAGTGATTCTTTTAATAACAAAATAAAAATTGAACAATGGAAATCATCTTCTGCAAGCCAGGTCCATATTCTGTCCATATTCTGCATCTTTGAGGTGAAATGGCTTTTGGTTGCTTTGCTATGCATTTCTTCCTCCTTTTTCCACATTTTAACTTCTTTTGGGATATGTCAGAGAGAGATGTTTCACTGGAGGAAAAGGGAGCACAATCAGGATATCACGGAAATCTGAACTGTTGTGTACACACATACGCACATGCACGAAGATATCTGTGCTGGCACACCAGCAATGTGTCATTGCTGTCTCTATATGTATAAAGCTGGTGGAGATACAGATCCTGTCCCACTTAAAAACTGACCTGTGGAGTAGATTCCCCAAAARCTGAGGGTGCTGCTGAACGTTTCTTCTTGGCTTGCAGTCAGTTTTGCTTTGCTCTGGCAGTGCCATCGTGAAGATTCTTCCCTCAGGTTCCAACATTTTTTTAATTTCCAGAATCAAGACCACTGTTTTGTTTCAAAACAAACTTGTCTTGCATTTACCTGAACTCAAATTTCACTGCTCAGACAATATCTAGCTGGAGTGTAGGCAAGGTGACCTTTGTACCCAGTGCATCTCCATGTGGCACTTCATCAACAAGTTAGAATATTGACCTCTAATCTCATTTTGCATTGAAAAGTATGAACAAATTCCAGTTGAAATCAACCGGAACAATATATACCATTTTGAGTAAATGATTTGGAAATAAAATTAATCAGAGCTGTTTTCCCATATGTGACAAACTGAGGGACAGCTGGAGCAGTCGTAGTGATGGGGCTAATGGGCAACATGGGTGTAACTACTGAAATGGGGACTCTGGAGAGGAAAGCAGTGGCAAAATAAGCCTTTAACGCAGCAGCCAGATGAGTGGTGGGAATGATTTCTTCAGCACACAGTGTCCCTGTGGCTCCCAGCACAATAGGTTCTGATGTGCTGTTGTACGATGATTCAAAGTCCACTCAAATCACGGGAAAGGAGCTTTTTATTAATTTTTTTGAGCTTTCTAATTGTTTTACAGAGGCAACTGCTTACTTGTTCAAGCCACAGCTGCATAAGCCTCTCTCTAGGATGGATTAATATGTTAAGGGATGGGCAACAAGCAAGCAGTATGCTGCAGAAACTCTCAAGTATTCCAGAGTAATTTCATCACTTTCTTCCAGTAGCTAATGGCACTGCCAACAAACGTGCAATCACAGCCTTTAAGATGGTGCTTAACTCAACACATGAGTTGAAGCCCTGACGGCACTAATAGCTCTTAATTGCCCTGATCAGCCTCACCTGGGACCTCCACCCACAGCCCTTGCTCATTGGTGCAGGGATCCTATTTAAGCTCAGGCTGGGCCCTTGTGTTCTGGTTTGAGCTATGCTGCAGGAGAGTGCTGGTCTGTAGCTTGGCTATGCTCTTCCCTGGTGATGAAGCCTGGTTATCCAGACCCTGATGCATAGACTGACTTCCTGGCCTGACCCTGGATATGCCTTGCCACTGTGGACCTATCTGGCCATCACTGGATCTGACCTGTGGATTGGCTTCCTGGTTTGACTTCAAACCTGCCTCATCACCATGGATTTCTCTGCTGATCTGGATTCTCAGCTGAACCTGGCTGCTTTCCATGGCCTGCCTTGCTTGGGTGTTGTRGATAGGGTCCTGGGTGGTGAGGTGGCCTCTGTGCTGCCAGTCAGTGCTTGCAAATATGCTTGATTCCTTGGATACAGAAGATCTTTATGCAGTAGCTGAAGTTCTTACATCTACTGTTTCGGCCATGGAATTGTCCAGGCAGTCTTCAAAGTGGGTAAGTGTATTAAAGACATGCTTTTACTTTCAAGGTTTGCTCTCTATTGTGACAAAAGTGGGTTAAGGCATATGCCACTCCTGCACCCCATGTGGACCTTGCTTTGAGAAGGAATAGTTGCAGCAGCCTGTTCTCAGCTACTACATCCTCCATATGCTCCTTAGCTGGACATAGTGCAGGAATCTGGCCTTTGACATGACTCTGCATTCACTGAAGCCAGCCTTGGCAGAGGGAGGATCAGGTCTATGACTCTTAGAGATGTCAGTAGTACATGAATAGGCTTAACCAAGACCCCATAGTATGCCAAGATTGTAAACTCCTTTTGGCAAGGACTATCTTTTTAGGGTGTATGGAGCACCTACCTTTGTGTGGTCTTGGTCACATTTGCAGGTGCTGCTGTAATGTAAATACTTACTAGAGTAATATCCAAGCTCCAGATGCCTTTGTTTTGCTTTTCATAAGCTCACATACTAGAGAGGCCTGGAATTCAGGAGTTACCAATAATAGACCCCGTTCTAAAGGTGATGCTGTTGTCACTGGCAGTATGTAAAGGTGGGTGAGGTATGTTGGCTGATAGCAGACATGGTTGCTCTTGGGATTGCTTCTGTAAATGCCTTGAGAATTGTTTAACCCACAGTACCTGTCCTGCTCGTTGAAAGTACTTAGAACTATTCATTAGTTCAGGAGGAACTTGCTTTCTTCACTGTTATTATGAATATTTTTCAAACCTAGCCTTTATCTGGCTAGATTGAGCTAACTAATGTTGGTGACAGGTTAAACTATTTGGTGGGTTTTTGGGAATCTGTTTTCATGACTAGTGCTGGGAGGGTGAAGGGAGATGGTGAATTTGAAGCAAACCACAACTGTCCAAAAAATCGTTTCAGGACTGTCAAATTCAGTGAATTAATACTGGGCAAGGCTGCCAGTAAGGACCATGACAGCCACCATCCTTGATGAAAGGTTTGTAGAGCACCTGGGACAGTAGGGCCATGATCTCAGCTGGCATGGCTCAGGCCAGATCACAGGCAATATTAGCACAGTCTTTCAGGAGCTGCCTGTATCCAGCACTAAAATGTCATCAATTCTGTGTTGCAAGCTTTTCTGACAGCAAGCTCTGAGACAAGAAATTATGTGCTCCCCAGATGACTTTGTTTTTCTTTGCAACTTTCGGTTTTCATCTCAGACCTAGAAACTTACCTGGTTTTGGAGAGAAAGAAGTGTCCTTTGCTTCCTACCTCTTTCTAGTACGATTTCTCTYCAACTCTTCAACATGGCAGACAGTCTTTTGAGGCTGTTCAGCATTAGTAATGTATCACTGGTGCAGCTGAAAATGGACAGCTCTGGCATTTGGGTTTTGAAGTGGAAATCTGTTCCTTAACTACTTCCAGCTCTGTTTACGCACATGCTGTCAAATACCTTTCACTTCTTAATAGAATAAAAATCATCTATTAGTATTCTATTCTATATATACTCACTACAATATATACATAGATATGACCCTGCAAATGTGCTTACTCTTGGTTACAGATGTTTTCCTATTGGCGTAAATGGCACTGTTTGGATGAATAAGTGTTTGCAAGATCAAATACTACACGCGTGTGTGTGTATGTACAAAAGTACATGTATGTATAAATTTTTGCTATCAGTCTCAATCAGAAATATAGGGACCAAGAACTTTCTCTGTTAAAAGAACAACTCTTGTGGCATGGGGAAGGGAAGTGAAGCTGTCATGGTCTTGATCACAGCCTCCCATTATTAGGAACTGTGCTCGAGCAATGAATGCTATAAGGAATTCTGACTCCAAAACCTACCTATGATACTTCTAAACCAGCCCAAGCAAGTCTTCCTTCAGAAACCCCAGCAGAAGTGGACTTCATGTCTTATTTGAAGATTTTTAGCATTTGCATTAGTTCCAGTGGGAAAAATATGGTGGAGTAGGAACAGAACGCAGTGATTGCAGGATATGTTGGCCAAGTTTCCAGTTCTTGGAAGAGCTGTGGGGTTTTAAAAACTAGTTTTTTTTCAAAATCTGTTTTGTCATATGATTTAGATGAGTTATTTCAAGGGAAAATTCCTTCAAATCAACCTATTGTGTTTTGAGACAAAACCGGAGCCTTTGCTGTGCAAACAGTAGAGGCTGCAGTGCCAGCATCTCCCTTGCCTGAGCTGCAATAGTCCATGCACTTCTTATGCTGCTCGACTGCAATCTGAACCCTCATGTTTGAGTGTTCAGAATAAGCTGGTTAAAATGGTCCAAGATCGGAGAACGAGGCTGAGGACTGCAGTCCTCAAGGGAGAGGGATGAGTGCTGGGTTTCAGTGTGTCCTGTTGGCTTTGGTAATAGGTCACATGTGGGGATCATAGCACTCTTCAGCGTGCTCCTTCAGGCAGTGCTTGCACAGACATCCCAGGGGATTCCAGTCTTTGATTCAACATCAAACAGCTTAATAGCTAAATCTGTAGTGTCTGACCAAGTTGCTTTGTAAGGGAAGCCGCTTTTTTTATGAGCTGCTGCCTTGCCTCTCTCTTCTTTTCCTGATTTCCTTCTGTTTCCTCTTCCTCTGACTTCTGTTTTTTCTTTCCCTTCACCCTCCCTCCCTAATCCTTACTCTTTCCTTGAACTCTTTTTACTACCTGAAAGCCAAAATTGTGCAGCATATGGGTACCTAATGCAGGCCACCTGTGCACATCCAGTGGACTCTATGCAGTCCCTGAATTGTATGCTCAACAACCTCAGTGTAAAATGCTCTGCAAACACAAACTGCAGATATGAGGGTCAGGTTGCTGCTAAGACATGGTGAAAACCCTAAATTGTTGTGTGATTCATGTCCTTCCTGTAAATGTTGTTTATTTGCATAAATTCAGARGAGCCTCCTGGACTTCCTCAAAGCTGCAGCTGTTCCACTGGGTTAATCTCAACCACCTCAACTTGCTCTGTTTTGTGCCGCAATTTTGCCAGCACCCACTGCTGTCTGTAGGGCACAGCTCTTTGGTTCCATATGTTGTTCTTCACCTAACACATGCAGTAGCACCCAGTGGTACAAAATGTCACTATTGGGACAGATCCAAAAATTTTAAACCTATCTATTAAGTGCTTGGAATTTGGTCTCACAGCAATATTGTACACAACTTAGGCAGTAGAGCCTAAAACTGCAAATACAATGAAAGTAGCAGATAGTCATAATTATAGTGTCAATAAGTGCTGTTTCATAAGCAGTCTCCTGGCAAGATGTCCTCCTGTGTATGCTGTTATGCAAGCCATTTCCCCTTTATTAATTATTGCTAATTACTCTTTCATTGTGAATGATCCATTAACTAGCTTACCATGGCAGAGTTGAACAAGAAAAAAATATTTCACTTGCTCAGGGAATAAGTAGAAAAAAGCCAGAATAACTGTTGGCTGGATCTCTCACTGCTACTTGGTCTCTTCAGACATGTTTCTTATCCCTGTTTATTGCCTTGCAGGCTCAGTGGGCCATACAGCTTGTAAAAGGAGCACGCAGGTGATATGATCTGTTCCTTCTCTCTAGTGCAAGTGATTCAAGGTCCAAGTTTTATTTAAAAAAAAAAAGCCAGATTTTACTAGATGTAAAAGCATATTACAGTGATGGCCAAGATGTGGTTTGAATGCTTTAACTAGTAACACTGCCTCTGAGACTTAAATGATGGCATCAATCACAACAGATCTGATCCACTTGGAAGGCGGGGTTGCTTCCAATCAAATCTGGACACAGCCTTTTCTTGAGATACTCATGAAGGAACTGCTGCATGCTTCCACTCTCCGAATAAGTGAGTTTTAATAATGTGGATCTCATCGCAAGTATTTGTTTCATGGGACTTGGATACCAAGGCTTATCCAGAAAAGCAGGGCCACTAGTGGGTAAAAAAGTTTAATTGAAGACTGATGTCTGTATAAACATATACACAGACAGGCCTAATCTGATTGTGAATGCAACCTGGTTTTACCCTAATGATATTCTAAAATAGTTATTGAGTAAAATAGAATCTATAAGCAAATATGGTTATATATTTGGATAATCCACCTCTTTCTCTACTAAACAGTTGAAACAATTAAGAGGGAATCCAAAGGGAGTAGGGATTTATCAAGCTGCTTGCTTGTAGAGTAGGAATATACAACTGGAGATCACTCAAATCCAAGGCTCGGAAAATAAATGAGTCTTTGAAAATATGTCATGGTAAAAGACCTTGTAATCTTGGTTTTAATCAAGTTACATGCTGAAGCTATTGCAAACAAGAGGTGGAGGGAAACAGTCTGCAGTTCAGATTACCAAGGGAACTGGGAAAAGAGCTGCCAGGCTGAGACTATCAAATACTATCAGCACTGTCACAGTAACATGAATAACCCAGGAGTTGGAGAAGACTTGTGTGAGCAGCTCCCTCGCTGCCTGCATGTGGTGATGCTCCAGAGGAAGGACTCTCTTGAACCATCTCCAGAGAGTAGAGGGAAAATGGGGCAGTGTGAAGAGTGGGAAAGCATGAGCAAAACACCCATGTGCTGTGCTGGGGAGGAATTACAGACCTGCTGCACCTGGAGCAGCTCTCTGGCACTGTCCCACTCCTTGACTCAGTCAGCTGTATTTCTGCAAGAGGAGCAGGGAACTTGGCTATTGCAAACAGCTACTGCTATGATGTTTGTGGTTTTCCTTCTTTATCCTACTATATTTTATTCTCTCTGGTTAAACTTATTTATGTTCATTGCTCTTGTTCTGTTTTAAATTCACAGTTAAACCCTCCAGCTTGTTTAACCAAAGGCCAAAGAGAGCAGAGCTTGGGGATTGGCCAAAAATTGTCAAAATTCTTATAGATTCAAGAGGTGTGACATGTAAATATTCAACTGCTTCCCCATTGTGGTGTGACTCATGGCCACAGGGCAGGTGCTCCCCAACAAAGGTGTAGGCAAGTATAGGGCATCCAGATTCTCCTTTGTCCTCCAGTCTGCAGGGAGAGCTGGACAAAAGCATTGTGGACTGACTCATTTTCTGGAAATCTGGAGGAATTTTTGTCTGTGTTTAAATGAGCTGCGAGTGAAGCTGCTTAGGGTGCTGTATTCAAGATGGGAAAATATTGGGAAAGCTGAGTTTTGAGCAATGCTCTTCCACAATGATGCAGAGAAAATTGTTCTCGGCTTAGACAAAGAAGCTCTACTTTGTGCAGATGACTCCAAAAGCAGAAAGGACCAAGGAGGGTCAGTTCCCATCCAGGTGTCAAGGTCAGATTGATAGTGAATACAACTTCTCCTATCTGTGCCTATTTGGTGCATAAACATAAATTGCCAGGTTGACCAGCGCTGCAGCTCTGAATACGGGGGCAATAGGTACGCAATCAGATCACTGCAAGCTGTGTGGTGCATATATTTCAAGCCTAGTTTGCATTCAGATCAGAAGTATGTGGTGTATTAATGCAAGTAGTGTTCATTGAATATAGATTTTCAGCATGTATTAGCCTGGACCCAAAGATTAAAGCTTGCTTGTGGATACTGATCTGGAAGAGATCAGACTATAACTATAAAGTGATTTTTAAAAGCTGTTTTCCCTTTATTAAGCGTGATGGGGGCACTGAAATGATTAACAACCATTTAATATAAGGAAAAAACTTAGAGTACAAATGCCATTTAAGAAAAAGGTTTCTGTGAGCTTTGCTTTCAAATACTTTCAAATTTATGATTTTTCACGGAATCACCTTTCTGAGCAGCTGTTACAGACGGGCAATGAACCCAGGATATGCTTTTATACCCTTCCTGCACACTAGCACATCACTGCAGCAAAACCAGAGTTGTGACCTACCTTGCCTCTCTGCCCTATATTGCAGCTTGTTTTAGCAAGGAAACACACTACACCATTCTGACCAGAAGATGGCAATGAGAAATGAGGTTTTAAACTTTATACTTTATTTCTTTATCAAGCGTGGCACAGTGATGCTTCAAGCTTATCACAGTTTATATGCCAAAACCTTCCAGACAGATTTTTTTGAATAATTAAAAAAAAGCCCATCTCTGCAGAGATGAGCTATCAATGGGCTGTGTCTGAGGACATCCAGCAGCAGGGAATGCAGGCTGTGGTTTAAAATCAATTTTCCTATAAATGTGTTTCCGTAGCTGGTTTCCATGGACTGCACAGTGGTCAAAATGCCCAGAAATGTTCAGCAGTTGAGTTTGAAGGACCTTAGGAAGACCTGACAGATGAAGCTCCACCTGAGCACTGGGGTCTCAGTGTAACTACTTCTTCAGGGCTTCATTTGACCGGTTTCCCAGGTGGTTACTGGGAGTTTTTAATAGTGTGGGGGGAGTTGTTAGAAATTTTTGATTTCTCAAGTTTCTCACATTCAGTAGGAATGTAGCAGTTTTAACACAAGGTTCATTGTCAGAGGTTCTTCAGCACCACTGAAAACAGCTGTGTGGTCACCCCTCAGGAGCTGTGTGGTCACCCCTCAGGAGCTGTGTGGTCACCCCTCAGGAGCTGTGTGGTCACCCCTCAGGAGCTGTGTGGTCACCCCTCAGGAGCTGTGTGGTCACCCCTCAGGAGCTCTGTGCATGGGAGACCTGTTGCTCACCTGCTTGAGGGACGAGAGGATGTTGCTCCCTTTGTGGCTCTGAACCCGGCGTTGGCAGCTTGGACTCCATCACTAGGTGTAACTCCCAGATCTCTTGGTGCTGCATTTCTTTTTTTTTTACTCTCACCTCTGGAAAGCCCTTGGTTCTTGGCATGGGATGGGAAACTTCTGGGAATCTTCAAAACTGTTTCCCACTAAGCTCTTGCTATTGTTTTTATCACTCTGACTCCTAATACACATCAGGAGCAGCACAGTGGAGTTGGCAGAGACATGCTCACAGTGGTAGAAGAAGAAATCTCTCTCCTCCTTTAGTATTTCTGTAGTTGACTGTGAACAGTGCGTATCCTATACATAGATATGCTGTATGGGTTTTACTAGTGGGGAGTAACTTAAAACTGAGCAGTTCCTCTGACCTGAGTGAATTATCAGTTCTTTCAAACTTTCCCCTCAAGCAGGAAACAAAGATAATAAAAATTGTGTTTGAAATCTTTGCGAAGTTTCCTTTGCTGATCCCCAGAAGGTGAGATTTTTTCCAGCAGGAAAATGGACAGCAGGAGACTGCCTGAACACTGAAGAGATCAGACAGTAGAAGAGAAGTAAAGGGGAGACCAAGGGGAGAAGGTCAGAAGTTAGTGTCAGAGCCAGGCTGAGAGCTTGCCTTATTGCCTAACCCATGCTCATTCCCTCAGGTGATAAGAAGCTTATACCCCACCATTTCACAGTTCTGCTGAGGCTGTTCTTTGGTTCTTCCTTACGTACACAAGCTGACTGTAGCTCCTGGACGTGCTATTCTGCATCTCGTTTTGAGGGGAGGACAGCATTTGAGGCTCTCTGCAGGGTAAGGGGACAAGTCTGTGGTGTATGTTGTGCATAGCGATGGCAATTTGTGTGCCAGTGATTTAGTCTAGCTTCCTTGTTTGTACTCATTTCAGCTGTTATAATGAAGAATCTGCTGTATCCTCTGCTGTTCTTTAACAGCTCAACCAGACCTAGTGTCAACAAGGAAGCAGCTAATCAAAGGCTGCTAGTGTAAATGATCAGATCCAAGATAATGCAATTAATGCATACGCCTCCACAAATGCCCCTTGCCCACTCTGTTTTTTTCCTTCGCTTTGCGTTAACCTGGCACTGCCATCCTCCTCCTCTATAGGCTGATGATCACAACTTTATAATTTTACGGGGCTGCATACATGAAAGTATCTGGGTGCACCGTTTTCTCTACTTGTTCTTGTCATTTGCCAGAGCTGTGAATCAGCTTTCTTTAGGGACAGTCTGCAGAGGCTATGTCCCTAGTGGGAAAACTTTTGTTAAATGGTCCAAGCTGGTTTGTTTCTTTCATGGGACATATTCTGACATCCTGATTCGTGCTCAGGTGAGTGACTGCAGTGGCATATGGCAGGTTGCAGCATGAACGGGTTCATTCTCTTCTGCCACTCCAGAATCAGGTTGAATCCTGATTTTTTGGAATTATTCTGTCACTCAGTGATTGCTCAGTGTGTGCTAGGGTTACAGGACCAGAACTGTGGAGCCAACACACAATCATTGATCGTGGTGAGGGCTCAGCCAGCAGGATGATGGATGCGGGGCAGAAGCTGAATGTTTGCTGCAATGCCTGGGCCCCCCGTGTCAGAGGCAAGGACGACCATCAGCCCTGCCTGTCCTCAGGTGCCAGAGGTGCTGGGAGTGGGGGTAACAGTTGGATAAGAATGTAAAATCAGCAGCTTGTGTGTTTTAATGTGTGCATTTAAGATCCTCTGTCCTGCACAGACAAGGATTGTCCCTGATCTTTGACTCTGTTGGCACATTTTAGCTGTAGGCCGTGTGCCAGTGGGCTGTTACTTTCCTCGCTTATTTGAGGCTACAGTGAGGAGACAAATCAGATCTGGGAATTTCTCTGCTAAAGAGAAGTGAGCAAAACCAGAGACAAGTGCAGAATGYAGCACCCAAAGGTTCTTTGATAGGAAAATACCATAGAAAAGTAAAATAAAATTGGTTCTGCCTTCTCATTTTCTCATTTTTTCATTGTTTTTGTCTGTTTTTCTCCGTTTTCTGCTTCTTTGCTGCTTATATACCTCATTCCAGCCTTTCACATGCAAAAGGTGTTTTGGCAGTAGGCATAGAGACTCTAATCTCATACTGGTCTCAGTCTAGCAGGGCACTTGCTGGGACTGCTGGGCTGCTTAAAGCTGAGTCTGCAAAAGTGAGTGTCTGGGGATTCAGCTGTACAAGACATGCACAGAGAAGCATCGCGGGTGGATGCCCTCTTCAGTTTTTTTTGACAGAAGAGAGCTGCCAAACAATCAAAACCTTTTTACACCATGGCAAGTAATAAATCAAGGCTCTGATATTTTAAGCAGTAGGTTGTGTAACATTCCTAAAGGAAGAATAGGAGTTATGCCAGCCATGCTGGTTATTCATCATCTTCTCCATCAGTTTAGCCTGTCTCAGGTATTCAAGTTGTTCTTTCCCTCCTTTTATTTCTTAGTAAGCATTACTTTATTTTCTAGGGAGCACAGAAATAAGAATAGGGAATGAACATAATGATGACAAATGGTTGCTTTGGCCTTCTCTGGGAAGACTGTGATAACCTAGGTCTGGTCTTTGTGTGTTCCTTCTGCCTTGCAGCATGAGTTCACTGAGGTGGCCCTGGACTGGCAGACCTCCAAATTGGCGTGTGTCTGACATTGTTCAGCGGGAACACTCTGTGCAGACCCAGGCACGCTCCTCTCCCTGGCATCAGAGGAAAGAAAACAAAAGACCTTGGTCCCAAGTTTGTTGGCTTTATCAGCACAGGTTATGGTTGCCTCCTCCATCTTTAAAAAGCTGTTGCAACCCCAAGACCAGATCATTGGTACTATCTGGCAAATCACTCTTCATTTGCCAACCATAGACAACTGGCTTGCTTGGAGCTGATGACTAGTGCTTCCCTGCTGCAAGCTGGTTATGAGCATAGAGAAAGAGCTGAACATCAATAAATCACTAATCATTGTCACCCAGTCTACCTCCTTGTTCAGCTTAAGCATAGTTTTGGTGCAAAACTGATTCTGCCAGGGCCTGTCTGTGGGCAGCTTGATCTCCCACATGAGAGTTTGCAATTGATGGTTCCGTTTTCCCTGTTCTATCTTGGACTTCAAAGCTGAGGAAAACTTTGTAGAAAAATTTCAGCAGAATTGTTTTCCATCAGAAAATGCAGCGCTCAAAAAGGAAAATACTTCAAGAAATACTACTGATTTTGAGGAGATTTCCACTTCAGGCAGAAAATGCATCCCCAATATGTTCTATTTCAAAGTCTTTGACACAGAACTTCTTAATTGTCCTTGTCCAGTGTTTTTTTAAAATTAAAACAGAGGCTATAATGTCAGCGCTCAACAAAATGGAATTGCCAGTTTTCAGCTTAGCTATAGGGAGAATCAGTCAAACTGTACTTATAAAGATTGTTATTATTAGACTTCTCGGGTTGATATAAGAGCTGAATTACAGTGGAATTGCACAGAAATCTCTTACAGCTGATTTTTAATCAGATTTCAAGTTAGGATGTAAAACTGCTTTTAGTCAGCCTGAACACAACTCTCCACTTCTGAGTAAAGAGCTGGAGTTGGTCTCCCAGCTCTTGCTCTGGTCATGTAATGAGGGAGCATGAGGGTGGGAGTGACTAATGGGAATATTGTTGGAATAGCTATTTGCCAATGTTACTAACAGCTTGATTCTATTAGTAAGCATAATGAATGAAAGGTGGTGTGAGAAATGCTGGTTGTGACCTGTCTCCCACTTCATCACCTGCTAAGGAAAATGTACCACCTCTGCTGCAGCAGCAATCTGAGCACCATCTCCTCGAGTCTGCGGCTCTGGGAAGGATGGGCACTTGTGCCCAAAGCTGTGCTTGTGACCATGCAGCTGAGCCCCAGTGCTGAGCTGTTTCTCTCTTTAGGTTTTCTCGTGGAATTTCTCCTCTGAAATGCAATGGTGTAGGTTTATGATGGACTTAGCCTACTTTGCAGAAGGCAAGCATGGGCATAACATCCTGAGGGGACTTCTGCTCCAGAGTGAAGACCCAGTGTATTGTCTAGGCCAAATGACATCCCACATTGTTGTAAAAATCGCTGCAATATAGAGTCTTTATACAACCTTTTTACACAGGGGTGACCACTATCCAGAAGAGAGCAAACCTCTGCTCTGGGACTCTGAGCCACGATGCAGTCTCGAGAGGAGCTTGCATCCATGCTTAGCTAATGGTCTGTTAGAAATGGTGCAAGAGGAGAGGCTTCCACGTGCACAGGCTTTTTCCAGTGCTGGACCTATTGGTTGGGTGACCAACTGGGAAGTATTAAGTGGAATCTAAGCAGCTGGTGCCTCTGATCTGTGTTAATGGGGGATAGCAAGAGACAAACAATTATTCCACCCATATTAAACATTAAACATGAAAGAATTGGAGTAAAATGCCCTAGGAGAAAGGAATTAATTGAGCCTTTTTGATCTGTGGGTATTTCTTCTAGAAGATTTGACACTGGCATGTGTCTGACTTGGTGCACCCAGTTATATTTTAAACAACAATAGGGCTTGAATTATCCTTTTGAAAGGGAATGAACGTGCCGCTGGGGTTAATACAGAAACCGCCACAAATAGCTGTCCTTTGAGATGTCTAGAGGAAGGGTTAGAGTGGATATCTGCAATTTCTGGATTCTGCTCCCAGATGCATTTGGACAGAAGGAAGAAAGTGTGAAGTTATAAGGAAAAATCCATAACCCGATATTAGAGGGGAAAAAGGAAAGTGATGGAGCATGCTCTAGGTAATGTTGGCTAGTCCAAGACAGGTAAGTGCTGACTGATTTTACCTGCAGGTAGACAGTACATGAGGAGATGGCTGATCAAGTGTGGATTTAGAATCACCGAAATATTGAAAATCTGAGGTAGAAAGAGACCTACAGAGGTTTTCTGGTCCAACTTCCAGCTCAAAGCAGGGGTAACTTCAAACTTGAAGTGGGTTGCTCAGGCCTTGTCCAGCCACCTTCTGACTGTCTCCAAGGATGGACATCACCTACCTGAGTCCTTGCTGCAGTGTTTGCTTTTATTGTGAGGAATTTTGTTCTTATCTAGAAATACATGTATCCTTAGTTGTCTCTGCTTAACAAAGATAATGCAAAGACAAAGGCCAACATAAATATCTCTGAGGGTTTCCTAAAAGGGACTGGAAACCACTCAGGAGAGGAAAGAAGACTGATAAGTGAATGCTGGTACTAGGGACATAGGCTTTAGCTTCAGGGCAAATAAGAACTGAAGGGAAAGATGTTCCTCCCTTGTAGCTAGATCAAAAAGAGCTTAAGAAACCAAGAAAGCCAGGGTAAAATAATCATCAAATGCGCCTCACCATTCATTGCCCTTTTTCCTCCACGAGCATTACTGCTTACCTCCTTGTTTCCCTGTCTCTTGGTTTCCTGTTGCCTTAGCGTCAGAGAGGACAGATCTTGGGTAAGCACTGCAATTCCCTTCTCCACTCCAGGGCCTGCCAGGGAAGGCAATGGGCTTCCAGCTGCCTTGGACAAGCATGGTGTGCCGATCCTTTGGGCTAGTGGCCAGTACATTTGCTTTGTTCGTTGTAGCCTCCGTTGGGATGCGAAGAGTGCCAGCCACGGATTTTATTAATTCCACCATCAGTAGGTCTGAATTCATTGCCACTAATACAATGCCTTTTTCTATGTACTATGCCAGGGGTATTTTTATTTTGACACCATGTGTGACCTCCTGTTATTTCTCAACAAATGTTGGCAGGCACAACACAGCCGACAGAGCAAAACAGCACAGTGTGTCACAAACTGCTGAGTGCATCCATGCTGAAATGAACAGCCAATTCCAGAGTGGGCTGAAAATTAAATCAATAAAGAAGGAATACATACAAGTATTGCTCCCCTCTACTCCAGCTTTGCTGCTTCCCTTTGCACGTTATCTCCCCTGAGCTGGACTTGGCAAAAGCCAGGACAAGGTTATATTTTATTTCTGTTCTAGACTTCCAAAATTTCCCAAAACTACGGTAAACAGGTGTTTCTGAGCTAGTCCCAAGCAACTTACCAATTCATTCCTTTCTCTGAGCTGATGTTCATCATCTGCTTTTTACAGGAAGGTTTGACCTGTTCAAATAACTTATTACAAATAGTGACTATGGTAAATGGTGGTTGCTTCCGCCACCGGATAACTCACTTCTCTCACCCTCCTTTTTCCTTGGGGGTTCTGTGCCTCTCCTCCCTGTTGCTGTGGAAGAGGAGGGCAAGGTGAACTGCTGCAGTTAGTTGCAGGCAGCATGAGCTTTTCTAGTGACAGAAGTAGTTATGAAGTTTTTAACTGCTCAGATGCTGGACCAGAGGACTGTGTAGTGTTGCAGAGCATGACTGTTGGGGATACTGGGTTTGCTTCTTTATTAATAAATAACGTGCATCATGTGCCAAGGAGCAGCTGTGCCATCCTAGGAACCCCCCCTGCCCCAGCCATCCCCAGCCTTGCTGTGCATCTCTCCCCTCTGCTCAAGCCACACAAGAGGGGCTGTGGCACTGCTGTCAGCCCAGGGCTCTGGCTGCTCTGACTCACACTCAGCCCTAAAGGTCTCCAGCTCAGGGTGGCTGACAGGGTTCAGCTCTGTCCCTCAGGGTGGCTATCACACAAGCATATTTGGGCTCCTGTCTTCTGACAGGTTTTTATTTAGCAGCTGTCAGTTATGGTGCAATTAATTTGACCTGTCTTAGGATGATCATGGTAGGAGGCAAGTGCTTATGGAGCAGATTCATGCTGGGACACCCTCTGCACTCTGTCAGAGCCATGTGTATATTTTATGTGCTCAGTACAGTGCACTGGACTCAAGAGTCTGGAGACGGGTTCCGCTGCCAACATGCCTTTCAAGAAGGCAAGGCAAAAAGAAATAGCTTCAATACAACCATCCTGCAAGCCTGGTTCTGCAGAGAATTGTCATTTTTTTGGCACAGAGGAGAGCATTTTAAGCTGATGAGAAAATGCAATAGGCTGATTTACTTGGATGCTTCAGTATTTCTTTGACTTTAGCCAGGGGAGGCCATAAGCGGGGTAGAGAAAACCAAAATATAATGCTGCACAAGCCTTGTTTGTATGCACTGGGGCTTGCAGGCACTTGCTAAACTTGTACCTGCACGTGGGCCAAGTGGAAAAGGAGGGCAGGCAAAGGGAATTTTCTTTCTAGTCAGCCCTTGCAGAGGCAGATTAACTTCCACTGTCAGCAGCCCCAAGTGAGGCCATGCAGCTTGGAAAAGTTTTTGAGAAAAGGGCATGTGGGGGTATGCCTGCCTTCTCTGCAGTCATGCTCTCTCTTGAAGATTTCAACTGTTCCAGGCCCTCTGGCTGCACCCTCCTCTTCCTCCCCGTAGGTGCTGGCCTGTAGAGCTGGGGCCCACCAGGTGGCACTGGCGAGATGAAGTACCCTGCAAGGAGGGAGGATAAACCCCAAGCCATGAGAGGTTGGAAATAAACCCATTTCTCATTTTTTTGTGAGCAAGCCTTGCTTTCCTCTCTGCTAAAGGGCCCATTCCAGAGCAAAGCAAAGGGTAAGCAGAGGCCCTGAGTGAGGTGCCCCGGGGCAATGATATGTTGCTGGTAGGGTTGGACACAGTTTTCTGGTAGAAGCATCCCACTCCTACTCTGTTTTCTGAAGATGRCTGCTCTGTTGGCTCCTTGGTGTCCCTGTCAAGACTGCAGCAGGCCTCTGGGGTAACACTAATTGCTCCTCTTGAAGTGTTTTGATGGCAGAGGGTGGCACAGGCAGAAACAAGGATGTGAGAATAAACAAGTCCTGACAGAGGACACCAGCCAAGCAGCAGTATTAGCTACCTCTTAGAAATGGGGAAGCGTGACCCATCATCCTGGCCCCAGGGCTGGCACCAAGACTTGTACATCAGAAAGCCAAAGAGGGTGTATTGCAGGGGCAGTTCACTGGAGAATGGTGACAGTGACTCAGTCCCTGGTGACTGTTGCTAAAGCTGAGCATGAGCCCATGCATTTGCAGTTGTTATTTTCATAGAAAAAGTGTTTGACTTTCAATTTGCAGTGCATTTAGGGCATGAGATGCAACAAAACTCATGTCCCTGTTGTGATGGGAGCGCAGCATGGCATCTGTGGAGTAGCAGCACACAAAATGGCTGCTCCTGTGGCACCTCCTGGACTTTTGTTGCAGCACAGAAATCTGGATCACAAGGGCTGACTGGTCTTGTGTCTCCCATCATGCTGCTGCCTCTAATTATACTCAGACCTATCTGATTGCCTAGTCCAGAAAATGAATGAGACAAGAATTTACTGGCCACTCCTTTTCTCTGCTGCCTGTGTCATTAGTATCCAGGGGCTCAAACTCAATAGCACCTGCTCTCCCAGCTCTTTTGTGTGTTCTGGTCACATCTTCTGGAGAACTAGTCCAAAAGTTGGGCACTGGTAGCTTCTCCCTTCCTAGCTGACAGGGTAAAAATGTCTGGAAGTGCTCCTGGTTTCTGGAGTTGTGGTATACTGCTAGTTTTCCCCCTGTGAATTCTGAATTAAGTTAGGACTTGCTTTACAGGAAATTTTAGATAATGTCTGCCTGTGTTCACAGCTCAGTTCTTTGGGTGTAGCCCAGTAGTCTGAATAGCCTGTGATTTACTGCCACCAGTGGAATGAAACAGAATCACTTTCTCTGATTTATATCCTCTATTGTAGTTAAATATTTACACAGTATCAAGATCTTAGTAATTGAATGGCTAACAGATAGGTAGCAAATGTTTATATACCTCTGAAATGGCCACAGGGCCACTGAGATAATGATATTTCATTCTGATAAAAGGCCTTTTAGTAAGAAGAAACTTAAAGCTCTTTCAGCTCCATTTTGTTCTCGGGGTAGTACTAACTCATGCTGATTTCAGTGGGTTAGTTCAATTTTTACAGATTGCAAAAATGACTTTTGCTGAAATTAAGTAATTGTGGAGGAACACAGCATCTTTCACACAGCAGTATTGTTGATTGCTTCAGGTAAGAAGGCAAGAAAAAATGCCAGGCTAATATCAATCTTTGAAGGAAACTGAAGTTGGCAGGTTTAAACAATACCTACCAGTATTAAATCAGGACTTCTCCATTCACTTGCAGAAAGGTATCATTAAATATTTCATGACCCATAGGTAATCAAAATTAGCCCTGTTTCCTGAAGCAAGAAGGGATCCTGTCATTCCTGCTTGTTCTGTTTAATTCTATGTCCAAGTGAGGTAACTGGAATTTGTTGTTTGAAATTGTCAGATAATTTTGTGTTGCTGCATTTCAAATGGGACTAGATGGGCAAAGAATAGGAGATCAGCAGCAAGGCAGTTCTTATTATTTTCTGTCTTTTGATTACTGAAAAACATTTTAGCAGCTGTCATGTAATTCCAGAACGAATGTTGGGGAAAAAAGAGAGAAATGCTATGTAACTTGGAACAACCTTTTAGAAAAGAGGGAGGCTATTTGGGATCCTAGTCAGTGGAAATGAGAACAGAATTAATTACAAAGTGGTTGAGATTTTGAATACAATTTCCAATATAACAGAGCCCATATTGCTGTCTGGGTAGTCTACATAATCCTATAACAGAGTAATGATGATTTTAATTCTCTAGTAAGGAATGTTTCTGTAGTATCAAGCTTAATACCTGGAGCTTGACACTCAATAAAACACGCAATGCTTTGGAGATTACAAGGGATGCTACTTCTCAAAGATCCACAGGGATTTCTCGGTTTGACTGTCCTAGCTGGGAGGCAGTTGATAATCTCTTCCTTCTCTATCTGGAATAAATTGCAGTTCATAACCCTGGTAAGGAGAGCTTTCCAGCTGACACTTTCTCTACATGCAGTAGGATACTTGGCCATGCGTGCAGCCTCTGGAATGAGCCTGCCTGTTACCCAGCTACCTCACAGCCTGGGCAGAGGAGCCCAGCAATGTTTGTATCTGTAAACTCTGCCAGTTGTTTTCCAAGGACACAGCCCTACACACACAGTATTTCTGCCTGGTTCCTTAACCTCAGTCATGCCATCACGCAGAGATTACCTCGAGATTAAAGAAAGGTCATTCTTCCAACCGAAGGCCATCGCGTGTGAGCATCGGTAGCTGCTGGTAACTGGACAGGGCCGTTCCCCCCGCCTGGATTGCACAACGTCTGCGTCTGAAGTTGCGGGATCTCTCTGGCGGGGGGCGCTGGCCCGCTCGCACCTCCGCACCCCCGCTGCTCCCGTCAGCCGGCGGCGGGAGCGGCACGCCCGTTTCAGCACCCTGGCCAGAGCCGCCGCCGCGCGGGTGCCGGGATGGGGCCCCGGGGGCGCGGGGCGGGGCGGGCGGCTGCGCCGCTGCTCTGCCGCACGCTCGGTTGGCACCAGAGCTGTGCAGCTGGGGAATGAAACACCCTCAACCAAAGGCCACAACTGCGAAAGCCTGGGGCCTCAGCCCCCCAGCTGGGAAGCGGCAGCCCTCAGTTGCGCATCCGGGTGTGCAGCAGCAGCACCGGGGCCTCGGCTGCCTGGCTGCTGTTACCGGCACAGCTGGGGCTTTGGTGGCACCTCTAGGACATCGGCTGCACGTGTGTGCTCTCAAATGTGCTGCTAGGCCTTCAGTCTGCACAGCTGGAGGCTAGGATTCCTGGCCTGCATTCCAGCTCATCTAMTGACATATTTTGTGCCCCACAAAGTGTCATACAGCTCCCGTGCTTCCAGTTCCTCACCCTGTGTTCTGTGATCATTAACRGGGAATAATGTGGTGGTGGAAGATGTAATACATTTAAACATTGTTTAGTAAATTAATATTTAGAGWGTGTTCTTTGACAAATAACAGCTTCTGAGACAGTTGTTGGGAGTTTCAGCTAACCATACCAGCATTACAGCTACAGTTTGTGAGTGGGATTTTTGCATAAATCAGGGAAAATAGGGAGCTCAGACCTCCCAGGTCTTCATGCCCCTACTGATTTTTATAATCTGTTGCTTGTGCTGCACCATAATTATATTGATTTCCTTGGGCTGCATTCTGTGTAAATATTTAGCCTTGAAATAATTCAATGATGCACGACTAATGAAGCAGAGGAATGACTGGAGATGCATGGCATTTTAGGTGAATCACAGCTCATTCCACAAATTATTTATAGACTGTTCTCTCTTTATGATGGGATGTCAGCTACCTGGCAACAAGCCAGAGTGTTTGTGAATCATCTAATAGACTTATTGTGGTTTCTAGTGGAGGGCAAAAGAGATTAAGGAAGGCTCRCTTTGTATCTTTTCATAAGTAATAAACAAACTCGCGTTCCAATGAAAAATAGATCTCTCTGGTCCCAGCTGGTGAGTGGTTACTAATACACTTGCCCATGGCCAGAAAGGAAAGTTAATAAGTTACACAGCTTTACTTTTGGTGTCAAGTATAGCTGACTAAATAGAGGTTTGAATTCTTTACTCATTATTTTCTTTCTCATCTTCAGTCTCTTTACACGACACCCCAGTGCCATTTTACAATTCATCACTTCAGAGTCAGAATCAGGAGTACTCAGAGTAGTATGATGGATCAGGTTGCCCTGGATCAGGATGCTCAGCTGCCTAAGAAAGAAGGTATAAATCTATTAAGTGAGAGAGCCTGATGCTGCACAAATAACAGAAGAAAAGCACAATACTTCCCTCTGTCCTAGTCATTTTGTAGCATGGAATCTATTTCTGAGTAAAAACAATAATGGATCACTGCAATATGCTGTGCAAGGCTGACTGAAATGAGCATACCTGTGGCTCTTACATCTTTACCTCTGTTATATTATGATCAAAAATTGCACCTCCTTGTATGGAGGAAATGAAGACTGCACCTCCTTGTGCTTGCAGGAAATAAAGATCCCTTTCAGTCCTCTGCAGAGGTGTGTAGGTGCCAGGTGTAGTGCTGTGCATTGTGAGCAACAGCTGAAGTGGGCAGAAAGAATTGCATCGATTAGATGTTAAGTTTTATTAGACATAACTTAMTGACACTGGTAAAATTGACATTTACATATAATCATAGCCTTTTTCAATCACAAAAATCATGAACATCAGCTTATTAAGCGTTAAATTAACTTCCACTTCTATTAGCATACTTTTCTAAAAACATGGATTGTTTTGAAGTGTGCAGCTGCACATGTTACATTCACATAATAAAGCAAACAAACTTCAAATAAAAAAATAAAACAAATATGTTAATACAAAATGGATATTTACAATGAAGTTCACCACTGCCCAAAGAACCTTCCAGGGCCCCTGGGCCATTCAAGTCATACTTCCCCATCCCAGAGGTGTATGTGCCTGGYACTGATCCTTGGCAAGAGGGAACTTCTCGTGCAGTTTGCAGCAGCAAGAATCATGTTTTCCTGTTAAATTGCTATGAACTGGTCCAGTGGTAGATTCCGTGGAAACCAAAGCACAGAAACAAAATGTGATACCAGAGGCAATATCAGAACCCAGAACTTCTGCCTCCTGTTCCTCTGTTCTAGCTGCCTGATTTGTTTTTGAAGTTGCAAGTACCAAGCYGAAACTTCTCATCTCTGCTATCTCCTGGCTACCTAGTTGCGATGGCTGTGCAAAGAACTGGATTTTGTTTCCCCTKTTTGCTTTCATTCCTATTGATCTCTAGCTAACTCTGTGGCATAGGAATGTGTCACAGGCTTCCCTGGGCTTTACCTCGCACTTTCYGTGAGTAGCAGAGTGGCTCTGGCTCTGTTTCACCCACTGGGAATGGATGCAAAAGGGCAAACAGGCAGCATCAGGCACAAACCAGGACTGAAACCCCATCTCAAAGCCTGGTCTAGGCTTTGTACAGSCAAGACCTTCTCCCCCATGTTTTTGCAGGCCAAAGAGCTGTGATGCAAAGCAGACAGTAATTAAAAGTAAATCAGCATTTCCAGAATTTTATCTCGTGAAGAAAAAGATGGTGTGTTAGGCTCCATTTCTGTGGCTGATTTTTACAAGTTCAATCTAGAGTGCATCTACACTGCGCCTACACACCGAGGAGCTAGATTCAGCCTCGCTAGTATCATGTTAGTAGCAGTGTTGCTGTTCCAGCCCCAGCCTATGCCTAAGGGCATGAGCCCTACCAAGAGTAAAAGCAAATAAGCTGGAAGTGGCACCGCATTAATGCAGCTTTACTGCTTTCAGGCCTGAGGAAGTCATGTGGACACAGCTGGCCAAACCAGCACCAGCCCAGTCAGTAATCATTCCCCATACCCCGCCATTCGACAGTAATCTGCCATAAGATGTCTTCAGTCTCTTACTCACCTTCCACATCTATTATACCTGCATGAATTTTCAGAGGAACTAGGCAGCTTAGRGTGAGGTATGCCGAGTAAAGGCTTTCTTTTGGCAATAGGAGTAACATTTATCGAAAGGAACGGTTTGGTCACTGGGACTTGTCCTTACTGAGAATTGCACCACTGAACTCAGCGGGAGTATTACAGAGAAACAAAAAAGCAGAAGAGTCTCAGTCCTCACCTTGGGGCTGACTTGTTTGCTGTGGATTGGTGTTAGRCACAGAGTAGCTTGTTTATATTGTTCTTCGTGATAACCCAGGAAATACCAGTTCAAATGATGCTGTCGGGGAAAAATAAATCACCCTTGGTTATTTGCTAAAATGCTTTGGAGATTTTTCTGTTTCCTTTCCAGTGTGCTCCTTCCACTACAGTGATCAGCAGCATTATTAACACAGAGACCTTTGCTGAAGCAGTTGTCTAAACCAGAATTTTAAGTTTGCATGTGCAGGTCTGGAGCACCCATCAGCTGATAGGAGCTGGTCCTATCGTGGGGTCCTCTAACCAAACGAGCTCCAGTAAGCCAGGCTCAGACAGAAATCCCTGCCACAGGACTCAACACCTTCAAGCTGAGTAAAATTTAGGAACCCACAGGGAAAGAAGGGTATTCATGAAGGCAAATTATTCATTGAGCTATTCAGTTCTATAATTTATTTGCTATGAGACAAGGGGCCAGTCACTTTTACAAAAAGCTGACAAAGGTTCAAGCATCAGTTCGTTCCTACTGAAACCCTACTTTGAGATTGTACCAAAGATCTGACACTTTTGTTCTGGCTCTCTGCAGGAGAAGTTCTCACATGCAGTGATATAAAAATGTGGAAAGGAAATGTCAAATAGGTTGAAAACTTCCCTCTCTAGAGAAAAAAACTGATTTAATATTTGCTGACAGGACAAATGTACTTTTTACTGCTGCTGACTCCATAGGATTGAAATACATAAGTAATAGCATTCAACGGTGTTAAAAAACATAGACAGATCTTTCCCTACATAAGTTTTACAGCTGCTTTGAAAGATGTGGCATCTAGAGCTGCTTTGGGTGCGATCCTCTGGCCGCACTGTCTATTCCTAACATGTTGTTCATCCCCCACACCATGCATACCGGGATCTCCCATCACATATTTGTGTTAAGGTCAGGCATTTTCTACACTACCACATGCACCAATAAAAACTCCAGTGACAGGAGTATTTTCTTCAATGCTACCTTATATAGTAGGGCAAGAGAAGATTAATAGAAAAGAAATGCCTTGAGAAAGAAATGAGTTGTTTGTAGGACAGGATTTTTTTTCTGCTTTCACTGAAAAACAGAAAAGTGCTATAGAAACAGTGGTCTTGTCTGACTAGTCTTCATCAGCTGGCCACATTTTTACCAACTACAACAAACCCCCCAAACATATATTTGTATTTATTCCATGTGCATTTTTTGTTTTGGGGGTTTTGGTGGGGTTTTGTTTATTTGTTTGTTTTAAATTCAGTGCAATTATGCCTACAATAAATGCTTTCAAATTGCCTATTCTGGAAGCCTGCCCTGTCTTTAAAGTAACTATCCAGAAATACAGAGTTTGTTTATTTAAGAGTCTTCTGGGAAATCACTACTGCTCCTGATGGAGAATCCCAAATATTGCAATTCTAAGGCACAAGAGACTATTTAGGAGATATTTTTATCCTCTAAAAATAAAAGAATATCCAGTTTTCTGTAGGAAAATAAACCACTAGCTGGAAATCCTCACATTCAGTTATTTTTACTATGTAAGTACTTCCTTAAAGTCACTGGACCATTCTGAAAGCAAGAATAACCAAATCACACTATTTCCATACTTAGGCATCAACCTACTGTAAAGCAGAAAGCAAAGATAACACAAAAAATTACTGGTGAGCTTACTTCATGTCAGTTGACTTCATATCATTAGTAGTGTTACTAAAAGTCCTGTGCAGTGCTAGAGCACCTTCTCTCCAGAGAATTTTTAAAGCATTCTCAAGGTAGTGATAATCATAGCTTCATCATAGCCCACACTACCTGGCAGAGACATGGAGAGGCAAGAGCTGGTGTTGAGGGCTGTGGTTCCCAAAGACTCACTCTAACCACTAAGTGATACTGCCTCCCCAAACCAGGAGAAACATTTCCCATAGGAAGCATGGGGTTAGGGGAGGAGGAGGAAGCAGCCCTGACTCGGGGCTGATGTTGATTGCAGATAAATCTCTGTGTGCTTTCAGAGATCAGAACAAAGAGGTCAAGAAGTTGTTCCCTAGAAAGAAAATCTCCAGTTTCACAAGTGCAGCTCTTGATGTTGCAAAAAAGCCCCACTGAAGCCACAGAAATTGCTTACGAAGCCAGGAGTGGCTCCCTTTTACAAGGGCTTCCAACATCAGGCAGGTAAACATGGAAGAAAATCCATCAAAAGACTAGTGGGATGCTGCAGGCAAGGGGAAGGCATCCTTTGCAGAAGAAAGAAGTGCTCTGAGTGTACATTACCCMCAGGTGTATTGGGCCAGGACCTTGGCTGGTGATGGCAGTGTCATTACAGCATCTCCAATTCTAGTTCCTGTTCCAAGGCTCAAACTTTTTAAACTCATTTTATCTGACAGATAAAATACCTTTAAAACACAGTGTAGTAAACACGTTAGTCTTTTAAAATCCCCTGAACTTGCTAAATCACTTGTAATTAAGTAGCCTCCAGGCAATAGAAGCGAATCCTGTTTATTTTGAGGCATCATCAAAGAATATGACAGCACCATGTGACTGCAGGTAGGTTAGCCTAGTGTAGCACATTAACAAATACCCATGGTTGCCTTAATCCAAGGCAATCTGTGTAGCCAAGAGAGACACAAATCACTTAGAAACTGCTGATCCTCAGCCTCCAATCTATGCTCCTTTGTAATCTGTGGATATCTGTGAGAGACGTGCTATTTCCAAGCTGTATTCTCAAAATGCTTTCCAGTTTGGTGCACGTGGGAGTGATCATCAAAGCTGAAAGCACTCCAGCCTGGAAACTACCAGTTAACAAGGAACAGCTGATAGTAGAAAAACCATGAAGGAAGTAAAAGCAGGTATCTCAACACAGGCACAAGAGAGGTCGATCCAATTTGTACATCTGGCCTGGGGCAGATAATTGTCCAAGTGCAATGTGGGGCCACTCCTGTGAAAATCTGGGAGGGAAGGAGGAGTGGGTAGGTGACAGAGTGGCATTTAACAGAGCCCAGAAGGGCTCATTTTTGATACCTGAACCTGTCTCAAGCACAAGATGAAGTCTGTCTCCTATATCCCCTATGGCTGACCCTCGATGCAGGTGCATTATTCAGCCTGCTTGGGCACCCAGGTGAATCTCCATCCTCCATCATCATCCCTGCGCACGAAGGCTTGCCCTTGGTGGAATGTGTGCGTTTTCACATTGCGGTGAGGACTTAGAGATGTTGTGAAGGCCACTTCTGTTTTGTTGGGTGACAAATCGCCAGTCAAATAAGGCAACCCATAGGCTGGGAGGGAGGAAACGCTTGGCACTGATGAGGAGACACACGGCGCTGAAGAAAACTGAGGAAGGAAGGGAGGGTCCTCGCTGGATGGGTGGGTACTGCTGTTAGCTGGTGGCATGTGGCTGCAGCTGTACGCTGAAGCCGCTCCTTCACTGTGGTCATAGTCTATTGCTTCACCAGGGCTCAGGCAGTATGTGTCTTTTCCAAGGTCTGAGGACAGGGCACTGTAGTTAGCTGAAGTTTCATCAATGGTGTTGACATCTTTTAATCCTAAAGTCTGCAAGACCCAGCTGTCCACAGCAGGGCTGGCTTGTTCTTCACAGGCAGTGAATTCATTAAAGAGGTTCCTTCTAGCTTTGGAAGCATGAGGAGTTTCTTGAGGAACAAAGCAGTGGTCCTCTTTTAATCTCCTCTTGGTGCTTTTGAGAATAGCACAGTTTTTTTGGCCATGGCAGGATAGCAGTTTCTATTAAAAAAAAAATGAGGTGGAGAGAAAAGATTAAAATCTGAATTTCTAGTTATCTGGAAGCAACATGCTTCTGATCTCAGATTTTAGATGGGCGAGATGGTTACTATTGTCCGTATAAAAGATACTTTTTCTTTCACCCTGTGCTTAAACATACAGATATGCTTAACTATTTTGTGTCTTTACAGTTTCTGCAACAACCCAGTCCCTGAATGAGAAGAATTTGACAATGTCAATAAAGCCTGTGCTTTGATCGCATTCTCACTCAGTACGGCGTGAAATGAGAGCTCCCATCTGGCTGTATGGCACTCCTCTGTGCTGATGCTGCCAGCAGCATTTGGCAGGTGAGTGGGGTATGGGGGGGAGTGTGGCAGCCTGACAAAGAGGGAGGATGTGAAGCTAAGTCATACCGGGGCAGGTGTGATCCTGGCCAGGGAGAGCTCGGAGCCGCACTTGAGTGGCTTTGAGCTCATTAATCCACCTCAGTTGCCATTATCCAAGGACAAGGGCTCTTCAGGCATCCAGGGATGGTCAAATAAAGGCAGGAATAACAAGGAAGCTCCCCACCATGTCATGAATTCACTGCTCAGCTACCTCTCATGGCAGTTTCACACTGGACTCTCCTCCATGTGACATAGATGGGTGGCCATGTCTCCCTGCTGTGCCCATTGAAGGAGACCTTTTCTATTGCTAGGAGCCAGATCTGGGCATGGGAGGGGGGATATGCCACACTGTCAACTCAGAATAGGATGTAAAAGAAAAAGTCTGCTACTTTTTTACAGGCCTTTTTACCTCATGCCCACTCCACAGCGCTGAGCAAATAATTAATAGTTTGGTTTCATGGGCAAATCTGGAATAGTAAAAAATGTCTTTAAGTCAACAAGAAACAACTATCTTTGTTTTGGAAGGGAGACAGGGAATCAAAATATTTAATTAAAAAACCCCCTTCACATTTAGTTTAACAGAATGTTTCATCCAACCCTGAAGTGATTAATTTTGTATTTCACCTTTAAAAAATCCACATAACTTTTTAATTAATAAATTTGAAAAAAATTAGAAGATCAGTATTCTAATGTAAATGAATAAAATGTACCATTGGAAGATGACAAAACAAAACATAAACCAGAAAGCACCCAAAACATAAAAAAAAGGAAAAATTAATCCTTATCAAAAGGATAATTGACAAAACAGACACATTCAAGAAATACACGTTCAAATTTGAACTTTTCACTGAAAAAAAGCTTTAGATGGAATAATTTTACCTTGCTTATAAACTTAACTTAGTTATAGCTAACTTGCTTATAAATTAAACTTAATTATGCCTTGGGCTATACTGTCTCCACAGTCAGAACCTGATAGGATGTCATTCCTGGGGGAAACCATCACCTTAGACCCATGACCAGCAATTTGGCAGCTCTGTGACGTCAAATAGGCTGTCTACACTCTTAGACTTTCCACGTATTTTAATGGCATGTACCTATTCAACCCGTTTCTTCTGCAGACGTCTATACAACAAGTTTGAACACAATACCTTGGCTTTTTCTTCTAAACACTTAATCAGGGCAGAATTCAGGTATTGTCGGAGGTTATTATTTTCTTCATGTAACCTAGCAAGTTCCTCTTCCTTCTGAAGCAAAGTATCTTGAAGCTGTGGAATAGAGATATTGATGAATAGATGTTGACTCTGTAACTTAATAGCAATTGCCCTATGGTACAGGCTGCTTGGATTCGATGATCTGGGTGTTTGCTTTGTGAACTCAACCCACCCCCTCCAGCCTCTTGTCTCTGTAAGTCTAAGTGGCATGACTGTTCAGTTTTCACTTTTGACTTCCTTTATTCTTTAGCAAGTGTTTGAGAAGATTACTCTGAAAAAAAACGTAACTGTGGAATAATAACAGAAAAAAATTACAGGTAGCCCTGTGAACAACCAGAAACCATCATGGGCATGCCAGCAGCTGCCAGATCTCCTCCTGAGCGGCAGTAAGCATCCCTCTGCACCCCTCTCATTCCCATTTATAGTTGGCTGGTGGGGAAAAGGAGAAGGAGGAGCTGCAGACTAACAATTTATGGGGGTAGAGTGCAAAAGGAAGATGCAGCTGCCATTCTTTATGATACAGTAGTACTCAGTGATCCCTTCAATCCTGGACCCTACTGTGCCAGTCCCAGTACATATACAGAGCTGAAATAATCCCAGGTCCCAAGAGCTGAACAGGTATGTTTTGATTTGCAGATGGGAAGTCTACATATTTGCAGAGAGATTTTTGCCTCCTGATCATAGCTCTGGAGACTCCTTTAGGAGAACAAAGGACCTTCTGCCAAGGACCCCGGGCATCTGCTGACCACAGGCTGAAAAGCAGAGATTTAAATGACTGAGGTTTAGCCAAAGGAAAAAGAGTACACTGATGTCTGGAACTAGGGTTTGATTCCAGGAATCTTGAAGTTAGTAAATGAATTTCCATTGACTTCACTGTGTCAAAATATCATTCCCAGTATTTTATCAAAGTGATCTGTCTGGGGTTCCTTCATTCAGGACTGTTCAGTTTTTCCTGCCCCTTGATGGGATTTACAAAAAATGAAAGAAGAGAGAAAATAAAGTAACAAGGAAATGCTTGTTGGTCAAAATGGTTGATCCTCTGCATAAGTAGGTAATTCTGGTGGAATCATTTCTCATGAAGTTAATCCTGGTGGACTCAGGAGGATGCACACTATGTATTTGTAGTCAACAGCATGAGGCTCTGCATCATCAGAGCCTGAGGGACTCTCTGGYCATGCCCCTGGTCTTCTCTAGCACCGAGGCAGCTGGTGCAATACGCTGTAAAGGGGGAGAGATGAATAAGGAACCCCATAACAGTTGTTCAGCTTCACGGGACAACATGGGGGAGACAAATACTTCAAGYAAGGAACAAAACCCACCCAAATACATCAGTTTGCTACCGTTTCCCACATCCATGCCAGTGAGAGGGAGATGTGCCATAAACCACCCAGAAGGTGCGATACACGACACAAAGTTCAGGAACCTCGGGGGGAGAAATTGAGGTTGCTGGGGGGGGCAGAGCCTTTACCTGCTTGTTTCTGTAGAGCTGGGAGGACAGCTGGTCTCCCTGCCACGCCGTGTCCTGGGCACCAAGCTGCGGGATGCAGAACTGGCCTGGGGGGAGCAGACCCGAGGGGTTAGCCCGCTCCCGCTTCCTCGCCCGGCCCGGCTGCGGGCCCCCGGCCGGGCCCCCCGCCGCCTCCGACGGGAGCGGGAGCGCACTTACCCGGCGGCCGAGCCTCCCGCCGGCCCCGGCTGTGCGGCGGCTCCGCGGCGCAGACGGCAGCCCAAGTCTCCTTGGAAACCCCGGCGGGGGCGGACCAGGGGCAGGCGCAGCCCGGGCCCCCGGCGAAGTCCGGCTCCGGGCACGGCCGGCCGGTGCTCTGCGGAGGCAAGGGGCCGTGGCGATGGGGCGCTCGGCGGATGGTGTTCCCCCCCTCCCCGGGCTGCCGCGGGCCCCGAGGGGAGGCGATGTCAGCCCTGCTCCGGCCCCGCCGCGAAGCATCCCAGCGCTGCGGGGGTTCCYTGGTTCCCTGCTCCGCGGGGAAGCGCTCCCCTCCCGCCCCGGCCCCGGCCGGGGTTTGCTCAGGTACCTGTCGCAGGGGAGCCCCGCAGCCTCGGCTGCCCCTGCCAGGCGCCGCCTGCCCCCCACCCCCCCCGTGGGAGCTCCCAGCCCTGACCCGGCTGTCCGCTCCCCCCCTCCCCGGGTGGCACCGCACCGCCCTGCTACCTCCGCTGAGCGCTGGGCAGTGCCGCCCCCGCCGCAGCCCCCCGCAGCAGAGGGGTCCGAGCAGAGGTATGCCAGGAAGGTGGCTGAGTTTCCTGCAGTCCCTTGGGAAATACTAGGGTCCTGAGTGGGTTTAAGGGGAAGGGAGGACCCAAGCTGTCCTTGGCCAGTCCGTTCCTCCCACCTTGGGGGCTTGATTCAGCTCTAAAGCAGTACAAAGCCAGCAGAGTCACCTCCAGGCTGCTCGCACTCTCTCCTGCCCCTGCAGTTCTGCAGGAGTCCCAGACCGCACAGCAGCAAAGCCTGGGGTTGTCTCTGGATTCACCCCTTTTTCCTCCTCCAAATAAGCCCCATCTGCAGCAGCTCTAAATCTCTGCAAGGCAACGGCAGAGCTTGGAGCCTCAAGCAGGGAATCTGCTCACCCATGGGAAGGCACAGCAGCAGAGACAGCTCTTGCAGGTAGAGGAGAGCCCTCTTTCTTCCCCATCTTAAAGAGGGCACAAAACCTACTGCAAGCCCCCAAGGCAAAGAGACCAGCTTCTCCTCTTCTGCCTCCAGGTCGAGAGAAATGCAAAGAGCACTTACCATGTTAGTGGCAGAATTAAATGCAGGTCTTGGGAGCACGTTTCTGTTAAAGCCCCAGCGAGGTTTAAATGGCTCTGAAGGAGGGGGAGAGGGGGGAGACTGAGGAGGCGAGTTTAATCTAAAGGAGCTCCCAGTGACGCCTCAGAGCTCTCCTGAAACCCAGCAATCTGATTTGGTGTAAAGCTGTCAAACTTGTGACGTGAATAAACAGCAAACTTGCTGAAATCAAAGTCATTCTGGCCCCACAAATCAACACAAGGAAGGAGGGAAAAGAAAAGAAGGAGAGGGAGGAAAAAAAAAGCCTCCACACACTTCAGGACAGCACTGAACTGGTGTGTCCGAGTTTCACTCCAGGAAATGAGCAGGGATCCAGGGAAGCATCCCACATGTTCAGAGTAGGGCTGCTGGTGTTGCTGGTGAGTTTTTTGTTTTGTTTCGTTTTGTTTTCAAGCCTTGTTTGCAGTTGTAAAATCCAGCAGGAAGAAGCAAGTTTGTCCAACATGCCTGGCTGAGGGAGTGGGTTTTCCACAGCTTCCCAAGGGTGTATCGAAGCAAATATGATTCAGAGCCCTTCTGTGGACAGTTCTGAGGAAGAAAGTGCAGGTTTCAGAACAATACAGTCTGCAGTGACAGCTCCTGCAAATGTCTCACTTTATTGGGAATTAGTTTCCTGTCAAGCCCCAGGCTTCCAGGAGAAGATCTCAGGATATAAATGCGTTGTCAGCGCTATAAGATTTACTGTTATACAGCGTAATGTTGTAAAAGCCATACAYAGGTGTGGGAAAGACAGATTGTCTGTGTATGGTCACCCCTAATTCACATCAGATTTCCACAGCAATTAAAATCCATGGATAGGCTTGAGTTTTTCCCAGAAAAAAAATATCAAAACAAACAACTTTTCACTGAGGAACTGTCTCCAAATAGCATAGGGGATGGTGGGAATAAATAAAGCTAATAGCAGAGCAGTTGTTCAGTCAGGATCCTGCCTCCTGCCCTGGCAAGTGCTATTGAGGGAGCTAACCCGACCTGCCTGCGGACACAATCTGCAGCCAGCCGAGGGTGAGGCTGGGCCGAAGGCAGGCCAGGCTGGCATATGGGGTGGTCTTTAATTTCTCCCCTGAAGGATGCTCAGTGCTGTTACCCCATTAGCAAGGCTCAGGCACAATACAAACCAAGAGGGCCATTTGCCTTCCATTCTTTTACTACTGGCATATTTTCCTAGGTTGCTGCCCAAGGTAAACTGGCAGCTATGCCAAATTAAATCACTGCCATCTCCCGCCTTGATTACGTTTTTTCCAACAGAGGTATTTTATAAAGGACTCATGTTCCAAATCCACACCCCACTCAGCCTTGGGTCACCCTTTAGCTTTCCTAAACCCCAGCTCTGCACAGTACATTTGGTAACTGCTGTGATAACCCACACTCTTCAGGTGCCGACCCCTCCCCCGCGCGGCTGCATGGGGGGSCAGGGGGGGCACCTGTTGGCTAACAAGAAACACAAGCTCTAGGAGACACTGCCAACGAGCACCAAGGCCCAGCACAGCCCTCCTTGCTTTGGTTTAGTCCCTTCGCCCTTTACTTGGCTGCCCCAGGGGGCTTCCTGGGGTGCTGTGGCAGCGGTGGCTCCCTCACCCCGGGCACCACCCCAGGCGCAGACTGCCACCCTGGGGCCCGGTGGGTCAGTAACACGCCAGGGAAGGGCCCGGCGGAGCCAGGGAAAGCCGTGACAGGCCGCAGCCCCGAGGCCACCAGCACCTGACAGGTGAGGCTCTGAGCCGGGCAGGCGGCCGGGCAGCCTCCGCAGGGCTGGGCGGCGAGGCAGGCAACCCCGGAGCAGGCTGGAGGAGCCCTCAGGGCCCGGAGCAACCCCGTGCGAGGCGCAAGGGCTCTACAAAGCCCGCCCAGCCCCGGCAGCCCCTCCGGATACCGCGGCCTCGGCCTGGGGCCGCCCGAGACAGCGGCCATCTTGGGGCTGCCTCAGAGGCGCGGGAGCGCCGGGCCCGGCCATTGGGGGAGGCGAGCGGCCCCGGCGACGTCATCACCCCGCGCCCGCACCCACCACAGGGGGAGAAATGGTCGCAGCGGGGGGTTGGCCTCGTCCCCTCCCTCCTTTCTGCGTGGGCCGAGGCTGCCCTGTGCCTTCTTTTCCAGGGACGTGGCCCCTCTCCTGGCCTCTCCAGGCAGCCTGGGGAGGTGCCTGCCTGGCCCTGGGTGGGGTGGGGGCGGGTGCAGAGCAGCCTGCAGTGGGGAGGCCTGGTGGGTGAAGGGAAGGGGTCCCCTGTGCAGAGGATGCCGGGCTGCCCCTTGTAGCGTCCCTGGGTCACCTCATAGCTCACCCCTCAGGGGACAGAGGGCAGCCACAGAGAGAGCAGAGCTGAGTGTCTAAAAGCACGTCTAGSGAGGGACAACAAGTGGGCAAAGTTTCCTTCCCACTGTGTGGATGTGGGTGTGGGGAGAAGCATTGCAGGCTCATGGCTGCTCCTAGACAGGGCCCTCTGCCTGGCACAATGCTGGTGGCTCTGTCTCTGCTTCCTCTTGGCAGAGCTCTGCATGCTCAAGCATGCTATTTGCCTCTGAGAAGTGGTGGGAGGAGTATGGGCACGCTCTTGGAGTGAAAAGCAGGTATGAAGAAAATGTGTGGTCACTCCATTGTTGCTTCTGCAGAGCTGGAATCGTGTTGGTTTGGGTTTTGACAGTGCTTTGCTTTCCAAGTTCAAGGAATTCATGTCAACTCACAGTGYCATGGTTTCTATGCTGGGGAGTGAAAGACGGTACATGGCTAAAAGACCACCAAATCAGAGCCCAAGAGCCTCGTAGGTTTGGGGAGATAACTTTTGGGTRACTTTCTGTCAAGGAAAGACAAACACTGTTGGTGTAAGAGAGAAAGAGSTAATTTTGCAAAACAGTGCATGGATGTCACACGCGATGATAGAAGAGCTTCAAGTCATGGTAGCAATTACACATCAATGTATAGTGTAGAACAAAACCAAGTAACAATCATCTGCTAATTCTTTTCCTGTTTATCTGAAGCAGCCTCTCTCAGAGCTCTTGCTGCTTGTTGTAGTTAATGATGCACTTCTTTAATTGGAAATGAAGTTCAGGGATGAAATGTTTATCAAGACTACAGTATTACTTCAGTGGAGATAGGATTTCACTTTGAGTGTCATAGCTCTTTTCTGGAGTTTGAGAACACACTAACGTATTGTGGTGTGTTAATTCCCATGTGTTCTTCGAACCTATAATTTCTTCTGTAATTTCAATGATTTTTCTTGTTTAAATGACAGTGATGAAGCTAATCCTTCAGATTAAAAAAAGCTGAACAACAAACTTGAATTTTTCTGGTTTAACTCATTTTTATGTAGAAATGGCCCTAAAACTGTGTTTGGACCATTGTGAATTGGCTTTCAGGAGAGATGGTACACAGAAGAAAAATAATAATATTTACAAATAGTTTAATTCAACTTTTATACCAGACTTACTACAGTTGTGTTACTTTTCATGCTAACACCTGCACAGGTGTCCACACCCACCCCAAATCCTCTTCACTTGCTCTGCCATATTGCTGCTACAGTGCTGCTTATCCCTCGTAAGAATGGTTAGTATATCAGTGGCAAAATAGAGGCTCACTTAATAACTCCAGATATTAACCTATAGTCAGGTACACACAGGTATCTGGCACTTGCATGAATCTCTCATGATGTTTGTGAACTAAAGGTGTGATTAGTTAAGACTGATGAGACTAATTTGCAAGAATGYTTCTGAATGGAAATTTATGCAGATACAGGTTCTGGTTGTTCTCTGCTCAGTCTTCCTCCTTGAACGCAGGACGAAAAGGCACTTCCCAAATCCAGTCCCCTGCTGTTGAGACATTCTTAAACTTTTCAATCTCCCTCTTAAAACTAATTAGGTTATTTTCCTTATGTTATTCCCACTGTGAGGCTACACCATACTCTTAGCTCTGATGGCTAGACACTTTCTAGTTTCCAGTCTGAATGTATTCATAGCAGGTATAATCCCTTTTGTCCTTGTGCCAAACTCTTGCTTTAGTTTAGACACTTCTTCTCCCTCTGTAGTGTTAGCCTCGATGTCTTTGCAGAGTGSTGTCACATACTGTCTTTTCCTTTGCTTTTTAGGACAAATAAGGCAGGTTCTTTTACAATCTTCCCCTAACATAAACACCGCAGGAACCCATCTCAGATAATATTCCATCTGACGTTAACCCATTTTTCAGATGGATGACCAAAATTACTCGGTCTGCTGTGTAATGCACCAATGTTTTAGAGAAAAGCATTGGCAAATCTTTCTSTCTTTTATCTCTTCCTGGTACATTTTAGGGTAATGTTTACCTTTTCCATCACTCTCTCACACCAGTTCCTAGTTTTGAAATCATTGTCAGCTGGCAGTAAGTACACCTGTGGACTTCATTTGCTGTGAAATGCAGTTAGTCAAACYGAGTCTTCAGTGCTGTTGGGCTCCAGCTGTCATATGCTGATACTGTCTAGTACTGTGGAGTTTCACGACTATTTAGGAGCAAACAATTTAAAAAGATGACTTCAACATGGAAAAGCCATAATAGACCTTTCTGGGTTTACCTACAGTTTCTCACAGCAGGAGTGGTGAGTCAATGGATAATGGCTATCCGACCCAGGCACAATTCTTGTGGTGGCTTCAATGCATTCTTCTGGTTTGAAATGAAGGCACGCAGTGCATTTAGGTATATGTGATTTTGTTTCTATGTTTTCTGGTACACGCTGGATGAGATTTATCCCTGATAGATCCCTAGAAGGGAATTTGGTTTTACTAGCACTTAATTGTCTGTGTTAAGAAACGGGCTGGTTTTTTTCAAGGGATTAAGTTGTATTTTAGCAGCAGTATGGAAAAGGATAACACTTTATAGTRACCTAGAAACTTAATTTGAGTAATGGATATTATCTGATGGATTTGTATGTGTGTGGTACTATGTAGGCTCAAATTAAATAATGAAAATCCAACTGAATATCTATAACATTTTGTTATTCTTGAATGGCTTTGAAACTACTKGTGGACTTCTAGAAAGTGTCTTAAGGTGCTGAGAAGTTATATTCCTCCAGATTTGCAGTCATCTTCCACTTTTATCCTCTGGGTAGCAACTGTGCAAGGAACTCCTTATCTCYCTATGCAGACATTAAGATTTTGAGGGGATATTCTGTATTGGACAGGATTAATTTTGAACTGGACTATCACATTACAATCACATTGCGTTTTCTTGTAAAAATGGAGTTCCATAGATTTGCAGCCATGCTTCGGATTTATCTGAAAAAGTTGACGTTTTTATTTACAGGTAGTGACCATTCTATGAATAGAATATCCTTGCAGATGAAATATGTAAGGAGTATGTTTGAATAACGTGCGTGGCATGTATATGTGCCATGTGTTCTGTGCACAAGTGCTCATACATCTGTCATCAACCCTGTTCTGTTAACAGCTAATCTTGGTCCTCTCCTGTGGATGTAACCATTGTTTCACAAAGGACAGAAGATCCCTGCTTTGAAGAGAGATCTGTTAGGTAAAGCACAGATAACTACTCATGGAGATCTAGGACTAGAAGGGACTTCTGGGTCGTCTTGTCCCACCTCCTGCTTTGGTTAGGCAGTCGGTTCATAAAACTTCAATGCCAGCCCTCCAATGCTTGCTGTTGTGACACTGGTACTGCTTCTTACTCCTTGACTGTTCAAAATGTTACTCTAATTTCTGATCTATATTTATTTATGGCTTTGTGCCATGTTTGGACTTTAGCTTTTCCTTTTTCATCCTGTGTGCTTGCCATTTTGATGTGCTTATAAACAACAATCTGTGCTGCTTTTGATTGGTTTTGTGTAATCGTTTTTCTATTTTCCTGACCATCTGAGAAGCACTTAACACACTTCTAGTAGATAAACCTCGTCTTTCATCAGTGTGGGTGACCACTGATTTTTTCACAGCCCTGTAGATTGCAGTTCATTACACCCCCAGGTACAGGAATTGAGGAATCATCTTGTGAAATGGAAAGACAAATGGAAAAAAATGCTGGTTTTGTGTAGCACAGAGTATGTTTATAGAGTTCACTACTACAGAGTGTCATTGAGAGTGAGAGCCTTGTGGTATTAAAATAAATAGAATAATGCTTTTTATCATTCTGGAGTTTTCTTTTGAATATTTTCATTAATTCTACTAGGTATATTGATCTTCTATCTGAAGAGGACACTAATTGCACTGGTTTAGTGTCCTATAGGCTTGTTATCTCAGAACGCATCCCAGTCCCTATGTATTGCGTATGTCTTGCCCTTTCCTTTTGAGTGGCTGGAATTGTATCATAAAAAATGAGGTCCTGAAGAGATACAGATCTTGGGTCTGGCTTTTGGCAAGCTGATGGGTTCTTCTGAAAACTACAGGTGGAAATCTGTTACTGTTGCTAATCTGACTGGTGTATGGAAGAGAAATATATTCTACTCCCGGGTCTGATCTTACACAGTTTTATAGCAGCACTTGTTCTGAGGTTTCAGACCTCACATTTGTCACCCATTTACTGTATAGACCCGTGTTTCGTGTTGATGTTCCTCCATCCAGAGGTTACCACTGAACTGAGTTGCCATGCTGCAGCTAAGTAACCTTTTCATCACAGAAGAGTGATTCAGTGGTGTAAACAAATGCACTGAGGTAGTCCCATGGTTAAATGACAGATGATAGAAACAGTTTSTCTTGACTGTAAGTGTTGACCATCATGGTTTGGGGGAAATTGCTGAGTCTACAAGAGAAAGACTGGTGTGCTGAAAAGCCACGTTTTTCTCCATGGTGTTTTCTATTGAAGTCAAACTATTTTGCAGGGAAATCTGCCAGGAAAGCTTAGCTCACGGGTTTCATCCAAATTGGGATGAATTTTCATGGGACCAGATGCGGAGCTGAATGGGGCACCATGTCTAATCAAGCACTGATGCGTGCATCTGCCTGCTTCATAACCTGGCCTGTGAGCTCCTCCAATGTGCACCGTGCTGCCAATACCTATGTACTGGGCTTCACCTATTTAATAATGCTTTTCCTCTTGGCTGGTGCTCAGGAGTTGGCAGTCTGGCTCCCCTCCATCTCTCCTTGGGTGTAGAGCTGGGCACTTACCATTCTTGGCTGGCAGTTGGGAGGTTTGGCAGAGGTCTCTGATCTGAGTAAATATATGTGAAGGCATCTCTTCATTGCAGAGCTGTATGGCATTGCCTTCCCTAATCAATAATGAAAGAAAGATCCCAGGATGTGTCAAAATGTGTTGGGGGTCAGAAGGTGAAGGATGTTGTTGTCACGAACCGAGAAAGATGTCAGGGTTTTTGTGCACACTATTCAAAGGCTGAGTTAAGTCACTAGGGAGATATTCTACTAAAACAACTCTGTCTGTATACACAAAATCTCCAGCTCCTAGTCCGTGCAGGTAGTGTTCGATGAACTGGTGATGAAAAGGAATTAGTTGGCTGGTAATTCATCTAAAAGATTGGCAGAGGATTTTACAGGCTTACACCAGAGCTGGCTGGAGACAATAATCTCTTTTCTCGAAGAATGCTGAGGTCCTGACGCCCAGCTCGTTGGAATGAAACCTGAATGCTTTTTAATTCTCTGTGAGAGATTTTTTTTCCCTCTTTGGTTTTTGTTTTTAGGAAGGAACAAAATGTTTCATTGTGATTTTGTCAATGATTTTGATATAATGGATTAAAAGAGTAAATGTCTTCCAAATCCCAAGCCTTTTAAAAGAAGAATTCCATTCAAAACACATCAGAGCTGTTTTCTGCCCTGAATTTTTGCTGAAATTTCATTTTAAGCAAAAGTTTACACACGTCAATGGCAGTGTGGGTGCCCTTGCAGCAGTGATGTGCAGTGGAGAATAACTGCGAACAGGATTTTTTTTTTTTTTTTTTTTTTTTTTTTTTTTTTTTTTTTTTTTTTATTTTTTTTGGGGGTGTGTTGTGTGGGTGGGGGGGGGGGGGGGGGAAGGGGGGGGGGGGGGGGGGGGGAGTTTTGCATCCACTTGGCAGCCTTGTACTGTGCCAAAGCAGTGTAAAAAGGCCTCAGAGTGAATAAGAAACAAGAGAAATCTGTGGTTTTTAACTGCCCCTGGATGAGAGAGCAGGATTCATCGATGCCTTACTGTAATTTTACACTTGTGCAATCCCATTGCAAACTGTAATAGAACAGCAAGGAAATAAAGAAGTTAGTACAGTGCCACAGAGCAGGCTTTGGAGAGGAGGCTTTTTCTCCTGGCTCTAGGTTCTTGTGTCCTGATGTGACTGGAAGGAACAGAGACTTAAATGGCAGCTATTGAGCTGCCCAGAAGCTCTAGTGGGTTCTGTTCCATCTTCCTTTTCTCTCTTTCTAGTTAGACAGAAATGAGACCTCTTGCCATCCACAGATTCCCCCAGTGACTGGTCTTTCATCTGCGGCTAGCACGGAAGCTCAGCAGCCTCCTGACAAGCATGTTGGGACCCTCATTGGCTCAGGTCAGCATTCACTGACTTCCCTGTTAGAAGTGGAAGGCGTACTACTGTTTGAAAAGCTGCAGGTTCATCTGAAATGAACTAATTGAATCTTGGATGCTACTATTAGCTGTTGGATGTTGTTCTGTGATTCCTCAAATTTGAAGGGAGTTTGTGTTTAGTGATAGGGCTTAGACTTATCTGTAATCTCCAGCGCCCAGGAGATACGAGTCTACAAGGAAGAGTCTGGTCAAGCATCAGGCATAAAGGAGCTATGGCCCCGTGGAACAAAATGCTTCGCTGGGAAACTGAAGGGCTCTACAGTGCTCATTTCTGCGTCGGCTACTTGCTTGCAAGGTGGCCTTCAACAATTCACTTTTATGTCTTTGTATTACCAAATTCGTGATGAGAAAGATACTACGTTAGATGTTCTGACTGAGGAATAGCCCTCAGTGCTATTCCAGTAAGTGCTGGTATTTTTATTTTCAAGAGTAACACTGATTCTTTCGAAGATGTGGTTTGGTACTGTGAATTAGGAGGGATAACTTATTGCTGAAAATGTTTTGGTTTTCATGTATTCCTGGATGTCAGTGTGTTTTCTAGAAATGTGCAGTAGGTCGACACTAGAGGGCTTGCTAACATCCTCCCTCTGGTCCCACTTACGCAGATCAAGAGGGTTGTTCAGCAGAGTAAATCAGGGAGCCTTCACTCGGGCTCTTACAATTGTGTTTAAGTTTTGAGAGGAGGAACTGAGCAATATAGAGGCATAAGGTTCTGCTTCCCCTCCATCTCAGATCGCTCTGTGTAAGAGAATTTTGATATTTCCAAATACTAAAGCTGGGAAAAGATTATTTTGCGTTTGAGACAGCCTGGGAACAGCAGGCAATCGTCTTTCATTTATTCACTGAGCACAGTTACTCACCAGATTATTTCCATTAATAAGTTCAGGTCTGTAGTTGTTTGGTTTTTGGTTTGGTTTTCTGTGTGGTGGGTTTTTTTTCTCCCCCCCCCAGCTTATATTCTTTCACCAGCATTTTCCAAATCCAAAAGAATTGGTTAATTTTGTCTAATTATGTAAATCTCTGTATTTGCCCTCACTGGAGTAATGTTGCTGTCAGCTTGTTTTTGAATCAAAATGAAAAAAGCTTTTTTTGATACTAAAATCAGTATTGTCTGTGTAAAGAGTTAAAATAACATAAGGCATGTTCCCTGAGTCTTGAGACAAACTACAGAATAATTTTTTTTTTTTTTTTTTTTTTACATTTTTTGCCTCTTATTGTTAGATTTACCAAAGTTTGAATTTTAAAGGTTGGGTTATGTTTTTTTTTTTTTTGCATCTCGGAGACTTTTTGAGGTGACATTCTTGTGTAAATACAGCCCCAGAAACTTGAGCCTTAAGACAACTCTTTAATATTCTGGAAGATCTCTACTATAGAAAAAACAAACRAACAAAAACCACAAAACAAACAAACAAAACCCAAACCAACAAAAAAAAAATGCCAAAGCGTGGAGGTAGCACAGAGTTGTGTGCTCAGATTCTGCAGATTTGATTTCTAAAATTAGGTTCTGAAGTGTATATTTTGATAATGATTAAAGATCTGGTAACTTCCTTTGAGTCATATTCTGCAAAAAAACTTCATGAAAGTCCATTTCTGCATTTCACTGAACTGTCTTTCGAAGCTACTAGCAGTTACTGTTAAAGACCTCATCTAACAGTTCATTTATAAATGCCATTATAAAAATAAAGGAATAGACTGATAGAGTTAGATTTTTGTGGTTTTATACCAGGATCTCAGCTTCTATTTAAGCATTTTCTTAGGGTCGGCAATTAGTGATTACTCTTCCTTTGCGAGTGTGGTGTTAATATTGCCTGTATACAGCTGCTGTATTAATATAGTCATTTGGCCATGTTACCCCTGCTATACCCGCTGAGCTATCGTTCAAACTGAGGAGGATGGAGATGCCAAGCTGTCCCTTCCTGAAAGGAGTTCATCAGTGGTCAGGTACTCCTGAGATACCAACATCCATATTTCCACATGCTTTCCAAACTCTGTGGACTAGATGAATTTCATTTTTCTCTGGGGAAGAATAAAGTTGTGTTTATCACTGAAGAGCAACCAGACAGGAAAGCAGAACATCTGCGGCTGAAATGTGCATGCGTATAAGCTGAATGAAATTTCTTGAGCATGGGAGTTTGGCTATGATAATTGGGTTTAACATCTTTCTTGGTTGTTGTTTCTGTTTGGGGTTTTGTTTTGTTTTCCCTAAAGTGGTGAGAGGCCTTTGACAAGACTACTTAATGTGAAACAAAAAGATCAAGGAAATCCATTAAAATTAACAGTGTCTCTTTTATCTTCTTGTGTTTTTAGAAGTCTGATTTTTAATTATGTCCCAGTTTTTAAACTCAACCTTTTTCAGAAAAATGTTCTGTTTGATTTGAATTCAGGTGTTTCAGTGACAGAAGAGATCATGTTAGAGAGAGAATCGGTGGTGAGGTGGCAATGGGAAGCAATGAGGGAAAGAGTTATGAAATAATTGTTTACCCCTTTCTTGGACTGAACTGGAAATGTCAGTTAATAGAGTTGCAGATGATCTAAAATTTAGAATTGTTCTGCTAAAATTATGTAGGAGACATCCATAGGTTTGGGATTTTTTTTGGCTTTTTTTTGATGCATCAAAATGAAGTTGAAGAGCCTCCTAGTAAAGAGGGAATACTCAAACAAGACCAGGGCTCCAACCTATCAGTTAAAGCACCTATCTGGGAGAGAGGGACTGGGCTCTCATTTCTGCACCAGCAGGAGTTCATGGGTTTTATCCAGTAAATGTTTACTGTAAAATCCAAAACTGTGCTGGAAGCAGGACGCGAGTTCTCTTTTTTTTTTTTTTTTTCTGGGACTTGTATCCTGACCGCTGGGCTATGAAGTTATTCTTGCTTTCTTTTTGTTGTAAAGAGTCTTTAACTCCTTTCTTCACATCCTCTGTAAGATATTTGAGGCATGCCTGTGGCTTTGCGGCTAGGAGCACTCCTGAATCCTGAAAAGGTGGTTGTGGAGTTGAGTCTTTCCAAGATTAGGCAGCAGCTTCCAAGACTTTTCAGAAGTACAGGCTGGACTTGTCATCACATCCTGCATACAGTCTTCTCTGGGGTTTGTCCAAGCCTCAGTTTCCCCTCAGGGATGATTGATTGATTTGATTTCATAGCATTTGTGTGTGCACGTACACGGTAGGGAAGTGAATAGACAAATCCAAGCATCTCCATTGCCGAGGAGGAGCCAAAGTGCCTCCTCASTGATGGAGAGTAGGCTGAGAAGAAGAGAGAAGCCTGCTGGCAAAAGCACCCAATTTCTCCTGCAAAGGAGACTAGAGGGACCAGAGCAACAGCAGATTTTCTCAGAGGAGGGAGCAGTTATGGGAGGGAGCAAGGAAGCAGGTGGGATAAGCACAGCAGTGAAGCGGCCTGGGAAGACTGCTGAAGGGCCAGGGCTGGCAGAGACAAGAGGCTGGTGCAGAAAGAGCAGAAACAGGGGAAAGGAATTCTTTCACGGCTGCATCTTCACAGGCTCCGTCAGCCCCGGGAAGACAATAGCACTTCCTCCACCTTACAGCAACAACCTTTTCAAGTGCATCTGTAACCAAATAAACGTTGCCAATGGGAGCACTGCAAACACAGACTGTTTCAGTTAAACCTCCAGGCGGGTGGTGGAATGATTGCACTAGCAGTTAACTACAAGCATTTCAGCATTTAGTTGTGGGTGATATTCAGTGGTATTCAGATATTCAGGACTCTCTAGACCATGGAGCTGTGGGGACCTTAGGATAGGCAGGCTCTGGATTCAAGTGTTGTGGATCGCTTTCTAGAAGTCTCCAGCACTCTCCATTGCCTGTAGGGTGCCTGGCTTCATACCAGGCAGTGTGGCTTGCCATGTGCTTTCCCAAATCAGGGGGAGTATCTGATCTCAAGCTGGTATCAACAAACTGAAAACACAAGAACTTTTTTTGGTGTGACATAGCTAGGTCTGGACCATCACTGGACCTACTCTAACTTGCTCTTTTCACTCATGTTTAAAAAAAAAACAAACAAAAAAAACCAAACAAAAACCCCCCCAAAAAAAACAAAAAACCAACCAAACAAAAAACCCACAAAAACTCAAACCAAACAAAAACAACACACCACACACACAAAATAAAAAAAACAAATGGGTTTTTGTTTTTGTTTTTTATAACTGCATCTCCTGAGGTTCACAGTGGAGCACTGAGCACAGATGACCGCCACATACTCTGCTGCAGATTGGGTTGTTCGGAAGATGTACCCTAGTCATGCCGCTGTTTGCTCAAGTACGCAGTTGAACACAGTGCTATGTGCAGCACGCTCACCTTGAAATGGTGTTTCCAGCCAGCCTGTCTCACCCTGGCCCTGTTGGCTCTTGCTCCGCTTTACCCACTACCTAGGCTGTTACTTAACAGCATGTTTGACTGTTTTTATTAAAAACAATTATATCACTGGGTCCCCCCTTCGACGTGTAACAAGAAACCTTCGACCACAGCGCTGGGGAATAAGAGGTAGAATGGCTTTGAAAGTTAATGTGCTGCCAACAACCAGCCGTGCAGCAATGGGTTAAGAGGGGCCATCCCTGTAGACTGTCACTCACCAGACTTTTTTTTGAGTTGACCTGCTAGGATTTTTCCCTCTCCTCCCACCCCTTCTTCTTCTCTTCTCTTTCTTTCTCTTTATTCTTTTTCTCAGGTCTCTTTTGATTTCATGCTGGCTTTTTAAATTGAGGATAAAGTTAATTCACCGCACAATGCCGCAGCTGGAATGAAATGTGGCCAGTCGCCCGTGTGGAGGGGAGGGCTCCATGCTGGCTGGAGGTGGCTTGTTGCATCTCCTAAGGCCACTACGGGCTGTCACTGATTTATTGATAGTGCCTCTAGCGACAAAGCAAGAAGTTAACTAATTATGAACATATGGTTCAGCTCATGTTTGACTCAGCAGCCACCTTGTTAGCCTGGAGCTGCCTAGGTGTTCAGAAGCAGAAGAGGAAAGTTTTGGGTGGAAGGTGTGGTCCAAAGTCCCACTGACAAGCCAGAGGGAGACTTGATTGATCCTAATCTATTCTTTTTGTTAGGAGGCAGCATGCTGCTGTCAGGAACAGCTTGGTAATAACAGATTTGTGGCCTTTAAGTCCTTGTGGTTATAGTCAGCACGCGACACTCGGTCGGCTCCTTGCATGCTCTGTACTTAATTGGTCTCAATGGTGGGGTCTGAAATGAGATGGTAGTTCAAGGTGCAACACATGCTATACCTGAAATTGCAGCCTRTGAGCTGCCGCACAGATGTCAGCTTTTTACCAGTGGGCTTACCACTGGGGACCCAGAGGGTCCGTATAGAAAGGGACAAGGGATGTCTGAGAGGACCCTGCAGATTTTCAGTGCTTGATATGGAATTAATTAGAAGAAAATTTAGAGAGAGAGAGAGAGAGAGTGTGACTGGTAGAGGAACAAGGAGGGAGACAGACAGAAGTTGTTAGGAAGTTCATCAGGGTGGATTGCAATTTTGTCTGCATTGAGTGGTCAGCATGCATAGTCTGGACACAGGAGAGTATTTCATGGGAAGTGATACCAGCTAAAGGGGAGGAGGGTGTCTCTTTCTGTCCATCTGTTGGTCTTTCACAAGTGAATTGGGCTATGCCACAGGATTCAAAACAGTGTAGTTAGAGGCTATTTTTTTTTCATGGGCGTACATGGTCTCCAGGAAGAGYGGGCTTATTTCTGTCCGGACTTTTAAAACAATTTTAGGGTTCTGCTGGTTTGCTTAACTGGAAATGCTGAGCATAGAAAGATAGCAATTTTAATAATAGGCAGCAGAAGGAACTCCAGGGATGAATGATTTGACACAGCCAGCCAACAAATAGGTTATTTTATGACTGTCTAGACAAAGCAAAAGTGGGCAGAGAAGGCTATCTGCATGCTGGGATGCATTAGCAAGGCCACAGCCAGCAGGTTGAGGGAGGTGGTTAGTGACCTCTACTAGGCATTGGTGAAGCTGCATCTGAAGTACTGCATCTAGTTTTGGTCTTCACAGTGCAAGAAAGTTGTTGACAAACTGGAGAATCTAGCAGGAAGGCCACTGAGCTGGTCAGGAGGCTGGAGCACACGTGGGTGAGGGAGCTGGGTTTGCTTAGCTTGGAGAAGAGGGCTGAGGGAGTCTGATGGCAGTCTTCTACTGCCATGGAGGGAGTATAGAGAAGACGGAGGCCAACTCTTCTCAGATATGCACAGTGAAAGGACTCTGAATGGTCAAAAGCTGGGACAAGTTACATTCCAAATAGATGAGGGGAGGAAAAAAAAAGCAAACGTGGTAAGCTAGAGAGGCTATGGGATCGCCATTCCTGGAGGTTTTCATAACTTGCCTGGGCCAGGTCCTGGGTAGCATGATCTAAATTTGAAAAGGACTCTTAATTTTTCTATGACCAGGCTGCAGCTGGAGCACAGTCCAGGGCCTGGGACAGAGTGACATGGCTGACATTGTCACACACTGCTGTGCTGGCTGGCTCGCGGCTCTGGTGTCATACCACGATGCACATGGCAATTATCATTGTYACTCCTATAATGTAATGAGTCAGAACTGTTAATTAGTGATTAAAGTCAATCTGTACGCAACAGTTTGGAATATAATTCACTCAGATACAGCAATAGTTTTCTTAGCAGAGGCTGTGCTTTAAGCTGTGGTTAGCTGGTTAGAGCAGAAATGACTTTTGAGGCTAAATAAGTGCCTGTCCCTCAGCTAYTTCTTATCACCTCCTGTGAGAGGATGCTGCAGGTGAGTTGGGGACCAGAATGTGAGAGGCCCCTGTGAGGTCTCATGCTGCTGCTGAAGGTGGTTTGAGCTCACCTGGCTGACTGTGCTGCTGCAGGTTGGAAGCACTGAGGTAACTGGTATGACAAATTCAGGGTACTGAGATGTTAATCTCTAGTTAACAGTCATCTGGAGGAGGTGGAGGGTTAAATTCTCAGGCTATTAAAGTGGCTCTTATGGTGGATTTCTGACCAAAGCCTTGCTTTGTGTTTGCCTGTGGGGACCTTCTCTGGCTGAAAGCTTTGCCTGCTATGTAACCAAATAGGAATAGTTACTTCTTACTGAGATCCCTATGTCAGCATCTCTGTTGTGATATGTACATTAGACAAAGAACTGAGACTAAATGTTCAGACTTAAATTCTCAGTAAATTCTTATTTGTATCACTCTAATAGTGCGAGAGAGAGATCTGAAGGAAGCAGCCCTCAAGCCCAGCATAACACCTTAAAAGCGTGTCTGCATGGAGCAAAGCAGCAGCTTTGGAGGAAATAAGAACCAGGATTTGGTGCTTCCCTGTTTCTCTCAGGGTCCATGTCTGCTCCGTTCTTTACCCAGCAAAGCAGCATGGGACAGTGGAGACCTCAAGGCAGTGTCATCATTCCTCGCTGCAAAAAACAGCCACTGCTTTGGTTTGTAGCAAGGGCAGGTTGTTTCAAAAGATAAGACCATGTTCATGAAAATTCAAAGGAATTGGGCTCAGATTTGAAAGTGTCTGGATCAGTCGGTGGTTTTGTACCTAACTTGGAAAGGGAGCTGGGGGTGAAGATTAGGATTTAGGTCATGATCCAAAAATCCTGTAAATACTYGGGAACATGTGAATTTGAAGTCCAGTTTCAGACTTGCTGCCAGGGAGATCTCCTAGCTGCCAAGTTAGGAGAAGCTTTTCTAACTTTGGTTTGAAGTTGTTGCTCCAGGGCAGACCTGTATCTGAGTAGAAAGAGTTATGTGGTTTAGCTGGTGCCAAATGGAAATTGGGTAGCAGTGATCATAGTTTTCTGGGCACCTTATTTTCTCTGGAGTTGGCCGAAAGGGGAAAAAATCTAAGCRGAACACCTAGTGCCAACAAATGAGACCAGCACATACAGATCAAAGGCAGAGACGCTCTGTAGTGATTCCCTGCAAAATGAAAACCTGTGTTCTCTGCAAGTAACACCGTGTTCCTGCTCGAGTGTGTGGGGGACTTGGAGCTTTACTATGTGAGTTAATAAAATGACTTGTCTCCTGGTGCAGATGTTGCACAAACGCTGCTACACCTGTAATTTTGTACTCAAAAGCYTATTTCTTTGTCTGAAAGAGCCTTACATCCCTACGGACAAACTCTTTAGGTGCGTTCCCATACAGAATTCAATGATATTTCCCCATCTGCTAATTTCCTTTGGCTTCCCAGCTGAAACCCGRATCCGTGTCATGACGCTCCTCTTTCGATACCAATTGCTGCTCCCTTTCCCGCCAAAGGCAGATGTAGCCATTAGGATGACTTGCATCCTGCTGCAAGCAATATGTCTGATCTTTACCCTACAAAGGTATTGTTTAAAGGGCTCTGAAGATTTTGAACAAACTGGCCTGGCAGGGGGACTTTCAACTTCGTCTCCCTTATGGGCGCAACAGCCTGTGTTTGTAAACAGAGCCTTAGAGGAGTAGTGGGAGCCACTGGAGGACTGTCAGCTAGTTAATTGGATGTCAGCTCCCTGCCGGGGATGGAGGCTAATGAGTCATCCTGCATAAAGAGAATGGCCCGGAGAGAAAGGYAAAGAATTGGACAGCAATAATCACATCTACAGAGGAGCCCAGAGCCCGCCTGTTGGGATAAAGGCAGAGCAGCATTTGGGGACAGAGGGCTTCCCTGTTTGGATTTCGTTAAACAGAGATTAAGCAGCTTCTGAATTTGTAAAGTTGAGATATTATTACTGGTGCGTGTGTTTAAACGTGCTCATATGCGTGGGCAATGGTCTAGTATACAATATAAACACTTTCAGTCCATATGTTTTGGTTGCCTTTGTTTTCTGAAAAATCCATAATAATTTTTTAAAAATAAAGAAACCAAAATGATCTGTTAAAGGAGAGTTTAACGCAGGAAATGGCAAAAAGGAATAATAAAACGAACATTGCAATCRCTACTTCAAGTTAGGAAGTTACTTTTTTCTTGTGAAAAGATAAGTCGAAGAGTAAGTCCTTTTTGCTGAAAGCTGTCTTCTAAAATGATTTTTTTCATTGAGAACCTAACATTAAAAAAGTGAAGTTTTTTGGAAGCTAGCATTTTGTACATAAGTTCATTTTATTTTAAAGAACATTTTGATTGAAAATATTTATCAGTGTAGTTACATGAGTAAATAGAGGGATTTTATTTATATCTTTTTCAAGAGGGGAAACACGAATGAGAGAAAGATTGGATATTGGCATTAAGTTGTATAATAAGAGTATATGTTACCATTTAAAACTATTTTTGCCAAAGGAAAAGCTGATAAGAGAGAAATAGTCAGACACACAAAGAAAGGTAATATGAAGGTTAAAAGAATCATAGAAAAGATGGCTGTAAAAAATCCTAGGAAGTCACTAGGCCTGTCTGTATGCCCTAATGTGAGCTGCTCTTTACCTAAGCTGTGCCTGATGGGTGTTTGCCTAGCCAGCTCTTGGAAAAAGAGAAGAATGGAAGATCCCTTGTCAACCAATTCCAGCATGCCACTGTTTTTACCTGCAGAAATTTTTCTTGATGTTTAATTTAAACCATCCTGGTTGCAATTTAAGTCCATTGCTTTATGTCCTGCGCTCTTTGAACATAAAATTAATTCCCTTTCCTCTTTCAGCAACCTTTTCCATTTTTGATGCCTTAAATCTTCTTCAGRGCAAACACCCCATTATTTTTGTCTTCTTTCATGGTATCCAGATCACTGATCTTTCTAGTATCTCCCCACAGGTCTTTCTCGATTTGCTATTTATTATTTCCTGAACAACCAAGAGAAGCGAGGCAGAGGGAAGGTGAAACAGGACCTGCTGTGAAGAGAATTTGTTAGGCAGGAGAACTGTTGTAGGTGGGAGCTACCTGCTAATTGGAGTGTCAGGGAAGTGGAGATGCTGCTGGATACAGCCAAGACACAGTTATCATCCTAAAGTTTCAACACGTCTCAGTTCTGTGTGGCCCACCCTCATCTTGTCCTCTATAGCACATAAGTAGTGTGCACCCTGATCCTATTATAACTCATGGCAATAGCACCAGGAAGACCTGTATGCCTCAGTGCTCTTAAGTCATTCAAAAATGGCAATTCATATGGGCTGACAGCCAACTGAGTAAACGAGGTACTGGCTTCTCTCCAGATTTATGCAATGTGCTGGAGTTTGAGTACTTCTCTGAGGTTTTCAGTATAGGCAAAAAAGCAAATAGGCAAAGTGGTGTTTCCCTTGGTCTACAGTCATCTGTAGATACAGTCCAAAACTGTTCTGAAACAGCTGAGGAAATACTTCGTCTAGTTTCTAGAATATGAAATATTGCATAGTGACCTGGAACTATGGGACTTCATGGATAGGGAAATTCTGTTTTGAAGGCTGTAGATCCCTCAGCAGCTGTGGCAATCATAGGGACTCCTGTTTGTCCTGGACTCCTGCTTATGCCTTCTAACAGGGTGGCTGTTTTGGAGATAAAGATTTCTAATGAGCCAGTATGTACAAGAAAAAAGACAGCTTGCAGAGAGCTGGAGGGATAGTGTAGTTCCAGTTACCCAAGGAAGGATGAAGCACCGCGTCACCTCCTTCCAGAGCACGAGTCACGTTAGCTGGATAGTATGGTGTATTTACCCGGCTGCCGCTCATGCTAGATCTGATCTGTGGAGCAAAATCAAAAGGCTGTCAATCCTGCACCAAATTAAAACAGAATCATGAGAATTAACGTGCTTTATAAATGTGGGTTAAGCACACTATAAGCACACTGTAATTACAGTCAGCTGCCTGGCTAGTGCAATCCAGTAGCACTGAGCTTAGGAATTAAGTTGAATATACAATTAATAAGAGCTTATATTAAAGGCATTAGTAGAGTTACAAAAGCTTTGTAACAACAGAGTGTGACCCAGCCTTGGACACAGACAATGGGGTTTTGTGTGCTATAATTAGTACGCACAAAACCTCCCCATTAACTCGACAGTTTTCCATTTGTTCTTTAAAGAATTGAGCAGTGCAAAGCACTTTTGGCCCATCAGAGATGGGAGCTGTGCAGTCAGTATGGAGGCATCAGGGATCTGAATGTTGTCTCCCTTTGGGCAGCTTGGGCAGTGCCAGCGGGTCAGCTGAGGTACCCGACAAATTAATTTACCTACAAGGTCAAACTCTGCCCCCACACTGCCTGGGCATGCCTGAGTGATACCAGGACCGGCACGCAGAGTYGCAGCCAGCCCTCTGAAGAGCTGCTTCTCCTTTTTCTYCTCCTTACTCACCTGAAACGAGTGGATCTCAGTGCAGAGAAATATCTTGACCTGTTGCAGGACCTGAGAGTTAAGGGAGAGGAGCAAATACAGAAGGAGGGAAGGAATTTTCTCATACATGAGCTACAGTATTAGAAGAAATCCTGCATTGAATTTAAGACCAATGTGGCGGTATTTGTGATCTGTGAGAGCTGGCATCTTTGAGATTGATCTGCAGGTCTAGGACAGAGCTGCAGAAAGATTGTACGAAGTAAAGGTAACAAGCTGCAGAGGTTGTGTGAAGGAACAGATCTATGTAGGACATCTGAACCTGAAGGAGGGCAGAAAAGCAGAACTTGAGGACTAATAGAAAGCCCTTTGGAGGCAAAGAATGTTCAACAGCAGTTTATTTGCGTCGAGTCCCACATGCAGCTTAAAGTTCAGATGAGACTTAACACAGTCTTTTGGGGGCACATTATCTATGTTACTAAGGTGGAGTCTGATGGTTAAGGATGAGGAGAAAAATTTGTGTTCACCTTCAGCTCAGACAGCGTGTAGCTGTGCTAATTAGCTACTGAGGTACTCCACTCGTGAGACTTGTATCACTAGTGCTGCTGATCTTTGGGACAGGGCTGGCAGTGCGTGCAGACTTGTGGCAGTGAAGGACATGGCAAAGCCCTGTAGTTGCTAGGGTTTAGGGAATACAGACCTCAGATCTACTCCCTTCATCCACCAAAGACTGATATCTCCTCTTGCATTTCGCTAGGATACCTGTGGTAAGATTCTTTCCCACTAAGCAGAACTTCCATTCTTAAGAGAGGAGAGATGGCTGAGATGCAGTAAAATGCCTGACAGGGTCTTTCTGTGCTAGGACAAGCACCTCTGAAACTTGGTAGCCAGATACAGAGATCATCCAGAGAGTAGCACGCAGTACTTGTGCCCAACCACTGACTCTTTATTCTTCCTATTTGTTGGAAGTAAAATACAATCAATTCCTAACTGCAGGTCTTTCATGGGAGCTTTTTTGAGATTATTTCACACTTAAGGGGAAAAACAGGTCAACCTTAGATTTTGCTTTTGCCTAATGCCCCTCCAAAGCCCATCTATATTCTCAAGGGAAGCTCTTCTCTCTCCCTTTTTGCTGTCATCCTGCAATTTTGGGGACAGGCGTTAATTCCAAGGAATGTTTTTTCTGTCAAAACTTTCCTGCTATGTGACTTTGTGTGTGGACCTAACAGTGCTCACCTGAGACAGAAGCATCTGTTTTCAGGGGTCAGATACCTCATAGACAAGGTGACACTACTTTCCCTACTTAAAAAAGCAGCCTTCTTTTGCATCCAGGTTTCAAAATTTTGCCACTTGCAGAGAAATTCTGTGTTTCCAAGTGGCTGCACAGAAGATCAGAATCATTGGATAAAAATAATTCCCTATTGCTTCCTTTCTTTTCTATTAACTGTGCAGTCTGTGCTGGAGCTTTTTATAAAGCACACATTACTGGTGACTGGCTTTCCTGTAGTGCACTAATATGTAATACAAATGATACCTGTCATGTTTGATTTGTTCTGGTGCTTAAGTTCGGGGAAGAATAGCTCTCACTTGCGATGGGAAGTTTTGAGTATCTCCCTCTGTGGTGAACTGTCTTGCAATTTGTTACGGTCAGTAAAGAGGGCTGCTCTTTGCTGAGGCTAAAATAGAAGTCCTACGAATGCAGTAATTGATAGCACTAAATACAAAGGCAACGCTTCTAGAAGTTCCTGAGCCGCAAATTCCTTGCGACTAGAAAAGTATATGGCTGAAGTATTGCCCTGCTCTTGCATTCTTTCCTGGGCATCCTCTACTGGCTGCAGAAGAAGACAAGTTGTAGAGCTAAATGGTCCACTGGTACTGTTGTATCTACGTATTCATAAAGATTAATTGATTAACTTTCACCCTTTCTCCTCAAAATAAGGGCAGATTATCCAGCTGTGTGGTGTCGTGTTGCTTAATTTGTTCAATGTTTGCCACTTCTTATCCTAAAGGTGGTGATAGCTGAAGCGTTAATGTCATCTGGGGTTTTGCCAGTGATGAGTTAGAAAAAGTGACTAAAATAAAATGTTTCAGCCTAGACAATCATTTGCTGTCTTACAGTCATCTTGAATGGTGAAAAAACTTAAAACATCAAAATTCTTATTGAGTGACATTTTCAAAATTAAATTAGAAAATGTAATCAGATTTGCTTCTTATTTTAGTCTACCCTACAATTCTGCTCTAGGTTGTCTTAGACTCTGTCCCTCTGTGCCACCTGGTTCTTGGCTATCTGTCACATGTTAATCCCAGCCCAGTGTCACAGTCTGTACTGGGGGTGCAAAGGCTTTCTCCTGTGCTGTTCCTATGACCTGTGGCTGTTTCCTCATTATTTTTTCCCTTTTAAAAAATTTCTCTCATTGCCTGAACCTCTCAGTTTCTGCTAATTCTACCTTTTGTTCTTTGGTGTTGACATAATTAGTAATTTTATAAAGCTATTTGGCAGATGGTTTGCATGAAACATAAGCAAATAAATTATTCTTGTTTCGTTTAGAATTGTAGGGGAAAGCAATGTTTGTCTAGATATACTCTGATGTGCATGTACTTTTTTTTTTTGAACAGTGTATGTTTTTAATATATAAATGTAGGGACACAGGTGTATATACCCAATCTGTTCTATCACACACTTGTGTGCACTCCTGTTGTGTGCCCTGAGTCCAGATAGATTTCATACACACGGTCTGACCGTCTGATTGTTGCTATTATGCTTCAGAGTATGTTTTCAAAAATAATTTCCTGCCACATTCCTGACTGTATTTGTAGGCTGAGTTTATCCTCTTCCCTGCTGTTCCATGATCTGCCCCTAGGTTACTAACAACCCCAACAGACAGCCTGGCTCATGCTACCTGCTGCTTAGATGCAGATTAACTCACTACCAGCCATATGGACTACCGACTTCAAAAATTCCTCTCCTTTTGCTTTCTGCTCTCAGAAAAGTTAATGGACAGTTTGCTGGTAAAGAAAACGTAAAACAAAACGCCGAACCTGTGACATAATCACCTGGGCTTAACACAACTGGCCCCTCCATCTGCCTTTACGCTGGGATTTGTGCATATAAAGCAGAATATGGTGCTCTGCGCAATGCGGGTTCATACTGGTGACTTTCCCTTATGGCACAGGTACTTGTTTACAATACAATGGAATTAGACAAGGGCATTATGCAGATATTGCACACACATAACCATATATAACTTTATATTCTTAAAAAGATCCCCATTGTGGGGTTGGGCTTTAATCAGTAGCAACTCTTGTGGTTGTTTCTTAAATGTTATTAGACTGGCAGACCATGTTTCAAGGTGATTTTCACAGTGAGATTAAAAGATACATATTTGGGGAGGGGTGGATGTGAGGCCAGAAAAACGGATTTTTCAGGAGGTTAAGATGCTGTGACATAAATAAGGAGAGGGCTAGAAGGTCTGTGTTACATTACTAGTGTTGCATCTCAAGATTTTATCAGAAAACTGAACTCTAATGCCAAGCGCTGACTTCACGGTGCCCTTTCTAAATATTATTTACTGTCTATGTTTTAGAGGTGGGGAGCCAGGATGCTCAGGAATTACTGGGCTGAGTCTCAGAAGTGCTCGGGGCCAGCATCAGCACATGTTAGTGGTGTGCTCTGCCCCRGCCCCGTGGCCAGACCTGTTGTGCTTATGGATCCTGTCCAGACTGAGTGCGCATCAAAACYGAGTCCTGATTGACTTTGCTTGGGCTTCTTGCCATCTGGGGCAGACAAGGACAACCAAAAGAGATCGTAACGTTAGGCTGTGCTCTGAAAACTATGCCGCGCCGACTGAGAGGCAAGTGAAACGTGCCTTAAGCCACCTCAGGCAATTGCTAGTCATGAAATACCCTTCTGTCACTGCGGCACTCTTGTATTTAAGACTTACAGGCAGGCTGCATCCAGTCACTTGTGAATTACAGTTTGTATTGGCAGTTTGTAGCATGGTTTGTAGCGTTATCTGCAGTATGTGCATTCACGTACAGGTAATCCGATACATGTAAATGTGTCATATTATCATATTTATTACCGTTGCTTGGATATTTGTTTTTGCTAAAAGTTGTATCCCTAATTTAACCCTAGAGTTAAGACTTACTTTGCATCCTAGCTTGCAAGCATTAGATTATATAGTCTTTATGTTCCTTTGGTGAAGGACTATATGGTTATGGAAACGAGGAGGACTTAAGTTAGCCCATTGATATGCAACAACATCATTGGTGTAACTGCTGTGACAGTTCCAGCAGAGCTGGGTTTACTTTCTTAAGTGCTTCTGGAGGGGTTTATTGTTTGAACATTTTGGCAAATAAGAAATTTAAAGCTTTAGGAAGAATCAAGTGAAAAATAGAATATAATATAAACTTTAAAATGGAAATAGATTTTTTTTTTGCAATATTCTGACTTTTAAATAAGAAGTATAAATATTTTTACAGTCTCTTTGACTTTCCCATGTGTACTGCACCATAGAAATTCAAAGCTATCTTATTGGACCTGATCCAGCACTTTACAGGCTACCACTTTTCCTCATCCCTCCCCAAAATTAACAGTTTTGCTAACATTTTTTAGGTTCTTCAAATTTTTCAATCTTTGGAAAGAAGAAAAAAAAAAAGATTCCTCAAAATAAAGAGCAACGAAGTATGGCTTCTCCAGTGACAGAATGCAAATTGGGATAGAATAAAAGAAAAGCAAGACACTAAAGTATAGAGTTCTTATTTTCCAAATGGTTGAGGGGTTTTCATCAAAGGATTTCTAGTGTTTCTTTTTAGAAAAAAAAATATTTCCAAATATCACAACTTATGATTACCTTTTGAGCTCTCTTAGTGAACGCCTGTAGAAGACGCAGGCATCATGCGTGAGAAATACTGAAAAAAATGTTGGGAGTTTCACATCAGATGGTGTATTCAACTGGTCTGATGCTTTGGTTCCTGCCTCGAGTTGCAGTTGCTACTACAGAAACTAGTAACATGAAATTGAAGCCACAATCCATGCTTTTAATTGAATGGGTTTTATAAGTGATTTTTGAGAAGTGATGATTGTTCTGAAAGAGTATATGCATTTTTATATGCTACATTTTGTAATGTAAGTGCCTTTAAGTTATCTGTACAGTCAGAGACAAGTCTTTCTTCTGGTTTTATGCAAGTTGGTAACAAAGAAATGAGATTAAAGAAATGAGCTGGTTCCCAGGTAGATTCATTTGAATGATTCTGCTGGAAGTATTGATGCTTGGTCTTACCTGAATAGAGGTGGGTAGAGTTATCCCTCATTCCTGGGATGCTGGATGGATCTGGGGACATCCATCCTCCCCACTTGCAGACTCTCTGACCACAGGGTATCATTCTCTGCAGCTGGATGGATTTACTCATGTGACTGAAGAGAAGGATCCTGACTTTTCTCCCTCTGAGCTTAATGATGAAAATCCCTCACTTTCGTCTCAAAACCAGATTAAACATTTGTGGTGTTATTTAAAATGGATGGGGACTGTCCTTCGACTTCCCTGTCTTGAGCCAAGTGGATCTCACCCCCTTGGGTCTGCATGGCTGTTTGGGCTGTCTGAGGAAGCAGGGCAGAGGCAGGCCTGAGGGCAAGATAGGTTGGGAAAGAGGGAGTAMAAATGTCTGTCTTTAGTCTTTGGGATATGGGAATTTTTATTTAGTTCTAAGGTTTGAAATACCTCTTCAGCAAGGACAGTGGCCCCAACCCACGGTGTGGCTCTGCAGCYGGTGCAGTAGCATCAAGAGCTGGTCAAGAGCAGTGATTCATCTGGTTATTCCACAACACGAGCAGTGCATGAGAAGGGGTTCGTTGATGTTTGCTGTGCTCTGCATGGCTTACATGCACTCTTAGCTGACTGATGGCACGGTCAGAGGAGTAGACACGATGTACAGTTRTAAGGTCTTTGCCTCTCTGATAATACACGTTCAGCTTGAGTCCTCTGTCCCACCCTTGTGTAATGAAAATTTCTCAGCAGGATGGTGACTTGTGCTGTGGCCCCAGGTCCTTGGGAGCAGGGGAAAGGGGGGAGGAAGAGATTTCTGTATCAGCAAATACCTTGGAAGTGGATGCAGGATATTTAGCGAGCACGTGCAAGCCGCCATGAGAGCAACAGGGAACCAAAGTCTTAATGAAACCCTTTGACAGGAGGGTAACGCTGGCTGGCGTGGTCACTGGTGCTTAGCTCTGGTGCAGACGCCAGTCAGGCCCTGCTGAAATAATCCTCTTAGGGAGAGAAGGAGTAGAAGGCATTTCCATCTGCTCCATGTTCTCTTCGGATGCAGCGTTTGCTGTGTCCAAGTCTTCTACATTTCTCCCTGTCTTCTGTCTCTGAGGCATAGCAGGAGATCTTAGGAAGAAGGAAGCACTGAAAGTTGTAGCCTTCCTCATTTGGACCTGGATGTAACTATGGATACGGGAAGGAGAGCAATAGGAATTGGTCTGCCTCCCATGAATCACTTTGAGTATGGGCTGGCAGTCCTTACAGCCTGCCTTGCTGCCTCTGTACATCTGTGCTTTATTCCTCCTGTCTTTCTTCTCCAATGTTGGATCACACTGCTTTTCTCTCGATATGGTTGCCTCCTTAAAGGTCTCGTGTAGAGTCACTCTGCTTTCCACAAGCTGTCTTCTAAAGTTCTGATGATGGTTTCATACCTCTTGGGACTAAACGGATGCTGAGATCAATATTCCAGGATACTTCAGTTCTGGTACCAAAATCTCRAATCCAGCCACCTGTGTTTTAGTGGAGGGAAGGAAGCTCTGATCTGGGTCTGAATTTTGCTAATAATAATCTGAAACAAATCATCTTCACTCTTTTTAAGAAAGAATTACAAAGTCGGATTTCCCACCAAATTTGAAGAGCCTGAGCAGAGCTTCTCTCTGGCCACTATGAAACATAGACCTGGGGTGATATTTGGTGCCTCAAGACTCTCTCAAAGGAATGTGTAATACCCAAACCCCATGGGTAAGGGTTTGTCATCTTCAGTCTAAAAGGACAGGTCTCTGCATGTTCAGAAAAAGAATCAAACCTTCACACCCTGTTTTTGCTTCCACTCCTGATTTTTATTTTTTATTTTTTGTGTTTTTGACAATCTTTGACACTTGCTTTGCAGCATTAAATTAAAAGGTTTTTAGACTAATGGCGTACAACAGCYATGGTGCACTGTGTGCTTGCCATTCTAGGGGAAACTGGTCTTAGTCATGTGGTTTTYGGTCTTTGTACTGGCCAGGTCATGCAGAGGAGCAGCATGTTTATTTCAATATTAAGCCGTCAGCAGATTATAGCAATATATTGTAAGGAAAAAGAGGTTCCTGAACATTATTAAGTCTTTAGTTTGGGATTAGGAGGTTTTAAGACAGATTTAATTAAACAGAGCAGGGACACCTTTATGAACCTGAAGTTGGGGTTAATTCACTCCCCTAATGTGCTCCATTTCTTGATTACACAAAAATGAAACAAATTCCATGTCCTACCTGGGGAGCCCTGGACGGGAATGTGAAGTTTCATCTCAAGACAGTTCAGCGCCCTGTCAGTGAGGCCATGATTAATAACCATGTCAGGGGACTCTTGGTGATGGAATGAAATGAAATCGAGCCATGTCTGACAGTGAGCCAGTGCCACGCAGGGTGCTCTCATGGAGATGGCGGTCCTGGCTGAATGGACCTGATAAAAGAGGCCCTTCAGAGTTGCAGCAAGATGGGGGAAGAAGAGAGTGGGATCCAAAAGTTGTCAGGAGCTCATGATTAATGGAACCAGAGATAGGTGTTTATTTAAATTTGCCTCTGTGCTTGGCACCTCTTGGACTGTGATGAGCCCCTTTTCAGTAAAGTGGTGAAATGGGTCAGATGCAATTAGAGCTTACCCCAACTGCCACCACCACGGTAACCAAACACAAACAAACCCTTTTCAGAGCTGTCTTGAATTTCTGATGGTTTTTCACTTTAGGTGCTTCCCACTTTTGCTTATTCCTGGACCCTGTGACTCAGCGTTCAAGTGGCACGAGATTTGCAGATGAGAACACTGATTGTTTGTGTAACACCTGGCAAGCTTTTCCTCTTTAAACCTGTATTCATAGAGACGTGGACCTTACATTTGTGAGTTTCATGCCAAATGCGTAATAAAAAAATTAAACRTGAGAGTATTTTATCAGGAGAAATGAATGAATGTGTCTGGATATTTGGGGATATTGCAATGAATTTTGTGTTTTGTAGAATCACGTTTACAGAGCTTTAAACCCAAAAGGGACCACCTCACCTCCGACACCACATAGCTCTGTCTGTTTTCTTCTTAGTTCTCTCTACACTGAGGTTTTGTATGTGATTAAAACATCCTCTCCCAAAAGGCACCTGCCCTGATTTTGAGTTACTAGGGGAGAGGGTTGCTGTGTGAGAGACAGGTCCAGTGTTTAACCACTGTTATTATTTAAAGTTTTCACCTTCTTTCCATTGTGAGCAGTAGCTTCCAACTGTTGAATGAAAGATCCTGTATGTACCTGGAACTGGAAACATGCTCACACGTGACTGTTGGTCTCATCCCAGTCATCTTTTTTGGTAGACTGAACAGACTGATCTCTCTCCACCTCTTCCAGGTCGCAGTCCCCTGTGTCTTTAACCAGTTGGTATTATTTTTATACTTAACCCACCAGTGTTTCCCCAAACCACAGCCCCCCTGTTTTTACACAGAGCACCCTCCTTCTTTCCACACAGCCTTAACATTAACTTTTTTCCCTTTTGTTCCAACAGTGTAGGAGGAATTTATGTTGAGTTTCTTGCCCACTGTGTTCTCCAATTCCTTATAAGCACCACCGCTGTCCGGAGTATTGTACAGTCCCTCAATTTTGCATATGCAGATAGTAAAGTTAATTCTGTTTGAAAGGGCYCACCTCCCAGAGGGGTTTAGATCACTTTCTAATGTTTATTATTCAGAGATCTGTACGTTTTATTATCAGAGCTTTGATATTTATTACCAGGTTATTGATAAAAATGCTGCGAAGTATTGGACCAATACTGAGCTCTGCAGGATGGTAGGATATTCTYGAGTAAGTAAGTAAGTGCACATTGCCAGATCTTGGGAAGGTGGACTCTTTGCAAACCCAGCAATCAGCACTTGAACTGCCTTTTGCCTTCTTATATCTCTCCCAGGCTTATTCCTCTAGTTTCTAGGTTTGAACTAAGTCAAGTCATACTACAGGACTGATATTAGACAAAAAAAGATGGTTCTCAATCCAAATAGCACCACAAATCTTGGGCAAGATAAGGGAAAAGTTGGTTCCTGGTTTTGTAGTTTCAAGTCTGTACCTGAAATGTACAGCTATGTGCTCTCTTAAAAAAAAAAAAAAAAAGTTTCAAGTCCTCTGTGTGAACTGAAAGTAGATGAACATGCAAATCAAGTTTCTGTATCCTTTGCAACTGTTTTCTCATTTCTTTTTCCAAGCATCTGTATAAATCTGATAGGAGTTCCTGCTGTGGGTAATCACAGCTGAACACTGAGTCAAATATACAAATGAAGTCCGGATTTTCAAAATGTTATTTTCGAAGTCTTCTACAGTTAATGCACTGTAAGCTTAACAGTGATGCTTTCAGTCAGACCAATTTATATACACAGTATTCAGGGAAAATTTTAAGTTGGGGAGGAGTCAGAGTTTGGCTTTGTGTAATATTCTGAACGCATCTTGGTACGGACTTGACTTTCTCCTTGGTGTTTTTTTGTTGGTTTTTTTTTTTGCTTGTTTTGGTTCGTTTGTTTGTTTCTGGAATACCAAACAGCTTGTTTGTAGCGAAGTTATAGCACTATTGACATGTAGATCTGGACTCCGACCCTGCAGACAGTTAAGGAAGGGAAATAATGCCACCTTATGTCCTGATTTGTCACTGCCGAGCCTGGTATTTGGTTCAAGTCAAATGCATTATGAGCAAGGAGTGCTGTGGACCGAGTTCCCCTGCTTTCTGGAGTTATTTCCACTTGGTCAGAAAGCATGTAAGATGAATGTGAAATGCTTGGTGTGTTGGTAGAGATTTGGCTCCTACTTTGGATGAGTTTGGCAGCATCAAAGCAAAAAAAAAAAAAAGGGCGATTCAGCCCCAAAGCGCTAATATCAAACCCTATGAATGTGATATTGCAAGTCCTCAAACCTGTGAATATTTACATGAAACACTTCCTGGGTTATTAGTAGATAAGATAAAGTTTATAAATGCAAAACAGCTTAGGCAAGTGTTCCTGATTTGAAAATTTGCACAACAAATTTAAAAGATTTTTAAAATAAATGACACTAAAAGTGGAACTGCATTGGTAAATTTACATTTACAGGCCGTAGACTTCCCTTTCCTTTTGACTGTTGGTTTGTATTTCTGTTATTTGATTAGGGTTTTCTACAAAAATTTGAATTTTTTAGAAAATATAGTTATCTTAAATTTAGTAGGAATATATTTTGTAGAAGTAGTTCAAGTAGTAGGAGCATTAATGTGGCCAGATTTAAAATTAACATTTAAAAAGGGTCTCTGATTATTGATTTATAGTCCCAATCATTTGGAGGGAAAAAAAGTGTCATTTAAGAATTAAGGAATACAATTCAAGTTTTTGTGTGTGCAATTCTACATGCACATCACACTTCATTACTTTATTCTGCCAGCATGGCAGTTAGCATTAGCCCTTTTTTCTAAACACAGGTCAGATGCCCACTTATCTGATCGGCTCTGAAGTGAAGCATTAAAGAAAATCGGTAAATATTCTAGATTTACTAGACTYTTTCTTTAGAATAAAGAAGTAATTATATTGTAAATTAATGTAATTTAGGTAAACATATCTGTGTAAGCTTGGGGTTGCAAACATGCAGTCAATATRTGATCTTAGTGGCTGCTCTTTCTAAGACTGGAATACACTTTTGTAGTACTTCTCTAAAGATGTGGTGTGTGAAAAGGCTTTGGAGATGTGTCACTGCTGAATTGGTTGTAGCTCCATCCATACCAGCCAAAGAGGTGGAAACACCAACTACCTCAAACAGGCTTCGGATCTGACTTTGCCAATGACTAGGATGGAGGGTAGGCATACCCTTCCTCTTCCAGGTCCCCCAGAGAGCCAGCTGCAGACATCACCCGTCTGTTTGACAGCCAGGTTTTGTGGGTTTGGGTTTGGGTTTTTTTGGTTTATTTTTTTGTTTGATTGGTTTTGGTTTTTTTTTGGGGTGTTTTTTTGTTTGTTCTTCTCAGGGATAATTTTTCCCCCTTCCTACCTTTTTTTGTGTAGAATCACAACYGACTGGTGTGTTTGTTTCAGTTTTCTAATGTGTCCCTGATAGTGTGTATAGATGCACACTCAGATATGAGTTTATTTGGCCTTCTCTTTCCTTACCGAGCAATCGATCTTACAGTTCTGAGCACAAATGAAACATAATATAAGCAAAAAATTCACCTATTTATATAGGAGGGACCTTGTAACTTGTGAGAACAGTTTTGCTTTATTGATTCTTGCTGTATGGAGAAGCCTTTCTGCYTGCATGTTATTTTGTTACAGACTTGGGAAACTTTTCAGATGCAGCTGTTGACCATTCACTGGGTGAAAAATGGCAGTGAATCAACATAGTGTTTCCCCTGAGTTCCTTGAGAATCATGTGGAGRGCAATCTGCTGAAAGATCGTTTACTATTTTGCTCACAGAAAGGGGACATAAAGCTGCCAAGTGGGTGGTGCGAAGTCATTGGAACTTACTGAAATAAGCAGAAGTTGAATGTGATGTGCTCAGAAAACRGATGGACAGATAAAGCTCCTTAAAGTATGAGGCAAGACTAATCTTCCCAATAAAGACTTCCTCACCTTTGGTACAAAGGTGGTTCTCCATATTATTCATTTTCTGTTAGGGATGTTGGTATGCTGCTCTACACAATCTCAGGTGCACTCTGATAATACAGGTTTAAAAAATARTGCAACAAGACAATAGAAATACAAAGATCCTAATACTGAAGGGGTACCAAGAGGTCACAGCTACAATTTTGCATGTATGGAGCTTGCAGAAAGAATTTGATGAAACTCCATGAAACTTTTGGGAGCAGGTATGTGATCATACTGGATGATGGCAGAGGAACTTCTGCAAGGGATGGTGACCTTCAGAAAGGAAAGATGTGTTTCCCGTAAGACAATGGGTTCAGTCTCGCAATGGGACAGGCACGCACTTGGTTACCTGCTACGTGTGTCGACACAGAGAAAATGCACCATAGATTGGTGTCCGTCAACTTTTTTATATTGCCACAGTAGAACTTATTAAAAATAACTATGCAAAATCATAGCTTTAGTAGTCAGCTGAATGATCTTGCATGATTCTCTGGAATCAAGACTTTATACAGGMCTCTCAATTCAGCAGAACTTAAGAGCAGCAGAAGTTGTGTTTCCAGTTACAGTTGCCTGCTCTTCCTTCTCTCTTCCTGTCTGTTTCCTGGGTGCTGCATGCCCGATATCTCACAGCCCATGGAGGAAATATAGTCCTYTCCTGCAGAAATGGGTGCTCAAGGAGTATTTAATTTCTCTCAGCTGGTGGAAAAAAAAAAACAAACCAACAGGTTTTGATCTTCTAGTTTTACTACAGCACGGATTTATTTTTTCCTCGTACACAGATTGCATGGTAGGGGGTTGCTGTTGTCTAAGCAACTTCTTTGGGATGGAATCCTATAGAGACAAAGGAAAAAAGAATCCACTCACTCTCCTGCTTTTGTAATCTCATTCCAGGKTTTTGGCATCATCTCTCTGTGTATCTGTTGTGCAGTTTAGAGAACATTTTACTCTGCCTTTGCTATCTTTTATGCCCTTATGGACTCCTCCATAGGTGACACCTCCTTCTTGGATCAAGTTCACTTCATTTGCTTTCCTCCTGAACCTTTATCTTCTTGGTTAAATAGAGTGCTGAAATAGTTGGCAAACTTTGGGCATCTTTAATTATCATTAGCAAATTGTTGAGAACACAGTGGACAATTGACGGTCTGATCTTCGGAGTGCCATTAAAGGAGATTAGAAAAGGCTGTTTGTGTGCGTTGTACACATTTGTTTGTTTTCAAGCACTGAGAGTATAATGAGAATGTCCCAGCCAGGCTTAGCTGTTGCTGTAGTACCAGTCAAAGCCTGGGACATACGAGCGAGGCATCATTGTTCTGGGTTACCCAGGACCTCTGCGTTGCTGAAACTGGCCGAAGGCTCACAGGGCAAAATGAAAGCCAAGTGCAGACTGACTGCCCTACCTCTCCTCAAACCTGCCCAAGAATGTCTGCATGGCAGTTGCAAACGGATTATGAAGTCATTTGTATATAATGACATCACTTAATTATATAAATCAATAATGTACAGRGCGACTATCTCAGGTGGATAAATGCATTACCTGCAGCAAAGATCAATAACAAATGCTTTAGTTAAGAATGCAAGAAAAAATAATAYGGTCTCAAACATCCTCAAGGGAAGTTTCAGTTGGAGGTAGTGAGTGCTCAGCCTGTTCTCTGATATGCAGGTGGTTAGGTCTTTTTAAGTGTTTGTTTTGCCTAATATAAAAATACATTCTCATTTTACTATGTGCAAGAACTCCTCTAAACATTTGGTGTCAGTAATGTCTTATATCTGAGGAATTTCCCAGGATAAAGCTCCCAGCACCAGAGTGTGTAGAGAGAGTGTGGTGAAACAAGGGTCAGAAGGATGGGGCCCTGCTGCTGGCYGTAGGTCTTCTGGCTCAGTTTAAATTACTATATAAAGCTTTTCTGGTTATGTGTGTCAAACAGGAGGGATGCTGGAAACATCCTTCACACTTTGTAGAAATTCATCTGGCTTTTCCCTTTGCATTACCCATGTGTTCCTCACAAYGAATTTGTCACTTCATTTTTGAATTCACACATGAGTTTGAAATATTGAAGTGGAGCTTGACAAAATGTCTTAAATTTCTCACTTTCCTCAAAATTCTGAGTGGCTGCGTTTCAAATGAATGATACTTTCTCTCAGGTTTCCTTGGAAGTGTGCCGACCTCTAGCAAACGCTTACAAACGTGCTGACTTCAAGCTTCTCAAGAAGTCTGGTGGGTTTGATATGATTTCTCATAGTGTTTTGCTGAAAGTTTCACAGTTGTCTTGGTTGTATGGATATCATCATCCAAGCTCTGCATAGGTATATATTTTAGTGTAAGGTGGAATTAGTGGGTGTCTGGAGAGGGTTTCCAGCTCCTCTGGCAAAATACGCTCTGTGAGCTCCGGTATTGTGTTTTGCTTAGCTGAGCTGCCTAATCTGCGTCACCGCAGTTTATTGGATGAGGCAGCTTGGATATGCAGGAGAGACGGTTCCGATTTCCCCACATGTAAAGTTGTTAAGGACTGTTTTMAAGAGAGATGAGCTGAGAATTTTGCTGGCCATACAACCCACCAAATGATTATGTACATCACTACCTGGTATTCTAAATAGCACCTGAAAGACCTTATATATTAGAGACTGAGGGTCTCCTTGCCAAAAGATGTTGTAGAGGCTAAACTTTTACATGTGTTCAAGGGAAGACTGGAGAAGTTCAGGAAAGAGAAATCCAGCCAGTGTTACTAACCATAGAAAACACTCCTCTGACACGGGAAGTTCCTGGGCTGAAAATAGTTGGAGACTGGAAGAATTTAAGGGAGAAGTATTATACATCTGTGTGCTCTGGTTAGCAACTGCTGTGGTCRCTGTTGAGGCTGGGGTGCTTGCTTAGGTAGGTATTCACTCTGATCCAATGAAACAAACATTAACATGTTTTTATATAAAACTTCTTTCTATTAACCTGTTTTTCTCATAACCTTATATTCTAGTTTTAGTGAATACTGAATTCTCAGATGATTTGGGTATGGCCTGAGCTGAACGAATCCTTTGAAGCTGCAGACCATTGGGTGTATAATCTAGAATCTAGATTTGATGCAAAGTGTTTACTTCCTTAAAAAGTACTGTACTAGTGCAAAAAATAATTGTATTGTATTTAGTGTCCCATGAATTATGCCCCCTCTCCTGTGTGGCTGCTATGCTTTGGGCTCCAAGGGAAGTCCCTGTGTGAATCCTATAGCAACAGCTAACAAAGCTATGGTCCACAGCTCTATGCCCTAGAAGGGCAGCAGATACCAAATGTTGAGCGTTTCTTTTAGCCACTTTGACAGCCTAATATTAATTAATCCACTGATTAAGCCAGATTTGAGTAGGATACCTGACTATCTATTTCAGTGACAGAGATGAGGGCACATTTCCCCTTTGCTGACATGCTGTACAGGCAGTGACTTCCAGCAGAAGATCTGAGTAGCTGCTGGTCAGTGTGTGCTAGCTCTGCTGGGACAGCAGCTGTCCTTTGGGAAACCACAGCGAGAAAGATGGTAGAGGAGGAAGAATAAAATGCTGGCCTGGTGGTTTGATGAGACAGTAACAACATATATGAAAACATTTTAAGTTTTCAGTGACTTCACATGGTTGATTTAGGCAGAGAAACTGTAACTATCAAAGTAAGGTTCAGAGGTARGAAAGGTTCAACCAAAACAGGTCGAGAAGTGAGGTTTTGCCCATTCCTGCAGGTCTTTGGCCCCCTCGCTGCAGCATATTTTTGCCCACACCCTGGAGGAGCAGAGTGGCCATTTCATATGGCGCTGCACGTGATGCAGTTCTTCSGTCCTTCCTCTTTTTGACACCCGTAATCAATTTTTTTTCCACTTTCATTTGGGAAGAAAGAAAAGGTTGGGGGAAGGAGAAGCAATTTCCTTTTAATTGCTTGTTTGTCCTTGTCCACTCTCCCATCCTTTCAGATTTCTCAGAGCAGGGTTGGGGGTGTTTTGTCTCTCTTTTCTTATTTTCACTGGTACCGATGGGGAAGAATGACATTTTCTGCTTGGATAGAAACCAATCGCTTCCCTAGACCCCCTTGAAAAAGCTTAATTTGCTCAACTAGTCAGTATTCCGTCTTCGTTAAAAAGTCCCAGACTGGAATTTGGATTTAATCCTTTGACTCACGTTTTTCCTTCTCTCCCCTGCCTTCCACATCCCCCCTTACACTTCCCAAAGTACTTTCCTCACCATCTTTTTTTATTACCRTGCACTCAAGTTACCCTTAGCTCAGGAGGAAAAAGGACAAAAAAATACCCCCCAAACAAAAGCAAATAAAAAAGCCCCTCACCAAAGTAAATAAATAAGTAGACAGAGAAAACAGGCTGCTAGTTAATTTTTTTCTGCCTTTCCCTTAAGGCATGAGGTAATGCCAGACTATTCAGTGTGTGATGCAACTGCCTGATGGACATTCAGAGAATCCCAGCAGCGGCAAAAACAGAGTTTACCCAAGCGCGAGTTGGCAGTGAGACCAATCTCTCCAACAAGAGGCTATTTAAAGCCACAATGTGATGCATTTTTAACATTTTTATTCAGCACAGGATTTAATTGCTCACTGACAAACCACCTAGACATTCGTGCCTTGGTGTTTGTGACTGGAATTGTTTGCTATCTCTGTATTGTTTCAGAACTGTTCAGTCATCAACTAGGAGTCTGAGGCAGGAATGAGAATTTGTTCCCTTAGCACTTGCTGTCTGAGATGGGTCAGGAAGGGCTTTACCCTCTRGTCATGTCTTGCCTCTTCCATTTTTCTCCAGTTATTTCTTCCCAGCAACCTTTCCCCTTCTGTCGGCTTGCTCACAAAGGGAGGTGGTRAATGGGATATGAAGATGTACTTGGCTGCATTAGCTTCACCTAGAAATGAGAAGCTGTAGCATGGAGAGGTTAAATGTCTTGCTGAAGGATGCAGAGATAATCTGTGACAGAACAAGGAATAGCCACAGTTCCTGACTCGGAGCCACCTGGATGACTTGGCCGTGCAGATGAGCTTTACACTAGCTAGCTTTGGAGCAGCACAGCCACGGCACAGCCTACCTGCCAGAGCTCTACAGCTTGCTCTCAGCGTGTGCCCCTATGGATTATGCTGGTACCACATCCACTGTAGCTATTTGATGATAGCTCATGTATATCCATACATCTTGCTGTTCCAAGCCTTGAATGAATGTCACTGCATGCCAGAAATATGTTACATATACTCCCCATTGATGGCAAACTCTGATCCTCAATCATCTATGCATTTCTGTCTTTAATTCTTACCTGCCTCTTTGGAAGTCTTGAGGTTRAGTTAATTTTACCAATTAAAAACCACCAGCACTTAAACAATGTGCTGCATCAGTCAAGTCATGTTGTCTCATAGGACTCAAAGGCATGTTTCAGCATTCTGTTGAGTTGGGGCCTGAATGTCTGCTGAATGTTTTGACATCCTTGGACAGGAGAAGCTTTCTGCAAGTCAGTGAAGGATGATGGAGTTGTATGATAAAAAGCTCAGCAGCTTTATTTCATTAGAGCTATCCAAGCAGATGAGCCTTAGYAGTATCTTTTCAGAGGTGTCAGCGGTGAGTTGGTATTTTCAGCAACTAAAGCACCAAACTAACGCATTTTTTTACTAGCGTGGGCTTACAGGAGTCACTGTAYCTTTCAGTGCCTCAGTTTCCCCATCTGCCGAATGGCAGCAGTGATGGTTGTCTTCCTTTATGAAGCACTCGGAAACCGCTGATGCTAGACTCCCTGCCAGCGGGTGCTGCCGGCTCCCAGGAGGTCGCTGCGGGTACTGATCATCTGCATACATCGGAGATGGGAGGAGAGTCCAAGAAATCCCAGGCAGTCCCACTCCCGGTAGCCTCCCTCCCATCATGGCACAACTTCTGGTACTCTTTGCTTAAGTATTAATTAACAAATGAGCCAATCCAGAAGCACTTAAATGATTGGCTTGGGTGGACTGTCCATTCCCTTGAGGCTTCTAGGCTCTTTTTTTTTTTTCCCTCTTCTTTTCTTTTTTCCTTTTAAATCAAGGCAATGTGTTAAATGTGGTGACTGTGTTGACATTGCACAATATAGGACCACCCGCTCCTTTATCGGGTCCTTTCGCTGCCTTTGCATAGGAAGTTACTGCAGAAACATGTTGCYGGGACATTGCACTTTATCCCATCTCGTTGCATGGCAGGAGTCCAGGCCAGCACCCGGGAGCGAGTCAATGTATGAGATTAGTTTAATCCTCTCTCGGAATCCTCTGATGGGGAGGGGAAGGACAATGACCTAGTGCCAGCGTTTATTTTGTCCGCAGGTTCAATTTGAATAGGGAGAAGAAGGTGGTGGTGGTGGGGAAAGGAGAGAAAAAAACCTTCCTGGAGTTCATTGGGTCTGGAGTGGTGCCAAGCCCAGGGGGYGGCTCGTGAATGGGGAGTGAAGAAAAGGGGGGAAAGAAGAGCAGAATGATGATTAGAAATCACAAATGAAAGAATCCCGAAGAGGGGGGAGAAGAAAAAAACAACAAAAAAACTTCTCTGCTTCTCTGAATATGTGCAGGGAGGAAAAAAAAATTCCTTGCCTTTTYTAAGGGTCCTATTCATTAGCAGATGCACTTGCTCTGCTGCCAAGGAAAAAGGAGCACCCTGAACAGTCCTCCCCTCTCTCCTTGGGAGGCACCTACTGGCTCAACCTCGGTGCAAGAGAAAATGCTGCCTCTCCCCTGCTGAAGCTTCTTTTGTGCTCCTGTTTCTTGCAGGGCTCTTTGGTCTCTATCTCCTTTTAGTCCAACCGCACCCTCGCTGGCTCTCGAAGGTGGATGCATACATCTGTCGGCAACCCTAAGACTGCTAAGGACAGCTTCTCCAGCCTGCTTAGCAGTGCAGAATCACAGCATGTAGGAAGATGCCTTCTAACGCCTCACCTGTGCATTACTGTCAATGCGGAGCTGTTCCATGTAGACGAGACCCCTCATGTGAAATCACCAATGCATAGGATCCAAATCCGGGTGGGACTCCACATTCTGTGAGCAGTCCTGGATGTCTGGGCTGTTTGGGTGTCTGCATGGTCAGTAAGCCACAAGCCTGCGTTGTGTAGCTGCAAACCCTTGGGCTGAGCACTGTCTGGAAGACCCAYGCTTGCTCCAGCAGGCCAGCGGGGCAGGGACACGTGCTGAGCTGGGTGCACCACAGTTCAGTCTGGTAGCAGATCATCTGAGCTCAGCTCTTCCTTCCTCTGCAGATACCTTGAATGTGAGCAATCATCAAGAGAAGAGCCAGTGGTGCACCCAGGAGGAAGCAGGTTGCAGGGTGTGGGTGCGATCCACAGCAGACTTTGGAGGGAGTTTAAGTGGCTGCTGTACATAAGGGGGCTGCTCATGGCCCTGCCTCTGCCACAGGAGCCTGTTAAGAGCCAGGAGACATCTCCAGTCTTACCCCTCTTGTTGAGCTATTTACCTTATTTTACTCATATTTCTTTTCTGTAGGACAACTGAGGACTGTCCTGTACACAAGCCCCCAGGAACACCCRAAGAAAGTGCATCTGTAGCCTTCCCAGCTTAACAGCGTTTTATTTTTCCTCTTTATGTATCCTTCCAGCTATTCCAAGTCCTTTTAAAATAGGAGTATATCCTGCTCCCTCGTTTATGCAAAAAGCAGCTTTTAGATCGGACTGCTTTCCCTGGCATGCATCAATGTAGAACCCCGGCCGGGCAAGGCCCACAGGTCTCCTTTGCYGAGCAGGTCTCGAGTCCCATCTCTTTCCACTGCAGCTGACCCAGCCAGAAGTTCTGTCCCCAAGGTTTGCTACTGGTGAATCTGCTCTTCTGTTTCTAAAGTGAGACGCTTTCTTTTGTTTCAAAACACACCCAGGCAAGGTTCACCTTCCGCTTTATGCTGTGGCTCACGGACTAAAGCACACACCTCGGACACCTCTGCCTGCTCAGCATCCCATCTCCTGCCAGGGACTCAGCTGGAGGGTCTCAGCATCAGCAGCCAGCTCTCATCTACCTCTCCTCCTAGGTGAATCTTGCCTTCCTGGTTACAACTTCAGCAAGAAGACTGGTGTTTGCCGGTCGCCCAGCTGCAGCTCTGACCCCGGATTCCTATTTCCTGTGCAGCGAGAGCACACAGCCGGCATGCAGAAAGCAGGGCCTTCGCTTGGCTCCCTCAGGCAGTTCCGGAGGTGCTCGGGGTGGCCCGTGTACGTGGGACGTGAGCCCCGATGCTGTTGTGCCTTGTCACCCGCACCCCCGTCCCGCGGGAAGGCGGCACGCGCCGCCCCGGCCGCGCGCCGAGAGCGCCATCTTGCGGCACGGCGSGGGCTCGCCAGGCACGGCCCTCCGGGGGCCGCGGCCCGGGGCGAGGGGCTCCCGAGGGGATAACGTGTTTATCTTACGTGGCCCTAGGAGGAATGATCGAGCCTGGCAGTCCTGGGGACAGAGACCCCTTCAAGAGCTATGAAGGCACAGCCTTGGACCCCTGCAGCAGCACGTGGAGGGGGACTCCTTTCTAYAGTGTATAAACTCTCCCATAGCCTTTTCCTGTTTCCCCCAGTAACACGCATCCCATTTTCTTTGAAAACATTGTGAGTAAAAAGATAAATAAATAGAAAATGTGTTATCAAGGAAGACTATCAGGTAAAGGTAAAATAGATTCTAGCCACTGGTGTGGAACCCCAGGGGAGAGCAGATCTCTGTGTCTGTAATGTGTGTGTGAAATTTTTTTTTTTTTTTTTTTTTTTAAAAAAAAACAGATGTGATGTTTGGACCCAAATCCAAATCCGGATCTGAATTTCCTCACAGATCAGATTTCTTTTGTTCTGGGATCCCATTTTAATTTGTGGACAGTTAGACAGAAACACATGTTTCCTGGAAGCAGCCTGTGTGATGCTGGACCATTAAGTATCAACAGAAATGACTGAAATACCACATGTGAGTACTAGTGGACATGGTAACAATTGTGGAAAACTGAAGCCGCCTTGCTGGAGTGCTACAAAATGTAATCGTTTGAACTAGTAGGGCAGAATAAATGTATTTGGAAGCTGGAAGTCTAATGTAGACCCTGTTTCCTGCTGTTCTCACCTCAGTGTGCTATCTATGAAGCATGCTTATTGCATTAATTTTTGCCTTTTCTTTTAAATTACTTTCGACTATTTTTTAACATATCACCAGGGCTCTCTGAGAGTGGCAGAGCTGCAGTGGACTAAGATATCTGTTTAGTGGGAGAACTGTCTGATGGAAGGGGGAAGACCCCCCTGCTCTGCCCAGCCCCTGCCAATTGCCCTTGCTGTGTTCCTTCTGATGCTTACTCCTCACTGGCAGCAGAGTACTGAGGTCCATGTATTTCAAAATGATGTCATTTGGGAATCAGGAGTGCAGTTACAGTGCATGTGTAATCCCAAAGAGGTTGTAGAGACTTTGCTGCTAGCAAACAAGTTCAGGTGCACTTGCCCATCGGAATCCAAACCCAGAGCCCAGGGATTCACCATCCCCCAGCCGATGGGACCATGTGCAGTAACACTTAAATCTGGCACATCCTAGCATGACAATACAAGACACAGCTATCCTGTGTTTTCAATTACTTCACAGGAAGCTGTCAGGAAAGAAATATTCCTGGAGCAGCTCACCAAGTCTAGAGTTCAATTCCTCTGTATATTTTTCTAAAGTGATCTCAGATTATAACTCTGAAAGTGGAAATCCAGGGGGTGAAACTTGCTGTGCAGTTCCATGGTAAAGAGTATGTGTGCGTGAAAGGGGTGGAGAAAGAATCCTGTGCGGCTTTCACTGGTTAGCTGTGAGAGCTGCCTAGAGTAAACGTAGGTTTAAATTGTGCAAGATGCGATTGGTATTCAAATCTGAATYGTTGTTCTGTGACTATCTTCTGCAGGAAAAACATACTTCAGGGATCRTTTTGCTTTACATTTAACATTAGTTGGTTTTGCAGTTATGTAAAATATGGATYAAACCTTATCAGAGTTTTACAACCCTTCCCAAACTATGTGCTTGACTTGTTCTCATTTTGCATCCATATAACTGCTAAAGCGAAATTCCAGACAGTGAGGAATCGCATGCAGCATAAACACAGGTTTKTTTTGGGGACCGATTTCAGATTCAGCCTTTATACATAGTGTTAAATCCTGCACAAAAATCAGGCAATAACTTAATACACGCACTGTTATTTTGTCTTTAACAAGCTTCATTATTATTAGCTATCTCACATGAGGGAAGCTGAGGCAGGGGCATACATCCATTGTGCGTTAAGGCAGASCAACAATCAGCGTTAGAGCTGTGGGAAGGACACTGTGGCTTTAACACTGCAAGCAACATTTTGGATGTTTTACCTTGTAAATGCATCCAGTTGGGGACTGGTTAAATATCCAGCCCTATTTTCCTGCTGCCTTGACAGTCTATTCCAGAATGGAATAGTAGTTACAGCTGTGAGTAACTTGGCCTTTTCTCTGTGTGGCAATAGTCTAGTGTAATGTGTGTCACTTGTATCAGTTTCAGTAACACAAAGTGTAATGCTTTCTTAGYGAGTTAGGCACCTGCAGACCTTCTAATCTAACATGGTAATAAAGACTTAGCCTCCATCCAGCTCCAGTGAATGATGGGGTATGAGCACTGGGACTGGATGCAGATGGCTTATTGCATGTTTAGTTGATGAACATGCAACACTACTTGCAACCATTGTCTTCTATCACTGTAATTATATTCAGGTTGTTACAGTGACTTACTATTGGTGGTCAAGTATTGCAAATGGGTGTTAACGTTCATGTTGCTTTTTTGATCGATACCTCAGATTTTGAAACACACAGCAGCAGACAAATGCTGTTAATGTTACAGTGGGGGAAACTGAAGCACAACAGGTTTGTTTTGAAAATTGCTTGAGTGGTTTTGGTTTGTCGGTCTCACTTTCAAAAGGAAGATGTCAACACTCTACCATGGCTCGTGGAACAGCAACACCCAGGTTAGCGTCTTCAGCCACCCAAACCAGGACGTGCCCAGCAATGTGCGGAGATACAGCCGAAGTCTGAAAGAAGAACAGCCACACTGTCACAGTGCTGTGCCCAGGCAAATAAACCCTGGTGCACCTCTGATGACACACTTCTGCTTTTGCTTGTGGTGGTGGAAAATCTCCTAGCTTGGCCATCTCAGTTCTGTGCCCCAGTTTCTGKGCGGTATCCCTGTACCGCTCACTACAGAAAGAAGAGGAACTTGGTCTAATAGTTTGTTCTTTTTCTGGTAGTGCTCTTTAAGTAAGCCAAGACCTAAGATATTAAAGCGTGGGTATTTAGGTTCAGTATTTCTTATCTGGCCAGGAATCAGCCAGTTTTCCACTGGGTGCCTCTCCCTTCCATGAGAGCAAGGAAAAACAGCAGTGCAGCACTGCACAGCATAGGACCGTGCAGGTTCATTTGTTGGCATCTGTGTCCTTGCTGTTTGCAGGAGTGCCCAAAATCAGATGAAAGCACATAAGTGCTTAAGAGGGTTAGCATTGCTCAGCAGAGGCGGGTAGCTCATTTATTGGGGAAATGTTTGGATGCTAGTTCTTCCGAGTGCATAAAACACAGAGAATACCGGTTTTGTTTGTTTTTGGTTTTTTTTTTTTTTTT